>JAHRHZ010000012.1:80789115-80906858 GCA_024137785.1 Ginglymostoma cirratum
AGGTACTGCAGATGCTGGAGAATCCGAGATAACAAGGTGTGGGGCTGGATGAACACAGCAGGCCAAGCAGCATCATAGGAGCAGGAAAGCTTGACGTTTCGGGCCGAGACCCTTCATCAGAAATGTGAAGGGTCTAGGCCCGAAATGTCAAGCTTTCCTGCTCCTATGATGCTGCTTGGCCTGCTGTGTTCATCCGGCCCCACACCTTGTTATCTCGGATTCTCCAGCATCTGCAGTACCTTTTATCTCTGATGCAAATAAGAGTTGATCACTCCTCTCCATACAGTGAGATATGCTAGATCCTGATAACTAGGGCCATGTCTCCACTATTCGTTCAGCTGCAGCCTCAGCTTGTGCATCAACTTGATGAATGTGACACGTCGGCTGACCAACACATTGCATGAAAACGGATGCCTGCAACATTCCGAATGTTTTCCTTTCCCAGACCTGCATCACTTATTCAACTTCTCAATGCATTCAGTATGGACTATTGTTAAGCTTACACAACAGATGATGAAGCAATTTTCTGTGCCTCCCACAGCACCCTTGGTAGTTGCATGAATAATGGTTCACCTTTGATCAGCGTTGACCTCTTTTAAGGTAATTTCTGCTAACTTCATCATCATTAAGATGTTCATCAATGGGATGGTGTAGATGGTCTTTGACCAGCATCTGACCCCTAAACACCTTCATTCTGCATACATAGCAAATAGGCTATAACATGATTGCAACTTAAATGTAGCTGGGGTTTACAAATGGCCGCTCCATGTACTTGCCCTTTCTATGTCCTAATAGCTAACAAAAGTGGATCCCACACTTTCATGTACCAAACTGGCACTGGAGCAGCATGGTGGATCAATGGTTAGCACTGCTGCCTCACAGTGCTAGGGACCTGGGTTCAATTCCACCCTTGGGCAACTGTCTGTGTGGAGTTTGCACATTCTCCCCGTGTCTGCATGGGTTTCCTCCAGGTGCTCCGTTTTCCTCCCATAGTCCAAAGATGTGCAGGCTAGGTGGATTGGCCATGATAAATTGCCCATAGTGTTCAGGGATGTGTAGCTTAGGTGGGTTATGGGGGAATGGGTCTGGGTGGGATGGTCCAAGTATCGGTGTGGACTTGTTGGGCCGAAGGACCTGTTTCCACACTGTAGGGATTCTATTCTGTGATTCTATGACTGCACCCATTCTGGGCATTGTCCTAGCTATTTTCCAGTTGCAATCTGCATCTAGAAAACTGGATCAAAGATAGTGCAGTGCATTGTGGACTCCATAAGCACAGGGCTCCAGCTGGTGACTAAGTAGCCTCTCTTCAAGACTCTAATGCTGTGTTTTACCTTACATGACTCTGACAACCTATTTACATACAGTCCCCACCAATTCTCTTTTTAAACCCTTTTGTGGAAACCTACCACATTGAACATTTTGCCCGCTCTGCTCCTCTACACATCCTCTGCCGAGGCATCAGTGGTCACCACTGCCAATAAACCTTCCTCTTGTGCTCTAACATGTCCTCTAATGCTATTTCACAGAATCACAGCAACTCTCCGCCATACTTTTTGGGTTTCCACTCCCTATCGCCACAAATGCCTCTGCCACCCTCTTTAGCTGTAGTCACTCTCTGCTCTTATGGGGAGCCCCTTTGCACCCTTCTTAACAACCAGCAGGCAGAGAAGGACTGTATAGAAGAATCATAGAATCCCTACAGTGTGGAAACAGGCCATTTGGCCCAACAGGGCTGCAACACCCCTTCGAAGAGCATCCCACCCAGACCCATTCCCCTAACGCTGCATTTCCCATATCTAACACACCTAACCTAAACATCCCTGGGCACTATGGGCAATTTAGCATAGCCAAACCATCTACCCTGCACACCTTTGGACTGTGGGAGGAAATGGGAGCACCCGGAGGAAACCCACGCAGACATGGGAAGAATGTGCAAACTCTATACAGACAGTCACCTGAGGCTGGAATCAAACCTGGGTCCCTGGTTGTGGGGCAGCAGTGCTAACCACTGAGCCACCATGCCGCCCCTGTAATTCCCCCAAATCTCTGACCTGACAATTATACCCTATGAAAGTCATTGGCATTGAACAGCACACAGGCTGGTCACAGCTGGTGGTGAGCTGAAGTGACCAGATACTCACTCTGACTTTCCACGCTGAGAAATTTCAACATCTAGCTACATTTGGTAAGATAGGAAGCTGAACTTGAATGAGGCAAGTTGCAACATTAATAAGGCATTTAACAATCTATAATCCCCTTTACTTGACAACTAACCACTGCCTAGTGAGCAACTTACTTTGCCAATCAGTAAATGCATTAAAGATGCACTGAAATGCTACGGACATCGAGATAGGCCTCGCCACACATCTTATCTGATTCTGTCACCAGTTTTACCATAGTCCACATCACTCAGTCCCCTTTAAGATACAGAATGCCTTGTGCTTAGAGCTTTTCTTGTAGTATAATTGTTTGATGTTTCTTAGCTTTAAAAGTGACCTTTCATCTGTGCAGCTTGTTATTATTAGACTCAAAAAAGACTCTCAATACTGCATCTACATTATAGAAAGCCAACTGATTAAAGTTTGGCTAACAGAGAAGAATAGAGAGTAAGAATAAATGGTTCTTTCTGATGTTGACAAGTTATGTTACGACTAGTGAAGTACCATAAGGATCAGTCTTGAGCCCCAGCTTTTACAATGTACATCAATGATTTGGAGGTGGGGATGAATGTAATATCTGTAAATTTGCGGGTGATATGAAGCAGAGTAGGAATTCATGTTGTAAGTTGTACAGCAGCTTCAGGAGAATTTGGGCATGCTTAGTCAGTGGGCAAGAACGTGGAAAATCATGTGGGAAAAATGTGAAGTTATCCATTTTGGTAGAAGAACAGATTTGCAGTGTATTTATTCAAAGACAAGTGGTTGGAAATGGTGGATGTTCAACAGGACTGGAGGTGGCCTTGTCAATATATCACTGAAGGCCAATATGCAGGTATGGCAAGTATTTGGGACGGAATTGTAGCCTTTATTGCAAGAGGAATTGCACTGTGTGCAATTTTGGTTGCGTACCTCAGGGAAGATATCATTTCCATTGGGGGAGTGCAGCAAAAAAATCACCAAATTTGTTCCTGGGATGGTGGGGCTGTAAAGAGACATTGGGCAAACTGGACCTATATTCACTTAAGTTTCAAAGAGGTGATCTTATTGGAACTTACAAAATACTTAAAAGGATAGACTGGATGGATGCACATTTCCCATGGTTGGAATGTCTTGAATCAGGGAGTACAATTGAAAAATAATGGATACGTCATTTAGGACCAATATGAGTTTTTTTCAAATCGAAGGATTGTGAATCTCTGCTGCAAAGGGCTTTGGAAGTTCAGTCTCTTAGAATCAATAAAGTCGAGATTAATAAATTTGTGAAGTGCAAAGGGTTACGGGGATAGTGTGCCTTGAAGTGTTCGATCAGCCATGATCGTAGTAAATGGTGAAAGCAGATTGATGGGCTGAATGGCCCTGTTCCTATGCTCATTATCACATTACTATTTGTAGGAGTTTGCATTGTACAAGTTGGCTACTTTAGAAAAGTGGTTAAACTTAAAAAGTGCTTAACTGGCTGTAACTTGCTTTGCAAAGTCTGTCGGTTGAGAAAAGTACTCCTTAAATGAAAGTCAATTTCTCTTCCTAACTTCATCCACAACCCCATATAGAGTGCAACAAACTCATAATTAATCATATCTGCTTTGCAGATGACTTGGAATAAGTAATGTGACCATGAGGAGAGATTGAGTAGATTAGTGTACATTCCCTGGATTTTAGAAGAATGAGGTGTTTTATTTGAAAAATATAAAGTTCTTGAGGAGTTTGACAGGTTAGACATTGAGGAAATGTTTCCCCGGCTGGCGAATCTAATACATAGGTCACAGTGACAGAATAAGGCTCAATCATTTACTGTGCTTTGCTACTGTTACCCTCCTTTTCAGTCTTGCCTTCATACCAAACCTAGCATCCATTCATCTTGTTCTGAGACTTTACCTTTCCTGCACATCATCCCTCACATTCTGTGACATTAGCCACTTGTTCACAAAAACCCTTCCGCATTCAGCCCACTAATTTCTGAGGAAGGGTCACCAGACCTGAAACATTAACTCTGTCTTTTCCTTCACAGATGCTGCCAGACATGCTGGGTTTTTCCAGCAATTTTGTTTTTGCCACTAACTTCTCAATTTCCTTCCTTGACCTTCTTGCTTGCCAGCATCGTGAAAGTTCCTCTCTAAATAATTATCCAGTTCTAACTATGTTTCCTCTAAGATCCTGAGATGAGATGTCAGATGTCATCTCCATGACAATCTACCCGAATATTCTCTCATCAAATTATTTCCAGCTGACTTTTCTCATGCTCACAAAACCAAAGATATTTTTATCTAATGACATTCTCTGTGATAGCTATTTGTTCATTTTTGTCTTCAATATGTCCTTGCCAAACATGCAATCTTTATCAAACTGCTGTCTTCTGCTGTTCAGTTGTGTGGGACTGTCTTTGCATGATCCCCCATCCTGAACCTATCCAACAGAGCCAGTAATGGCTTCATTTTCCATTTTGACATGGTCACCTACAAGTAACCTGAAAATATATCCATGATCATCCTTCTCTTTCTCATTTGCATATTATTCCTTATCCGTAGGAAGGCGTCAGCTTCCATTCTAATGGCCTGCAGTTCTAGCTCTCCAGCAATTTCCTAAACCTCATGAGATTCTGAAGTTAGGCCACGAATGATTCAACCTTGTATCCAACTCAGCCTCAGGGTGAATCATATTCTATACATCCCAAAATCCTCTTCCTTTGTGATTAACTTAGCTAATCAGTTGCTGAGGTTATGTCACATCTTTTAGATTGACAATGAGCCATGACTGAGTATCAAATCTCATTCTATCCATCAGCGAGAATACTTAGCTATTTCTGCCAACACTCTACCTCAATCCTAAAAGGGTTGACACGCCTGACTGCTTGCTATAGGGAATCAAACCACCGTTCAATTTGGACACCAGTCTTAGAGACATTCCTGCATCTGCTGACCATAGGCAGGATCCCCAAACACTGGGGTTCGCAACTGAATTCCAGTTTAGCACAAGGCTAGAATTTGACATTTCTGAGTTCTTGTTTAGACTCCTACCAAAATATACCATAGGAGCATATTAAAATGGCTACAGATCTTGGGTCTGAATTTTTACGTATTTTTCAAGTGAGCCATCAACAGTTGAATAGGACCTCATGGTCTTTAAAGCAGTCACTTTAAGAGACAGCTGCAATGAACTAATAATAAGTGTCCTGTTTGTCTGCCTCTTCTAGTTGTTGCACAGTCCCACCTCTGTTTACAGGATGAAAGGTTTTACTGTCAGAATTAGGGACATTGGCCTTCAAAATCAACCCAATTAAGAGTTTATATACAGAAGCTCAGAGAAATTAAACCAAATGCAGCCCACACCCCGGATGTGGTGAGGAACTAAGCAGTAAACTTCAGTTCTGCATAGGGTACAGTGTGCGACATGTGGCTGATGACACAGTACAGTGCTCACACTCACCCTCAGTTAATCATATCTTTGTTTCCTGAAATGTGAATTTTTTTGTAAGAATGTACTTGTCTGAAGAAGGTGAATGTCAATCAGCCAAGTTCCTTACCACAGCAAAAACAGTGAATTTTGTAATAAATGCAGCTAAAGTATGTTTAATGATGGTTAGAAAAACCCAAAAGTATCAGCTCAGAATTCATGGTGTTCCTGTGGTTGCTAACATTCTGACAACTGAAATGCATTCCTATTCATTATCTGCTGCACAGCTAGCCTTCACTTTGAAAGGAGAGAAGACAGCAGAAAAGCGATTATTTTACACCGAAGATACACCACAGAATGTTAATCTGGGCACAATCTTGAAAAGGAACAAGAGCCCTTTTCACAATTGTTGAAAAGATTGGTCAGCTTATAAACGAAGTCCTCTGTACCACTGTCACAAACAGAGATAAAAAACATAAAACAATACAGCACATGAACGGGCCCTTCAGCCCATAGTGTTGTGCTGGACATAATGCCAAATTAAACTGATGCCTTCTGTCTGCCCTTGGTCCATATCCCTCCATTTCTTGCATATTCATGTGCTTATCTAAAAGTCCCTTAAATGCCCTTAACATATCTGCATCTACCACTACCCCTGGCGGCGCGTTCTAGACGCCTACCACCCTCTGTGTAAAAAGACATGCCCCTCACATCTCCTTTGAACTTTTCCCCTCTCACCTTAAATGCATGTGCCCTAGTAGACATTTAGGCATTTCAACTCTGGGAAAAAGATTCTGACCGGCAACCCTGTTTATGCATCTCATAATTTTATAGACCTCTATCAGGTCTTCCCTCAGCCTCTGCCGCTCCAGAGAAAACAACTGGAATTTTTTTAGCCTTTCCTTTTATCTCATACCCTCTAATCCAGGCAGCATCCTGGAAAACCTCTTCTACACCCTCCCCAAACCCTCCACATCCTTCCATAATGTGGCAACCAGAATAGAACGCAATACTCTAGATGTGGCCTAACCAAATTCTGCAACATGACATTTTAACTCTTGTACTCAATTCCCCAACCAATTAAGGCAAGTATGCCATACACCTTCTTTACCACCCTATCTACTTGCGTGGCCACATTCAGGGAGCTATGGACTTGAAACCCAAGATTCCTCCGTACATCAATGCTATTTAGGATTCTGCCATTAACTGCATAGTGATAGTGAGAGTGTGTAAGTGTAAATGTCAGTGTGTGATTATGAGAGATGTGTTTCAGAGGGTGTGTGAGGTAAAGTGTGAGATTGTGACAGTGTGAGTTAGATGGTGCATGGGTATGAATGCGTAAGTGAGTGTGTAATTTTGAGTGTGTGTAACTGTCAGAGAGTGCGCAAGTGTGAGAATGAGTTTGTGCATCTTTGCATGTATGAGGGTGAGTGTGTGTGAGTGTGTTTATATATGATTGTGTTTGAGTGAGTGTGTAAGAGTGTGGGTGACTGTGTGAGTGAGTGCGTGTGGGAGTGTGTATATTTGTACCTGTGTTAGATTGTGCGTGTGCGTGACTGTACAAGTGTGTGTGTGCATTAGTATATGTGTGTGTGTTTCAGAGTCAGAATCAATGTGTATTTGTGGATATGCGAGGGTTTCAGTTTGATTGAGAGACTGTCTTTGTATGTTACTGTGAGAGGTTCAGTGAGTATGATTGTGATGGAGCGAAAGGGTGAATGTGTGATTGTGAGAGGGTGTGTGAGAGAAAGTGTGTAAGTCTGTGTGTGAATATTTGAGTATAAGTGTGAGTATGTAATTCTGACTGACCCTGGATGTGTGTGAGAGACTGAGAGGGTGAGAGGTGAGACTGTTTGCAAGAGAGTATTGAGTGTGAGTGTTTGTGTGCATGTATGTAAGAGACTGTGCAAGATTGTGAGTGTCCAAGTATGAGAGTATTTGTGTATGTGTTAGATTATGCATGTGTGATTGTGTAAGCGAGTGTATAATTGTGAGTTTACATGAGTGTATATGGGAGTGAGTCATAGAATCATAGAATCCCTACAGTGTGGAAACAGGCCATTCGGCCCAATGGGTCCACACCGCCCCTCCGAAGAGCATCCCACCCAGAACCATTCCCCCAGCACTGCATTTCCCATGTCTAACACATCTAACCTAAACATCCCTGGGTACTATTGGTAATTTAGCATGGCCAATCCACCTACCCTGCACATCTTTGGACTGTGGGAGCACCCGGAGGAAACCCACGCAGACACAGAGAGAATGTGCCAACTCCACACAGACAGTCGCTCGAGACTGGAATTGAACCTGGGTCCCTGGCACTGTGAGGCAGCAGTGCTAACTACTAAGCCACCATGCCGCCCCATGGTGTGTTTGCATGTATGAGTGTGTTTTAGTGAAATTGTGAGAGCGCACAGGTGTTTGAGTGAATATGTGTTTGCACACAGATGAATATTTTGCAATGTAAATGATTACTTCAAAGCAGCACTAAGCGGTTTACAAGGTAGACATTCAAGCATGGTAACAGTACCATGCAAAAATAGATAGATTGAAGATCAAGTTCACGTTGGAAGATGTAAAATATGCACAAACAAAATAGTTGATGAATTTGGAATATAACTGCAAGAACGTAAGATTCTGTACCACCCAAATTTGGTATGATTAACCCATTGCCATTCCTTTCAATGCCGGCATCATGCAGACTTAGTGCTACCTGTTCATGTATGTGATTGCAACCATTGCTGAGTGTACTATTGGGCAGCTGCAAGCCTGAGCAGGGGTGTAAAATTATGACACCAGCATCACTTACATCTCCAACAAATTAGAATGTGCTGGAGAAACTCAGCAGTTCTGGCACCATCTTTAGAGAGAAAACACAGTTAACATTTCATGTCACCAACTGACGAAGACAGTTGACATGGCAGAACATGGCTCCAAATTTCTGGAATAACAGCACTAGAGGGTTTAGTGCAGGGATGGATAGGACATCAGAAGACTTCCTTCAGAGAACCAGGAAGCCCTGACAAAATTGAGTATAATGAAGGAAACTGCTGTAAGCAATCAACTCCTGGATGCAATGCAACAAAAAATTTAATGGCCGCATATTATTGGTTAAGGTGAGTAAATGCATATTCACACAGCCAAACTACTAGTCTCATACAGCTCCACTTATTTATCAACAATCTCTTATCAACCATGATTTATTTCACATTCATAATGTCTCAACAGTTTTGCAAGTATATCTCTCAGCTTACACACAATACCAGTCATTGAACTATGCCAGGCATATCACACTAATATATTGTCCTGCAAGAGGGAGGGTGGCAGTGACTGTGGTGCACAGCTGCAGGCAGTAGCACCTACTGGGCACAATCATCACTCACTTGGATAAGACAATGCCATGAAGGCCATAACTTTCAACAGAGTTTCAACAGAAGGTGGAAACTTACTTGTGCCTGATTCTCACTGTTGCATTTCACTTTCCCCTCAACTTATGATTTCTTATGTACAGTTGCAGATGGTGTTAACATGTGTCACCTCCTCACTGCTCTCCTATCACAGAATCATAGGTCATAGAATTCCTATGGTGTAGAAACAGGCCATTCAGCCCAACAAGTCCACACAGACTTTCCAAAGAACATCCCTCCCAGACTCATCTCCGTATCATATCCCTGTAAATCAGCATATCCCATGGCTAATCCACCAAACCTACAGATACCCGGACACTACAGGCAATTTAGAATGGCCAATCTACCTAACCTGCTCATCTTTAGACTGTGGAAGGAAACCGCAGCACCCAGCAGAAACCCACACAAACACAGGGAGAATGTGCAAACTCCACACAGACAGTCGCCCTAGGCTGGAATTGAACCCAAGTCTCTGGAGCTGTGAGGCAGCAGTGCTAATCACTGAACCACCATGCCACTTGTCCTTGTGGCTTTTTCATTTCAGATATCCAAGACCTGTAGTGGTTCAAGATCAATAAGTGGAACAGGACAATTTTGAGGAAGAAAGAGACAGCCCTTATAGCCAACAGCTCAGCGAAGGACATTGAGTGTGCTATGAGGGATAGCTTAGAAGCAGGATCTGCATATGGTGAGCCACCTACTGGAGGTGGACTGTAGCCACAGGAAGATTAAGATAGTATATGAAGATTGCCGAGGGTGAGGTCCCATATCAGCTCGGCTATAGTGGACTCGGGTGATGATTTCCATGGACTGGTGTAGAGAAAAAAGATTGATGGGAATCACCACATAGTTATTATCAAGATTCATCTTACCTTATTTTAACAGGTTCGGTCGAAGCCTTCTTCCGGCCCAGTGACAATGTGGCTTCCAGCAGCTTGGCATGGCGGTCTCAGTGCGACATGGAGATCTCATCCCCACGTGGAGCTCTTCTTCGGCTTCAGCTTCCAGGTATTTCAGCAGTTCAGCAGGCAGTCTCGTCCATGAGTAGCAGTCTCGGTCTGCATGACGGTCTTCGGTGGAGACTTCTGGCTCAGTATTCGCAGCCTCGTATGGTGGCCTCTTCCTGGCCTGGGTCTTGTTCTGGTGTGGCGTTTCTGTCACATAATAGCTGTCTCGTCCCAGCTGTGTCTTTCAGATATCCCATCGTTCCTTAATTGGTAACTTAACACTTTGAGGAAGTGACAAAGTTGATAGATGAGGGAAGAGCTGTGAATGTCACATACATGGACTTCAGTAAGGCGTTTGATAAGGTTCCCCATGGTAGGCTGATGGAGAAAGTGAAGTCGCATGGGGCCTAGGGTGTACTAGCTAGATGGATAGAGAACTGGCTGGGCAACAGGAGACAGAGAGTAGTAGTGGAAGGGAATATCTCAAAATGGAGAACTGTGACCAGTGGTGTTCATCAGGAATCTGTGTTGGGACCACTGTTGTTTGTGATATATATAAATGATCTGGAGGAAGGTATAGGTGGTCTGATTAGCAAGTTTGCAGACGACACTAAGATTGGTGGAGTAGCAGATAGTGAAGGGGACTGTCGGAGAATGCAGCAGAATATATAGATTGGAAAATTGGGCGAAGACATGGCAGATGGAGTTTAATCCAGGCAAATGCGAGATGATGCATTTTGGAAGATCCAATTCAAGAGCGAACTATACGGTAAATGGAAAAGCCCTGGGGAAAATTGATACACAGAGAGATCTGGGTGTTCAGACCCATTGTACCCTGAAGGTGGCAACGCAGGTCGATAGAGTGGTCAAGAAGGCATATGGCATGCTTTCATCCATCGGACGGGTATTGAGTACAAGAGTTGGCAGGTCATTTTACAGTTGTATAGGACTTTGGTTCGACCACATTTGGAATACTGCATACAGTTCTGCTCGCCACATTACCAAAAGGATGTGGATGCTTTGGAGAGGGTGCAGAGGAGGTTCACCAGGATGTTGCCTGGTATGGAGGGCGCTAGCTATGAAGAGAGGTTGAGTAGATTAGGATTATTTACATTAGAAAGACGGAGGTTGAGGGGGGACCTGATTGAGGTCTACAAAATCATGAGAGGTATAGACAGGGTGGATAGCAGGAAGCTTTTTCTCAGAGTGGGGGACTCAATTACTAGGGGTCACGATTTCAAGGTGAGAGGGGAGAAGTTTAAGGGAGATATGTGTGGAAAGTTCTTTACGCAGAGGGTGGTGGGTGCCTGGAACGCGTTGCCAGCGGAGGTGGTAGAAGCGGGCACGATAGCGTCATTTAAGATATATCTAGACAGATACATGAATGGGCAGAGAGCAGAAGGATGCAGATCCTTGGAAAATAGGCGACAGGTTTAGATAGAGGATCTGGATCGGCGCAGGCTTGGAGGGCCGATGGGCCTGTTCCTGTGCTGTAATTTTCTTTGTTCTTTGTTCTTTAACTATGATGAACACTGTCTTAATTTTACTTTTTTTATTGTTATATATGACTTCTGGCATTAATACAGACCCCATGGTCAGGCAACTTATAAAATTTTTTGCTTTATTCTTCATGTAAAAGTACACAGGCCAATAAATTTCTATTCTGTTCTAAAATGCCACCAGTAGGGCCAGCACCAGGCATATGAAAATGCAGCATGAATGTCATTTTTGACTCCAAGTAATACCCGTAGTGCCAAAAATGTCATGCAATTGAATCCCAGTTCCTCCTAGAGATTACAAGTAATTGTGCATCTGAGGTTTTCCTGTTAGAATCAGATTTCCAAAGCATTGGATAAATGTGGAAAGTTTTGTATATACAACTGTAGGTAAACTTTCTTTCTGAATAGTTTACATACTTGAAGTTACTTGAAGCTGGCAGCACATTCTCAACATTTTGATGTAACTACTTAGTCTCTCTCATATGCAGCATTCAAAAGTTACAGCGAACCAGTGTTGACTGTCTGTTTTCTTTTCAGTCCTTTAGGCCACTGTTGTGCCTATTTCATCTGGTTAGAATCTGACGCAGCACATTATTTTACTTTATAGAAAGTAATTAAAATTATAACACCAAACACAACAACTAATAGTGCTCATTTTCTTTGTTATTAAACGCATGCATTTCCAATTGTGTAAGAGATACAGTCACGTACTGCGTGATGAAGAACAGTGTCTAGACATGACGGTCAAATCCCACACCGATGCCTTTTTGATTCAAGCCAGATAAATGCAATACTATAATTAACAGAATGGCATCAATCAAACACACACACAGGGGCCAGTGCCTTCTGCATAGGTCTTTTGATTTTAACAGTTGTTAAGTAAACAAACCTCAAACATATTGGAATAGCAAACTTTGAAAATCTGACATCTTTGGCAAGCTTGGTTATTGTTCAAATATCAGATTCCTAAAATTCCATCATAGTGAACAACTGTTAAATTCTTATTCCCTCCTTTGGACACACTGGCTGCCCAACCAGGAGCAAGGAGAATCTCATTAGTTCTAGGCTAAGACCGTGGGATATAGAAGTTCCATAAAGGGAAAATGAAATGATGGAATTGGAGCAATAATGCAGTTGGAGACTTATTCTTAGTAAGATAAGTGTATGTTGATATATTTCATAAATATTATAAATACTTATTTTAAAATATATACTGCTAATAAAGAGAGACATGCATTAAGGTTGTCGGTCCTGTCCACGTCAGGACAAGAATATCAAATTCTGAAGCAGCAATAATTCATATAGCATGAGAAATGGGTGACAATTGGTTAGTAGGTCAATTTTGAGGTGGTATTTTGTGGGAGGTCCTTTCTCTCCTGTCTTTCACTTGTTAGAGAGGCCTGCCTATTAACTTGCTGTTCAAACCAAAGGATAAATATGCAACAAGACTGCACGTCACAGTCCATGGCCCAAATTCAGCTGGAAATGGCTGTGTACCTAAAGTACAGTTAGAAATTTAAATAAAACTACAAATAAAGCAATGGACATTACTGCCTTTGTTTGCTGTATGTACTAAGATTTTCACTTCCAATTTACTCAATTATCCCAGTCAACAAAGCAATGGTCTTGGTCTTTCATAGTGCTGTTGTTACCCATTTCAAAAATGCATAATAATGTATGACACAGAATATAACTGTGCATTGCACTAAGTAAGTTTTACATTAAGTATTTATGGCTGGAGGACTTCAAATGTTTGCATTTACTGTGGCATAACTGGAGGTTCTATTATACATGTGAAACTTTTATTGATAAAAATGGTTAATTGTGCAGTTTACTTTTATGTTCAATGTTGTGAACAGGTTTAAGGTGAGCAAGGCTTCTGGTCCAAGATGGTGGTGGAGTAGGGCTTCTGTGGCAGCACTCGTCCGCTTTATTGCTTTTCCGTTTCTCCCCTCTCCTTTCTTTTTTCTAAACTTACTTACCTTGGACGGCATTGGTGGTGGCAAGAGCCCAGTAAGCGGACCTCTAACGGTCTCGAGCAGGCCCAACACGGAGGAGAGTTAGTCCCCACTTACTGTTTTGGAGCAAACACAGGGTCTGGAATTAGTGGCTGCTACATTGTGACAGGCAATGTCAATGAGATAAGCCCAGCAGCAAAAGATGGCGCCTGAAGATTGGTAACTTCATTGTTAGTTGGGTCCAGTGCTGGCAGCAACGAAGCAGTAATGGAAGGATATCACAGCAAAATCGATGAGGTTGGCCAACTGGTGAGAGACATGACTCTGACATTGGTGGATCTGGCACAGGAGGCGACGAGGTGGTAGTGGAGTATCGGTCCATTGGCAAAGATGGCGCCTAAGGATTGGCGACTTCGATGTTCGTTGGGTCTGGTGTAGACTGTGGCAAAGCGGTTGCAGACTGATGGTGGTGCAGGTGTCATTGACAGTGGTGAGCTGGCTCAGGGCTGATGGACTCGCTTCAAACTATATCTTTCTTCCTTTTTACTTAAATTATTCAAAACAATGCCAAATGAAAGCTGGTGCCAAATGAAAGCTTTTCACTGTATTTTATTGTATTTTTACTGAAAAATACATGTGACGATAAAATCAAGATCAAAATCAAAATCTAAATATTTAAAAGGAACGTAGGGGCGGAGGAAGGAAGGGTCTGTTTCTGTGCTGTACAACTCTATGTCTCTATGACTGTATAACTGCATCTTCCGGTATCACCGTTAACCTTCTGGATAGCTGTCATTTCCAATCAGTTGACCAGTTGTTTGGAACGCACAAAGAAAGTGCCGGATAGAAATAGAGGTGCATTTGTCAAGGCTAATGCCCTTTTCTTGTTTTAAAGCAGTCTGTGGCATGTTATGTTTTAAAAATTGTTTGGGAATGTTACAGTCTGGAGAGGTTTGCTGATATGCACAAAAAGACAGCTACCCTTACAACAAACCAAGCAACATTTGAACCATTAGCCACCTACAGTAGCATACCATCACATCAATCGTTGAGAAAGGAAGTAACGACTCAAGCTGTAAACCTCCATGGGTATAAAATAAGCTGTAAAATCAAAGACTGTTTCTATAAGATGATATAGCAATTATAGTTAGTTGGGCAAAAAAAAAGCACAGTACATTCATCCCAGCCTTTGCCATGGACGTTCTGCTTAGTTGACTTTCTTGGACCAGGTTAAAATTTCACTGTTACCGTGCTGCTGCAAGGTCTCTGTAGTCTTAGGGTTGCATGTAGAACACTTGCCATTCCAGTAAGGTGAGAGTCTGCTGAAGCCTGGAGGACACTAAAAGATTGCTCACATTCATACGGCCTTCATTGTACAGGATGCTTCAAAATCTGCTACCAGAACAAATGCATGCTAAGCTTCAGCGGACTAATCTGGAGGTCTGTCCAGAACCTTGAAAGTTCACCTCACATTGAAGATTTGCCATTTGGATGCACTACCTGGCCTCTCAGCCAGGAAGATTCCAACACGGGAAGTCAATATCTCTGGTCCTAGACCTTTTCTACATTGTGACAAGATTGTGCCCTTTAAGACAGAGGTGTTCTATGCTTTTTCACTTGGAGAGGAGCATTCCACAATGGTGCTGGAATGTCTCTTGCAGATAGGCAGTTGGCAAACAGCTTTTGAGTTCTCCCTGAGTGTTCCTTTTTTAAATGAGACTAAAGAATCATGAGTGGGCAGTCACAAGAAGGCTCTGGTTTTGCTTCCAGTTAGTGTGAAGGTTTCCATAGGCTACTGAGATAAAAGCTTGAGTTCCTGGCTGCTAGTTTGAGGTCTTAGGCAGTGAGACTTCCTCTTAAAAATCAAAAGGGGCAGATTGTTTCTTGCTTCTGGACTTGCTTCTGGACAGAAGAGAGAAAGCACATGAGAACTGTACTTGTTTCACTGAACTGAATTTTTGCCAAGGGTGTATTTGTGGGATGAGCCCTATATGGGAATAGTTGATAATTAATGGTTGAATAATCTTTTATCTTGTTAAATATTTCAATAGAGTAAAATTTATGCCTTTTTTGTATTTTAACTGTGTTGTAAGAACAAAATATGTTTTGATTAAAGCCAATCGAATCACATATGGAACATGCCATCTTACACTTGCCTTTAAATAAATGAAGAAGTTATGATCTAGATTATCTCCTTACAATACTTTTGGTGGGGTGGGGTTGGGAGGAGGAGGGTAGGATGGGGAGGGTGGTGGTGGTGAGAGCAGAGGCAGCTCTAGTCTGGTCCATAACAACAATAATGGTCTTGTTTGGGCAGCTGAGGTTCTACTTCTCCAAAATCATGGGCTCTTCAGAGAGTGGATGCGGACATGTTGGGCTGAATGGCCTGTTTCCACACTGTAATGATTGTATGATTTTATGATCAGAGAGAAATTCTAGTGCAGATCAAATGCTAACGTGACAATACAGAATAACTTTGATAAAGTTATCAAGTTATCAAGTTATAAAGTTATCACTGATTTGTTCCTCTGATCCCACAGCTGGTCTCAAGATTCAATTTCCAGCTCCCAAATATCTTCCAATAGACCATTCCACAATTTTTTTTAGAAGTATGATGTTGACAGGAATGAGATGAGCTGTGATGTACCAAGAATGAACAATCTAATAACACTCCATGTCTCAAACACTCAATATTCAAAGATTCAGCACATGGGCAAGATGTTGCTAGCACCCAAGGAACTTTATGCCAGCGTAAATTAGCATGTTCAAAAAAGGAAATAAGAAAATTTTTGTCTGAGTACCATGTCTCAGTATTTCAACGCAATGTATTCTGTGAAACTCTTTAACACACTTTAACATTTAAACGTTCCTCAACCCCAATGCTAGCTCATGTTGCAAATGATTCTATCCAGTCAGGAATCAGCTTCTTTTTTTTCAAAACTGTCATCATTGTCTTTTCCTCAAAACCTATCTTTAGTCTGATAATTCTCAAAAATGTTCTTACCATTGTCAACTTCTCTTTCATCACAAAAGTCAAAGTATTGCCTTCCAGATCTTTATTATCTCCACCATAAGTTTCTTTTTGGTTTTCTTTCATATTGATATTTACCTCCTTCAGCAAAATTATGAACAACATAGCCTGTGTTCATGGCCTGCACTTTCACTGGACTTTCTGGGATTCGGGTCAAGCAATCCCTGATTGGCTTCGGAGACTGTTGAGTGCAGGGTCGATCTGGGCCTCTGGCACTGCCAAGTTTTAAAAATAACAACATAATATAAAACAGTCTTTCAACCCTAACTCTCTCATACTGTATTTGCCAATCAATGCCACCTCATGTCCCCACCCATTTTCCCAACAGGCCAAACTAATCACCATGCTGTCATATCCCTCTGAACACCAGTGGCTCTTTATAGCTCTTATGCCAACCTACCCAGTGTTCATCATTAGAAAACCTCAGGCTTCAAGCTGAGTTTAAACAAGGTGTCAACAGAGGGACTACCTTTTTTTAAGTCGCAAATTATGAACCCATCAACAATATTTAACTTGCTTTAGCAAATTATAGAAAGAAGCATGGAAATCATAGTCCCAGTTCAACACATCATTAATTATTGGGAACTATCAATCGAATAGTGAAATGGGAGGTGCCACATAATGGAAGATTATGAAATCAGTCATGAAATCAAGTCAATCAGCACGTATTCAGTAATGATAATTCCCAGACTTATGTCAATAGACAATGTGAAATAAGCCAACTTCCACCATTTCTGCGCCTACAATCTGATCCCATGACCAAAGAGATATTTCCTTCCTCATCCCTATCTGCCTTTTGTAGGAACCGCTCACTCCGTGACTCCTTCTGCTCCACACTCCCCACTAACCCCATCACACCCAGAACCTTTCCTGCAACTACAGGAAGTGCTACACCTGCCCCTACACCTCACCCCTCACCTCCATTCAAGGTCCAAGGCAAACCTTTCATATCCAGTAGGGGTTCACCTGTACATCCACCATTTGTTCACTGTATCCATTGCTCCCAATGTGGCCTCCTGTATATCAGTGAGTCCAAGCGTGGACTCGGGGACAATTTTGTAGATCATCTGAGCTCTGTACGCAACAAATGACAACACCTTCCAGTTGCCAACCAATTTACCACCCCCTCCCCAACTCCCTGGGTGACATGTCCATCCTGGGCCTCCTCCAGTGCCACAATGACGCCACACGCAAACTGGAGGAGCAACACCTCATATTCCGCCTCGGGAACCTACGGACCAATGGCCTAAACATAGAATTCACCAGTTTTAAAATTTCCCCACCCCCGGCCTCATCCCATGTCTAACCCTTCCTCTCATCCCCACCTCCTTGACCTGACACAATCTGTCCATCTTCTCTCCCACCTATCCGCCCCACCCATCCCACTGAGCAATCCCCACCACTCCCTACCTGCATTCGCCTATCACCATCCCATCTACCTTCCCTAGCCACACCTCCTCTCTCTATTTATTCCCCAGCTCCCTTCCCCCTCCCCATTATTAACAAAGGTCAATGGGTTTATGTACCTATTATATGCACATTCATCGGCATTTCTAATGATCCAAAAGAGTACCTTACCTCTCCCAAAGCACCAGCCCTCTCCAAAACTGCCCTGCAAAAGTTCAGAACTATCAGATCTAATCTGTGCACAGTGTTTCACATAAATGGGTCACTAAAATCAGAATGGAGACATCATATTTAGCCTCTGCCTCAGACTGGCTTTCCTTCATTAATTTTACCAAATAAATTGTTAATGTTTGGAAGATTGGTTAGGAAATCAATCAAAATAAGAGATAGATTTAGATTTTAAGTATAGCTTAGATCTAAGCTAATTATATAATCTTGACATTTAGTCGGTATTTGGACTCTGCATAATAAGCTAGCTGTTGTTCATCAAAAAGCTTGAAAGTTTCCCAAGGGACCTAAGGATCTTTCATCAAATCATAAAGGATACGTTTTACTTTTTCAGAATGGATTACAATCATACATAGCATTTTGTCATATAATTTGGCTTCCGTATACTAATTAACTTATTTTGCAGTGAAATGCTGAGAAAAGCTGCAACTATAACAAACTGATGACAATTTTTAAAAATTGCTTTATTTAACTTATTTATTGCAGCAAAACTTTCAAAAGGTGCCTCACAAGATTGAAATCAATCAAACTCTGGCAAAGAGCCACAGGAGATATTTGCATGGCTTATCGGAGACATTATCTAACAAATAGTATCAATGTGCATGTTAAAGCGTGTAGGGCACTGAGTGGCGATCGATAAGTTAAGCCGACCTCAATGGGGGATGGAACTTGTATATCAACCCACACACTCTCATCCCTCGTATTTCTCACATGGGAGACTGCCTTCCGAAGACTCACAAAACCAACACACCTGGACATCGCATTGCATCAGGCAATGGGACCCTGTGCGAAAACCTCTCTGGCTCTGTCAAGGGCATCTTGAAACCCAATGTACAAAGAACCCCCAGCTTCTGTCATGACACCACAGACTTCCTAAAGAAACTCAGCACCCCCAGTCTAGTTGAACCAGAAACACTCCTCGTCACAAGGGATGTTTTGGCACTCTACAATAGCATCCCCCACAACAATGGCATCGCTGCAACAGCATCAGTACTCAATACCAACACCTGCCAATTTCCAAACGCCATCCTGCAACTCATCCACTTCATCCTTGACCACAGCGACTTACCATGGATTACTTTTTAGAATCAGTCTCATTTTTGGACACATGCATCTCCACCTCAGTACCTCACTCCACGACAAGCCCATGGATAACCTCACAATGCTGCACTTCTCTAGCTTCCACCCTAAACATATTAAAAAAGCCATCCTCTACAGACAAGCACCACGCATACACAGGA
This sequence comes from Ginglymostoma cirratum, assembly GCA_024137785.1. NCBI lineage: Eukaryota > Metazoa > Chordata > Chondrichthyes > Orectolobiformes > Ginglymostomatidae > Ginglymostoma > Ginglymostoma cirratum. Next base: position 80,808,386 of record JAHRHZ010000012.1, read on the forward strand.
TCTGCTCAGATGAGGGTGAACGCAATGGACACTTGAAGGTGTTGAAGGATGCCCTCATAAGAACAGGGTACAATGCTCAACTCATCGATCGCCAATTCCATTGTGCCACAGCAAAAAACCATTATGACCTCCTCAGAAGACAGACATGAGATATGACCGATGGGGTACCCTTTGTCATCCAATACTTCCCTGGAGCGGGAAACTACGCCATGTTCTTCATATCCTTCAACACAATATCAACGACGATGAGTACCTCACCACGATCTTCCCCATGCCTCCACTTCTCACCTTCAAACAACTGCCGAACCTTAAACAGACCATTGTTCACAGCAAACTACTCAGCCTTCAGGACGACATCGACCACAACACCAAACAATCCTGCCATGGCAAACTCTGCAAGACATGTCAGGTCATCAACATGGATACCACCACCATATGTGGAAACACCACCCATCACGTACACAGCAGATACTCATGTGACTTGGCCAATGTCTATTTCATACAATGCAGGCAAAGATGTCCCGAGGAATGGTATATTGATGAGACCATGCAGATACTACAACGGATGAATAGACACTGCGCAATGATTGCCAGACAGGGGTGTTCTCTCCCAGTGCGTGAACACTTGAGGGGTCAAGGACATTCGTCCTCCAATCTTTGGGTAAGCATCCTCCAAGATGGACTTTGAGATACTCAACAACACAAAATCGCTGAGCGGAGGCGATAGCTAAATTCCACACCCCTGAGGACAGCTTCAATCGTGATCTTGATCTTGGGTTAATGTCGGACTACAGGTGACACACACACACACACACACACACACACACACACACACACACACACACTTACAGAGAGCCTCTCACTCACATACTCATACAGATACATGCACACTTACGAAGACCGTCTCTCACACACACACTCACACATAAACACACACACATTCTCTCAAACACATACACTCCCTCACCCTCAAACTTTCTCAAGCATGCACACATACACACACGTGCATATATAGATGCAGATGCACACATGAATTATTTCGTCCAAGATGTTTGTGTAGTTTGATGCAGATACATTCTGTTTTGCTCACAAGTATAAAAACTGACCACGGTTTAAAACATAGGCAGATTCTAAGCAAGACCTCACCCTAAAGTGCATTGACTGACCTGAAATGTCACCTCTTGTATACATTGATAAAACCATTAATTATCTCGGGACAATGTCTTGGAGACATTTGGATTTTGCATTTCAATCAGTAGTCTCCTTCCTAACTGATTAAAGATTCAACAAGACGCAGCCAGTTTTGGGGTTGTTACCTCTCTGCTTATAAATTCTGCATATACCCTCTCTCTAACACAACATCTGAGAAAGGAGCTGAACTCAGAAAAGCTTGTGTTTTCAAATAAACCTGTTGGACTATAACCTGGTGCTGGGTGATTTTTGACCTTGTCCACTGCAGTCCAACACTGACATCTCCACACCATTAAAGATGGAAATGTTTGGGTTTTCTTTAAACTTTTCACGGAAGGTGGACACCAAGGGTTAGACCAGCATTTATTAGCTATCCCTAATTGCTCTGAGAAGGTGATGGCAAGTTACCTTCTTCAACTGCCAAAATAGGAAATGGCCATGAGAACTTTGGGACAGTTACATCTAGAGCAATGTTCCCTGCATTTTCTTTCTCACTTAAGTGCGGAATGAATTATGTTATGGATCCCAACATCAATGTGAGTTTGTGAACCACCAGTAGAAACAAGAAGTACCTATATATTGTACATCCCTTTATAAACTTACCTTAGGTAATAGAAGACGAAAGAATATCCCCCAGTCTTTGGCACGATGACATGGTTATCCATAAATTGCTAGGTACAGAATTCGATTTTAAATTAATCATGGAGTGATACTTCACATCAAGACAAGGTCTTGACAAGTTGAAAACACAATCCACTAAAACTTGGTATACTGGGGACACTTGGGGCTTGGAGGTGGATAGTCAGGTCACTGTCAGTGGTGTGGTGGCCAGAGATCTCAAAGGAGATTGAAGATCTCAACACTCATAGTGAAATCTGTGATGGCACAGAACTATCAGGAGTGAAAAACTATTGTCACCAATGATAAAACAGTTTACAAACCAGAGCATTTTCAAATAATTTTCATTTAGGGCAGCAGGGTGGCTCAGTGGTCAGCACAGTGCCAGGGACCTGGGTTCAATTCCACCCTCGGGCAACTGTCTATGTGGAGTTTGCACATTCTCCCCGTGTCTGCGTGCGTTTCCTCCGGGTGCTCCGGCTTCCTCCCACAGTCCAAAGATGTGCAGGCTCAGTGGATTGGCTATGCTAAATTGCCCATAGTGTTCAGGGATGTGTAGATTAGGTGGGTTGTAGGGGGATGGGTCTGGGTGGGATGCTCTGAGGGTTGTTGGGCTCAAGGGCCTGTTTCCACACTGTAGGGATTCTATGAAGGAAAAAGAATAAGCAGTACACTTGAGCTCCATGTAACAAATATAAATGACTTAAATGAAAATGTTGATGAGTGGGTTAGTAAGTTTGCAGATGATACAAAGATCGGTGCAGTTGTGGATTGTGTAGAAGATTGTCAAAGGATACAGCAGGATATAGATTGGTTGCAGAAATGAGCTGAGAAATGGCAGATGGAGTTTAATCCGAGCAAGTGTGTGGTGCTGCACTAATGGAGATCAAATGTTAAGGAAAAGTATACAGTTAATGGCAGGATCCTGAATAGCATTGATGTACAGAGGGATTTTGGGGTTCAAGTCCATAGCTCCCTGAAAGTGGCCACGCAAGCAGATAGGGCAGAAAAGAAGGCATATGGCATGCTCGCCTTTATTGGTGAGGGAATTGAGTGCAACACTCAGGATGCCATGTTGCAGCTTTATAACACTTTGATTAGGCCACATGTAGAGGATTGCGTTCAATTTCTGGTCACCACATTACAGGAAGGATGTGGAGGCTTTAGAAAGGATGTGGAAGAGGTTTACCAGGATGCTGCCCAGATTAGAGGGATGAGCTCTCAGGCAAGGCTAGAAAAACCTTGGGTTATTTTCTCTAGAGCACTGGGGGGTGGGAAGACTTGATAGAAGCCTCTAAAATTATGAAATTCAGAGATAGGGTTGACAGTAAGAAGCTTCTTCCCAGAGTTGAAAAATCTAAAACTAGGAAGCATGCATTTAAGGTGAGAGCGAGAACATTCAAAGGAGATGTGAGAGACGGGAGTCGTAGGAATGTGGAACATGCTGACAGGGCTGGAGGTAGAGACAGATATGATAGGGGTGTTTAAGAGTCTTTTACATAAGCACATAAATATGCAAGGAATTGAGGAGTACGGACCAAGGGTAGGCAGAAAGGACTAGTTTATTTTGGCGCCATGTTCGGCACAACATCACGGGTGAAAGGGCCCATTCTTGTGCTGTACTGTTCTATGTTCTATGATCAATCCGTAACTGAAATTGTTCAGGCTCTATCCAAACCTGGTGACCAAACTGCAATAGGAGATTTAAATTTGATGTCAGATAATGACCTGATATCAAGGTCAAGAAGAATATTTCAGTTCATTTCCCAAGGAAGAATATCAGTAACATTGATAGATGTATGTCACCAGCAATTCTCAAGCAGCACAACTGAAGGAATTCTGAAGAACAATCATTCCAGACTTGAAACGTTAATTCTGCTTCCCTCTCCACAGATACTGCCAAACCTGCTGAGTTTCTTCAGCCTGTTCTGTTTTGTTTTGGATTTCCAGCATCAGGAGTATTTTGCCTTTGCTTCAGGATATGAACATTTGTTTGCCAATGAGAAATCAGAGAAATCAAACAAATCTACAAATTGAAGTGAAGAATTTACATATTCCAACACAGATGTATCAGCAGACTGAGAATAAAGTTTGAAGATGAAATTGCATATGACTCCATTGAGGCCAACACAGAAATAGAAGGACCAACATCCACTGACTTAGGACATGGTCAAGCAGAAACTACCTGACACAGAAATCCAGAACAAAAACAAAGTTGCTGGAAAAGCTCAGCAGGTCTGGCAGCATTCTTGAAGGATAAAACAGAGTTAACATTTCAGGTCCGGTGACCGTTCCTCAGAAATCCAGAATACTGCCAAAAAGAAACTGGTTGACTCAGAAATCAAAGATGCTGAGGGGGGAAACAAAATATCTGCTTCAACAGTGCAGTCATCTTCCATGAGGGATAAGGTAATGGGTTAACTACCTGGTTTAGCAGGAACAACACTTTCAATGAAGGGATGTCCAAGAGCTAGCACAGCAGTTAGCATTGCTGCCTTATGATTCCAGGGTCTTGGTTCGATTCCAGCCTCCAGTAGCTGTCCAAGTGGAGTTGGCATACTTCTAACAGTGTCTGTGTGTGTTTCTATAGGGTACTCCAGTCTCCTCTTACAGTCCAAAGATGTGCAGGTTAGATGGATTAACCATGGTAAATGTGAGGTGACAGGAATAGGGTGGTGTGGGTCTGGATAGGATGTTCTTTGGAGGGTCAGTGCAGACCCAATGGGCCGAATGGCCTCTTTCTGCACTCTAGAGATTCTACAATTCTATAAGGTGTTCTAGTGTGGAAAGAGTTTATAGACTACAGATGATCAAGGACAGAATCAAGTCCAACAATCCTCAAGTCAAAGACTGAACTATTTTCCAAGTCTGAAGAGAACATGTTCTGGATGAATTGAGAAACTGCCAGACCACCTGAATTTGTGATAATTAGGGAGTTGAGATAATAGTCGACATGATTATATGCATGAATCTATAAATATCAACTGTGGGGAAAAAAGAAGCGGGCAAAAGAGGTTGTATGAAGGTAACTGTCCCGAAAGAGTTCATGTCTGAGCAGTAAGCTCCACCCAATCTGTTGATCTCATAGGAACTTGAAAAGGAAATAGCAGGATACTTTAAGATTTTGATGATGACAAACTTGTTATCATATGTCTCCTCTTGTAACAAGGTCTAATTTACTTGTAAAAACCAAAAGGACTGCAGATGCTGTAAATCAGGAACAAAAACAAAGTTGCTGGAAAAGCTCAGCAGGTCTGGCAGCATCTGTGGAGGAAAAAACAGAGTTAACGTTTCGGGTCTGGTCCAAGAGGAAGGTTGTGAACTGTTTGGTTCCGCTTCAGGAAGGTTCTGAGGAAGGGTCACCGGACCCCAAACATTAACTCTGTTTTTTCCTCCACAGATGCTGCCAGACCTGCTGAGCTGTTCCAGCAACTTTGTTCTAATTTACTCGAGCGTTGTTGTTATCATGCAGCAGAGACTCACTGGTAGTTTTCCTGTATAACTCTTATCCAAATAAGCCCTTCGACCTAGACAAGGAAGGGGGAGTTGCGGCAGCAAACTAACTTAACTACAATCTGATGGTTGTTCACAATCCAGCATACAGAACACTTGTGACTCACTGCTACTTTCACCTGCTCACTGACTCTCTCCCTGATTTTTCCACTCACTTCCTTTTTTTCCAACTCACTGCTTCCTTCTCTGCCGCTCCCAATCACAGTCTCTCCCTCTCACCTCCATACCGCTTGTGGTTTACTTCCTTCACCCTTCCACCTGTGGCTCTCCAAAACCTTTGCTGTGATTGTGGGCTGAAAATAGGGGTGACAAGAAAGTAATGAGGATGAAATGAGAGGCACTGAGATTGGGAATGTTGGGAAGTAAAAAAATAAGCAGGATAGTCAGGGAAACAAAATGATGGGCAGGAGGGCCAGGGAGGGAGGGCCAGGGAGGGAAGCAGAAATGTATTTTCTGAAAATGTAGGGCGTAGCTAATGCTGACATAGCTTCAAGCTTCAGCATCTGACAGTTAATCACACCTCAATGATCATGCCAGGCTTATCTCTCATTTATTCTTTGCTTATAAGCTAGAGTGGTAGCTCATTTGATGTCTCATGAGATCAATCCTCAGGATGTAGCCATAATGGTTAAGCACGCGGTACTTAAAGGGCTTCTATCTGGTTGATCAGGCTTAGAGGGAACAGTGATCTAGAGGTAACAATAGCTTGGATGTGGATTTCGGCCAACAAGCGGAGACATGGTCAGGGTTGTTCAATGCTATGGAAGTTGGCAGTCTCATTGTTTGGAATGGAATTTGATGATCCAAAACTCACTGGGTCAAGTACAAGAGGAAGGTTGTGAACTGTCTGGTTCCGCTTCAGGCAATTGCCAGGAAGAAGAGTGAAGGTGATGTTCAATAAAATTGGAGTTCATAGAATCACAGAATAGAATCTCTGCAGTGTGAAAGCAGGACATTCAGCCCATCAAGTCTACACTGACCCTCTGAAGAGCATCCCACCCAAACACATGCTGCTACTCTATCCCTGTAACCCTGCATTTGCTATGGCTAACCATTCTAGCCTGCACATCCCTGAACATTATGAGTAATTTAGCATGGCCAATCCACCTAACCTGCACATCTTTAGACTGTGGGAGGAAACTGGAGCACCCAGAGGAAACCCACACAGACATAGGGACAATGTGCAAACTTCACACACTCAGTCACCTGAGGGTGGAATTGATCCCGGGTCCCCGGCGTTTGTGAGGCAACACTGCTAATCAATAGGCCACCATGCAATAGAAAATATCAGATACTTACAATTTAGATTTTCTTCTTAAATAGACTCATAGACTCATAGAAATGTACAGCATGGGAACGGATCCTTCAGTCCAACTCATCAATGCCAACCAGATATCCTGAATAAATCTAGTCGTATTTGCCAGCATTTGGTCCATATCTTCCTAAACCCTTCCTATTCATATGCCTATCCGGTTGCCTTTTAAATGTTGCGATTGTACTAGTCTCGAGCACTTCCTCTAGCAGCTCATTCCATAGATACACCACACTCTGCATGAAAAAGTCACCCCTTAGGTTCCTTTTCAATCTTTCCCCTCTCATAGAATCCCTACAATGTGGAAACAGGCCTGTCGGCCCAACAAGTCCACACCAATCCTGAGAGCATCTCATCCAGACCCATCCCCTATAACCCACCTAAACTACACATCCCTGAACACTACGGACAATTTAGCAAGGCCAATCCACCTGGCCTGCACGTCTTTGGACTGCGGGAGGAAACCAGAGCACCTGGAGGAAACCCACGCAGACACGGGGAGAATGTGCAAACTCCACACAGATAGTCGCCCGAGGGTGGAATTGAACCCGGGTCCCTGGCGCTGTGAGGCAGCAGTGCTAACCATTCAGCCATCGTGCTACCCTCTCACCCTCTAGTTTTGGACTCCCCAACTCAGGGAAAAGACCTCGTTTATTTACCCTGTTGTTGCAAAGTTGTGTTGAGTACTTGTGGTTTGGGAAGCAGGAAATTAGAATTTGGTGTTTGTAAAATGCTAAGAGGGATAACATTGTATGGTCCCTTTAAAAGATCATGTGCTTTTCATATGCTAAGAGATTTTAAAAAAGTCCGTGAGCAGCAGCTTGAAAGTTTGCAAGTAAACAAAGTGCACCCAAATTGAAATATTTGTATCAAAAGGCCATACAGTTAGCAGGCCACGCAGCAGTTTTTACCAAGACAACAAGTTTTGAATTTAGCCAATCAATTTTTACGAAACACTCAGATACCAAAAACTAATTAAATTTAAATCTGATGTTTTTGACAACATAGGACCAATCCTATTGTAAGAAATTGATATGTCATCAAGGGTATAAAAGAAGGGGCATTTGGGCAAAGACAAGTGAGCTAACTGCCATGTGTCAGAGGTAACGGTCATCAGCTCTCAAGAGAGAATTGCTGACTCTCACAGACTCCTTGATTTCTTAGAGGAAGCGCCATCTAAAGAATAAAGGTACCCATGGCACAACTAGTGAATATTCCTGACAGAAGAATCAATGGAGAAGGCACAGAGCATTCTGGAAGACATATAACTTGGCTATAATTTCGAGAGACTAAGTTCATTCTTTTAATTTAATTGTACATAAGTGGGACTTATATACTATCAAAGTCACCCCTCAGACCTCGCCATTCCAGAGAAAATAGTTCAAGTTTTTCTAGCACAAAAACAAAGTTGCTGAAAAGCTCAGCAGGTCTGGCAGCACCTGTGAAGGAAAAAAACAGAGTTAACGTTTCGGGTCCGGTGACCCTTCCTCAGAACGGAGACCCTCAGACCCTTCTGAGGAAGGGTCACCGGACCCGAAACATTAACTCTTTTTTTCCTTCACATTTGCTGCCAGACCTGCTGAGCTTTTCCGGCAACTTTGCTTTTTCCTGATTTACAGCATCCACAGTTCTTTTGGCTTTTATCAAGTTTTCCTAGTGCCTCCTTATAGCTCATACCCTCTAATCCAGGCAGCATCATGGTAAACGTCTTCCGCCCTCTCTGCAAAGCCTCCACACCCATCCCGTAATGTGGCAACCAGAACTGAACACAATTCTTTAAATGTAGCCTAACCAAAGTCTTATAAAGCTGCAACATGACATCCTGACTCTTTTACTCAATTCCCCGACCAATTAAGGCAAGCATGTCATACACCTTCTTTACCATCCTTTCCACTTGTGAGGCCACTTTCAGGGAGTTATGGACTTGAATCGCAAGGTCCGTCTGTTCATCAGTGCTTTTCAGAGTCCTGCCATTAACTCTATACTTTTCCTGAACAGTTGATCTCCCAAAGTGCAGCACCTCATACATACCTGCATTAAACTTCATCGGCCATTTGTGCAACTGATCTATAAGCTGCTGTAGTCTTTGACAACCTTCTATACTGTCCAGAACTCCAAAAATCTCTGTCTTGGGACCCTAAAATCTTTCTTTCATGTTATTGAGCTTATCCCCTTCAAAATAGTTTACTTTAAAAATAGCCAAAATGTAGCGGCCACATTAATGAGAATGATTCTATCCACTTTTCTTTCCATAAAAATTATTGGTATACACCGTGATCAGAAATCATCCCAGAACGGAACCTTATGTGACAATGCTACCTACTAACAACTATTGAGAAACTGTTCTCAACTTTTCCTTTACTTCTTCCCAAATCTTCTCCAGTTGCCCTTTGATTATTTGTCTTCCCAGTTTCATACCTGATCATTATAGGAAATCTTTTGCTATATTACTAGTGATTTTAATTCATTACAAAAGAAAATCTACTGCCTCATATAGAATAGTTCAGAACCGACTTGAGTCTCAGAAGCCTGAGGTATATCTTTGAGAGTCGTCTTCCAAGCTCTTGCTGGTGTCAGTTCTTTCTTAGCCTTGTAAAAGTTCTCACGCCTTATAGTCCTGCATTAATCTGCATCATAGTCAGTCCTTCCAAAAATTACTATTATTCCTGTTTTAATTTTGGCCATGCTGCCTAGTACTACTGACATTGTGTTTCCACTAGAATTGGTTTCGAACATTTCCACTTCAAGTTTGGTTGTTGAGCATGTTAAAATAAGTAGACAGTTTATCAATGTTGCCAATGTGACACAATGAATATTCCTGTTTTTGCCACTATCCAGTACACTCAAAACCAGTAAATGGTGGCCTTGGGTATTTTGGCATTCTGAGTTATCTTGGTCATTTTGTCCCCATAAAACTGCTACAGAAACTAGCTGTCTCTTTGAAATCTCTGCTGTGTTCAGGGCTTGATTTGGCCCACTCAAATTCAATGCATTGCAATCTTGGTGACAATATGACCATTCAAATGATTTTCGAGGACTTATTCTGACATGCTGCTCAAGATCAAGCAGTAGCTTGTCCCTCTTGTCATGGCACTTACATTCAAGTGTGTCTTCAGGGGCAGGTTTGTTCTTCCATTCTTACAGTTTTATTTATTGCTAAATTCCCCTACTACAGTAAGTTATTTGAGGACTTACCAAATGTTATGACTTCTAGCTTGAAAAAAGCTTTGTGCATCCTTTTGCATGAAGATCCATTTCTGTTTACTGGTCAGCATACAGAGTTTGCTTTTGTATGGGTGTGTCTTAAAATCCTCTGCATCTTAGAACCATAGAACCATGATACAGAACAGAACGGGGCCACTTGGCCCATCTTACCCATGCCAACCTAAAGTCTCATCCCATCTTTTTGCATATGGCCCATAGCCCTGCAGGTTAGAGCACTTAAGGTGCAGATCCAGGTACTTTTTAAAAAGAGTTGAGGATCTCTGCCTCCACCACCAACTCAAGCAGTGAATCTCAGACACCCAACACACAAAAAAAAGCTTTTCCTCATATCCAATCTAATTCTTTGCTATTTAGCTTGAATCTATGACCTATGGTTTTTGAACTCTCTGCCAAGGGAAACAGGTTCCTCCTGTCTACTCTTTCTCTAGCCCTTACAATTTTTATATACTGCAACCATGTCACCCCTCAGCCATCTCTGTTCAAAGGAAAACAGCCTCGCCAATCTCTCAGATAACAAGGTGTAGAGCTGAAGACAGCAGGCCAAGCAGCATCAGAGGAGCAGGAAGGCTAATGTTTCAGGCCTAGACCCTCCTTCAGAAATGGGGGAGGGGAAGGGGTTTCTGAAATAAATAAGGAGACAGGGGGAGGCGGATAGAAGATGGATAGAGGAGAAGATAGGTGGAGAGGAGACAGACAGGTCAAAAAGGCGGGGATGGAGCCAGTAAAGGTGAGTGTAGGTGGGGAGGTAGGGAGGAGATAGGTCAGTCCAGGGAAGACGGACAGGTCAAGGGAGCTGGATGAGGTTAGTAGGTAGGAGATGGGGGTGGGGCTTGAGGTAGGAGGAGGGGATAGGTGGGAGGAAGAACAGGTTAGGGAGGCGGGGACAAGCTGGGCTGGTTTTGGGATGCGGTAGGGGGAGGGGAGATTTTGAAGCTTGTGAAATCCACGTTGATACCATTGGGCTGTAGGGTTCCCAAGCGGAATATAAGTTGCTGTTCCTGCAGCCTTCGGGTAGCAGCGTTGTGGCACTGCAGGAGGCCCAAGATGGACATGTCATCTGAGGAATGGGAGGGGGAGTTGAAATGGTTCGTGACTGGGAGGTGCAGTTGTTTAGTGCGAATCGAGTGTAGGTGTTCTGCAAAGCAGTCCCCAAGCATCCGCTTGGTTTCCCCGATGTAGAGGAGGCCACAACGGGTACAGCGGATGCAGTATACCACATTAGCAGATGTGCAGGTGAACATCTGCTTGATGTGGAAAGTCTTCTTGGGGCCTGGGATTGGGGTGAGGGAGGAGGTGTGGGGGCAGGTGTAGCACTTCGTGCGGTTGCAGGGAAAAGTGCCGGGTGTGGTGGGGCTGGAGGGTAGTGTGGAGCGGACAAGGGAGTCACAGAGAGAGTGGGTCTCTCCGGAAAGCAGATAAGGGTGGGGAGGGAAAAATGTCTTTGGTAGTGGGGTCGGAATCTCAGATTCTCCAGCTTCTGCAGTTCCTACTATCTCTAGCCAATCTCTCATTTTAGCCACAATTCTCCAGCCTTGGCAACATTTCAGTACATCTTCTCCACACTCTCTCCAGAGCAATTTCGTCCTTCCTGTTATGCGGCGATCAGAACTTAACATAATACTCCGTTTGTGGCCTCACCATTATTTTCAACAGTTTCATCTTATATCACCAACTTTTGTATTTTATACCCCTGCCAATAAAGGAGAACATTTCTTATACCTTCTTTACAACCTATCTAGTCTCATTTCATTTACTCCTGTCAGTATATTCCTGTCTGTGTATTCCCTTTTACTGTTTGACCTCCCTAAATGCACTACCTCACACTTAGCAGAGTTGAACTCCATCTGTCACTTTCCTGGCCTCTTCACTAACCCATCTATATTATTTTGGAACTCACATCTATCCTTTACACTGTCCACTACAGACCCAATTTTTGTGTCGTCTGCAAATTTCCCAATTGCGCCCCCATTTTCAAGTCCAAATCGTTAATATATAAAACAAACGGCAGGGGTCTGAACACTGATCCCTTTGGAACATCACTTGAAACAGCTTTCCATTTGCAAGGGCGACCATTATCCTTTGTTTCCATTAATAATTTTTTTTGGTAACACAGGCCATATCGTCAACTTGATCCCATGCACCAACTTATACGGCAAGTGAAACATTAATCATGCATCTCCGAGCTGTAAAATTGAGGTTAGCTCCTTAGTAGCTTTAAATTTGGATTTATTAGCTCAAATATGTGTGAGTCATACACACCAGGTCATCTTTTTTGCAGTGATCTATGTTGCTGCCCTTTGAAAAACATTAAAATGTGTTGTTTCCACTGCTGTTTATTCTAGGACACAACAATCTTAACAAACTCTTCTTAATTTTCTCTGCTGTAATTAATGAGCTTCTATCCTTCCTTGTAACCACAGTATTTTTCACCTGGCATTATTGAAAAAATGGAATTTTATAATGTCTTTAACAGCCTCAAAATATCCCAAACTTTTGTGCCATTCATGAATTGCTTTTTAATGCATAGTCACGATTACTGTTACATTTCACTTCATTGAGGCTAGAATAAAGCATGTCTTCTACGAGTAACCATTGTGCTGAAACACTAAAGATCACACATAAGAACATAGAACAGTACAGCACAGTGCAGGCCCTTCAGCCCACGATGTTGTGCCGACCTATTATCCTACTCTAACATCAAACTACCCTGTATACCCTTCATTTTACTGTCATCCATGTGCCTATCCAAGAGTCGCTTGTATGTCCCTAATGATTCTGACTCCACTACCACCGCTGGCAGCGCATTCCAAGCACCCACCACTCTCTGTGTAAAGAACCTACCTCTGACATCTCCCCTATGCCTTCCTCCAATCATCTTAAAATTATGCCCCCTCATAATAGTATTTTCTGCCTTGGGAAGAAGTCTCGAGGTATCCACTCTATCTATGCCTCTCATCATCTTATACACCTCTGTCAAGTCACCTCTCATCCTTCTTCACTCCAATGAGAAAAGCCCTAGCTCCCTCAACCTTTCCTCGTAACACCTGCCCTCCAGTGCAGGCAGCATCCTGGTAAACCTCCTCTGCACCCTCCCTAAAACTTCCACATCCTTTCCATAATGAGGTGACCAGAACTGAACACAATATTCCAAGTGTGGTCTAACCAGAGTTTATAGAGCTGCAGCATAACCTCGTGGCTCTTAAACTCAATTCCCCTGCCAATGAAAGCCACACACCATACGCCTACTTAACAACTCTATCAACTTGGATAGCAACTTTGAGGGATCTATGGGCGTGGACCCCGAGATCCCTCTGTTCCTCCACACTGCCAAGAATCCTGCTATTAACCCTGTACTCTGCATTCAAATTCGACCTTCCAAAATGAATCACTTCACACTTATCCGGGTTGAATTCCATCTGCCACTTCTTCGCCCAGCTCTACATCCTGTCAATGTCCCATTGCAACCTACAACAGCCCCCTGCACTATCCACAACTCCAACCTATGTGTCATCGGCAAATCTACCAACCTTCCACTTCCTCATCCAAGTCATTTATAAAGATCACAAAGAGCAGAGGTCCCAGGACAGATCCCTGCGGAACACCACTGGTCAACGTGCTCCAATCTGAATACTTTCCATCTACTACCACCCTCTGTCTTCTATTGGACAGCCAATTCTGTATCCAGACAGCCAAATTTCCCTGAATCCCATGCCTCTTTACTTTCTGAATGAGCCTACTATGGGAAACCTTGTCAAATGCCTTGCTAAAATTGAAGAGATGTTCCTGTACTCGTGGAACAGTTTCCCATCGAGTTGTGCAGACTACGTGCAAAAAGAGCGAATAATGCAGCGGTATAGATTGGATATCATCAAAAGAATCATCTTTCAGAAAAAAAACTGCTTCATGAATTTTGGCCCAAACAAGGTGAGGGTTGTCAATGTTGAATGAGATACATTCCCTATAGTGAGCATGCAATAGTAGAATTAGAAAATTGTAGAAGACCAATCCCAGATTAAAGTTCTTTCTAATTTTCCTCTGCAATGCATCATAACTAATTTCAGTCAATTAATTCTTTACAGCGCAAGGACACCTCCGATTCTTCCCACATTAAAAAAACTCTCTCATGAAAGTTTAGCAACTAGCTTCAAATTGTCTTCTGTCTTACATTGTTGACTCTTGTTAACAACTTCAGTAAAATCACTCAATTCAGAAAGAGTCATTAAAGGCAGCAGAGAACAATCTTTAATCACATCACCTGGACTGGACTCAAACACCAACCCTGGAGTGAAGAACATACAGTGCTCATCAACTACAGCACTTTGCCTACACAGTAAACAATTTTAATAATACCTTGAATTTTTACATAAGGCAGAGGATTTTAGAAAAGACCTATACTGTTTATCCTGATGAAGAGAACTCAGTTACACCATCTATCTTATGTCTGCCCACCCAAGTGTTTCTCGGTAGTCAGTCATACTACATGAAATTGATCTGTCAGTGGATGTGAGATCTCACAATGTCCCTAGTGCTTTTTTTAAAAGTGAAAATGCTACAAAAGTTTTGAAATCAAAGATAGACTCTGTCCTTTTATGCTTCTATAGTATGTGAACAGAACTGTCACATAATCGAAGGCATTTTTCTTTCACAATTTATTTACTAGTCAATTACAATAATATTTTATTCCACTAAATAAGCATTTAAGATATAATTAAATTTATAGCTGAGATCAGGACTTTACTGCAGTTTAAAACCTTCTGAATGCACAATCACCTAGCAGTTAAGTCTGTATGCTATCATTTGGAAAATAATGGTCATCTCAAGAGTCCCTACAGTGTGGAAACAGGCCCTTCAGCACCCGGAGGAAACTCACACAGACACATGGAGAACGTGCAAACTCCACACAAGCCTCTACCTGAGGGCGGAATTGAACCTGGGTTCCTTGTGCTGTGAGGCAGCAGTGCTAACCGCTGAGCCACTGTGCTGCCCTTGCTACAGTACTTCATTACTGAAATATTCAAGGAGCAAAACTAGATGAAGATTGTTATCATCCTTCTCTCAGAGATCAGTCTCCAATCTCTGCTGAAGTCAATGTTTCATTTGATGATTTCAGAGGCACAGACTGCCATCTCTATTTCAAATGGTTATCTTTCTTTATGTATAATCCTGAATAAAGAGCCTTAACAAGCTATTTTATAGTTTACCTTAGCCCTGTTGACGTACTATGTTTATACACATATTAGCTCAACTAGAAGTCTGTGAAACTGATGTAGACCTGGAATTCTGGCTGATTTTTCCTAGTGACGCTGAGTTCAAGGAGCAAGTGGGACTTGAACCCTCGTTTCCTGGATCACAGTCATAGAGTCATACAGCATGGAAACAGATCCTTCGGTCCTACCAGTCCATGCCAAATATAATCCCAAACTAAACTAGTCCCACCTGCCTGCTCCTAGCCCATATCCCTCCAAACTGTTTCAATACATATATCCATCCAAACGTCTTTTAAACATTGTAATTGCACCCACATTCACCACTTCATCAGGAAGTTCATTCCACGTGTGAACCATGTCCTGTGTGAAAAATTTGCCTGTTATGTCTTTTTTAAATCTCTGTCCTCTCACCTTAAAAATGTGCCCCCTAGTCTTGAGATTCCCACCTTAGGGAAAAGACAACTACCATCAACTTCTATCTATACCTCTCATTATTTTATAAGCTTCTTTCCGGTTACCTCTCAATTTCCTATGCTTCAGTGAAAACATTCCCAGCCCATCAAGCTTTTCTATAGTACTCAAACCTTCCATACCCGACAACATCCTGGTAAATCTCTTCTGAACCCTCTTCAGCTTGATAACATTCTTTCTACAACTGGGCAACTAGAACTGGCCACATTATTCCAGCAGAGGCCTCATCAATGTCCTGTACAGCCTCAACATAGGGTCCCAACTCCCAGACTCAAAGGACTAAGCAATGAAGGCAAGCATGCCAAATACCTTTTTAACCATCCTGTCTATATGTGCTGCAAACTTTAAAGAATTATGTATCTCCACTGCAGGTCCTTCTGTTGTACAACACTACCCAAGACCCTATCATTAATTGTATAAGCCCACCCTTGTTTGTTGTACCAAAATGCAATATCCAGATTGAACTCCATCTGCCATTTTTCAGTCCTTTGAATCATTGGGTCAAGATTCCTTTATAATCTTAGAAAACGTTCTTCACTGTCTACTATGCCACCAATTTTGGTGTAATCTGCATATGCCTTTTATATTCTCATCCAAATCATTTATATAAATTACAAACAAAAGAGGACCCAGAACCCTGTGGAACAATGCTGGACTTCCAGTCCAAAAAGCAACCTTCTACCGTTTCTCTCTGTCTCCTGCCATTAAGCCAATCATGTATGCAATTGGCAAGCTCACCCTGAATCTCATGTGACCTAACTTTACTAATTAGTCTACCATGCGGAACCTTATCAAAGGCTTTACTCAGGTCCAAGTAAACAACGTCTACTGCTCTGCCATCATCAATCTTTTTGGTAACTTCCTCAAAAATCTCAAACAAGTTCGTGAAACACGATTTTCCTTACACAAAGCCATGCTGACAATTGGTAATCAATTTTTGCTTCGTTAAATATCCATAAATCCAATCTTTTATGATCACCTCCAACTATTTACCTACAACCAAAGTCAGGCTCACAGGTCCATAGTTCTCCCGTTTCTCTTTACAACTTTTCTTAAACAAAGGTACCCTCCAGTCATCAGACACCTCCCCCATAGTTATAGATTATACAAATATTTCTACAAGGGGTTTTGTAATTTCCTCCCTTACTTCCCACAACATTCTGGGATACATTAGATTAGGTCCTGGAGATTTGTCCAGCTTTGTATTCTCTAAGACATCCTGAACTTCCTCTTCTGTGATCTGAACCGCTTTTAAAACAAAGTTTATTTCTCTGCATTCTGTAGACTTCATTTCTTTCTCCACAGTAAAATCTAATGTGAAATATTAATTTGGCATCTCTCCCATCTCCTGGAGTTCAATAAAAGATGACCTCCTTGATCTTTAAGACACCCAAACCTCTCCCTAGTCACCTACCCTCTTGCTCTTAATGAATTCATAGAATTCCTTTGGATTATCCTTAACTTTAACTGCCAATGTTATCTCAGATCTCTGTTTGCCTTTCTGATTTCTCTCCTAAGAATGCTCCTACCCCCTTTATATTGATTAAGAGATTTAATTGAACCAAGTTGTCTATATCTAAAAAAAGACTCTTTTATTCTTGACTAGAACCTCAATATCTTCAATCTTATCAGCCTTGCCCTTCACTCTACTCATATATTTTCACTGGACGATTTTTCAGAAATATCTTCCTTAGTTACAGCAGTAATGCATTCCTTAATCAAAAACACCATCCCCTGCCTCCTTGCCTCTTTTTCTATCCTTCCTACAGCATCTAAATTTTGGAACATTGAGCTGCCAGTCATGTCCATCTCCCAGCCAAGTTTCTGTGATAGCTTTGACGTTCCAATTCCATGCTCTTAAACATGCCCTGAGTTCATCAGCCTCACCTATAAGACCCCTTACATTGAAATAAATGCAATTTAGTTGTTCAGAGTTACTACATACACTGACTCTCTCTTGTCTTTCTTTTCTAATTGACATGCTCTCCTCAAATTCAGAACCTACCTGGTCAATCCTTCCATTTATACTGCGACTTAGAATTCTTCCACTCGCCTTCTCCATCAGTATAAAATCTCCCTAAATAGAATGAGCAAATCTCCCTGCTAATATATTGGTCCCTTTCCAGTTTAGGTTAGACCCATCCTTTTTGAACAGGTTTTTTCTCTCCCAAAAAAATTCCAATTGTACAAAAACCTGAATCCCTGAACAATACACCAATACTTCAGCTATTGATTTATCTTCTTTAACCTTTTGCTCCTTCCTTCGTTTGAATTTGGCATTGGGAGTAAACCAGAAATTACTACTTTTAAGGTTATATTTTTTAATCTTTTGCCTAACCTCTTAAATTCACTCTGTACTACTTTAAACTTTTCCCTAAAAATGTCATTCCTACCAATAATTTTTGCCTTCTCAATCTCATCTTTAAAAATATGCTTGAATTGTTTAGAAATGTCCTTAATCCTAGCACTAGGAAAGCAAGAAACTATCCTAAGTTTATGCTCACTATCACAGGTTAGGACCCGGCCACAAGAGCCCCAGTGTGGAGTTCAATGCTGGAGCTCTTAATATCATAACAGCTGAGGTCAATTGACTTTACACAAACGACATTGAAAACCTGGAATCTTCCCAGTTTAAAGGCTCTGTTCCCCAGTGCAGAATCCTGTTTTTTTTTTTGCCTAAGGCAGAACCACCAGCGGCAGGATGGAATAATATTCAAGAGGCAAAAGTCAGAGAGGACTCTTCAGTGAGGGGGGTCGCAGATAAAAATTAAGAATTAATTACTTTGCATAAGAATCTACACAAAGACAAGAATTTAAAGTATGGGTCATTGGAAGAGTTGGAGACAATTACAGATAAACAAGGATCGCTGTAATCACTGTGTAGGGCTCAGTTGAGAATAATATACAGTCAACGGGGTTTGTGGATGTACTGACATTTACAAAGATGGGTCAGGGCATGATAACCTGGAATCAAATTTAAATAGTTGAACAAAGAACAAAGAATAAAGAAAATTACAGCACAGGAACAGGCCCTTCGGCCCTCCAAGTCTGCGCCGATCTAGATCCTCTATCTAAACCTGTCGCCTATTTTCCAAGCATCTGTATCCCTCTGTTCCCTGCCCATTCATGTATCTGTCTAGATACATCGTAAATGACACTATCGTGCCTGCCTCTACCACCTCTGCTGGCAACGCGTTCCAGGCACCGACCCCGCTCTGCGTAAAGAACTTTCCACGCACATCTCCCTTAAACTTTTCCCCCTCACCTTGAAATCGTGACCCCTAGTAATTGAGTCCCCCACCCTGGGAAAAAGCTTCTTGCTACCCACCCTGTCCATACCTCTCATGATTTTGTAGACCTCAATCAGGTCACCCCTCAACCTCCGTCTTTCTAATGTAAATAATCCTAATCTACTCAACCTCTCTTCAAAGTTAGCGGCCTCCATACCAGGCAACATCCTGGTGAACCTCCTCTGCACCCTCTCCAAAGCATCCACATCCTTTTGGTAATGTGGCAACCAGAATTGTACACAGTATTCCAAATGTGGTCGAACCAAAGTCCGATACAACTGTAACATAACCTGCCAACTCTTGTACTCAATACCCCGTCCGATGAATGAAAGCCTGCCGTATGGCTTCTTGACCACTCTATCAACCTGCGTTGCCACCTTCAGGGGACAGTGGACCTGAACACCCAGATCTCTCTGTGCATCAATTTTCCCCAGGATTTTTCCATTTACTGTATAGTTCGCTCTTGAATTGGATCTTACAAAATACGTCACCTTGCATTTGCCTGGATTGAACCCCAACTGCCATTTCTCCGCCCAACTCTCCAATCTACCCATATTCTGCTGCATTCTTCAACAGTCTCCTTCACTATCTGCTACTCCACCAATCTTAGTGTCATCTGCAAACTTGCTAATCAGACCATCTATACCTTCCTCCAGATCATTTATGTATATCACAAACAACAGTGGTCCCAACATGGATCCCTGTGGAACACCATTGGTCACAGTTCTCCATTACGAGAAACTCCCTTCCACGACAACTCTCTGTCTCCTGTTGCCCAGCCAGTTCTCTGTCCATCTAGCTGGACCCCATGCGACTTCACTTTCTCCATCAACCTACCATGGGGAACCTTATCAAATGCCTTACTGAAGTCCATGTATATGACATCTACAGCCCTTCCCTCACCTATCAACTTTGTCACTTCCTCAAAGAATTCTATCAAGTTGGGAAGACATGACCTTCTCTGCACAAAACCACGCTGCCTATCACTAATAAGCCCATTTTCTTCCAAATATAAATAGATTCTATCCCTCAGTATCTTCTCCAGCAGCTTCCCCACCACTGACGTCAGGCTCACCGGTCAATAATTATCTGGATTATCCTTGCTACCCTTATTAAACAAGGGGACAACATTAGCAATTCTCCAGTCCTCTGGGACCTCACCCGTTCTCAAGGATGCTGCAAAGATATCTGTTAAGGCCCCAGCTATTTCCTCTCTCGCCTCCCTCAGTAACCTGGGATAGATCCCATCCGGACCTGGGGACTTGTCCACCCTAATGCCTTTTAGAATACCCAACACTTGCCCCCTTCTTATGCCAATTTGACCCAGAGCAATCAAACATCTATCCCTAACCTCAACATCCATCATGTCCCTCTCCTCGGTGAATACTGACGCAAAGTACTCATTAAGAATCTCACTCATTTTCTCTGACTCCTTCCATAACTTCCCTCCTTTGTCCTTGAGTGGGCCAATCCTTTCTATAGTTACCCTCTTGCTCCTTATGTACGAACAAAAGGCTTTGAGATTTTCCTTAACCCTGTTTGCTAAAGATATTTCATGACCCCTTTTAGCCTTCTTAATTCCTCGTTTCAGATTAGAACATAGAACTTAGAACATAGAACATTACAGTGCAGTACAGGCCCTTCGGCCCTCGATGTTGCGCCGACCTGTGAAACCAATCTGAAGCCCATCTAACCTACACTATTCCATTATCATCCATATGTTTATTCAACGACCATTTAAATGCCCTTAAAGTTGGCGAGTCTACAACTGCTGCAGGCAAGGCATTCCATGCCCTGACTACTCTCTGAGTAAAGAACCTACCTCTGACATCTGTCCTATATCTATCACCCCTCAATTTAAAGCTATGTCCCCTCGTGCTAGCCGTCACCATCCGAGGAAAAAGGGTCTCACAGTCCACCCTATCCAATCCTCTGATCATCTTGTATGTCTCTATTAAGTCACCTCTTAACCTTCTTCTCTCTAACGAAAACAGCCTCAAGTCCCTTAGCCTTTCCTCATAAGACCTTCCTTCCATACCAGGCAACATCCTGGTAAATCTCCTCTGCACCCTTTCCAATGCTTCCACATCCTTCCTATAATGCGGTGACCAGAACCGTACGCAATACTCGAAGTGTGACCGCACCAGAGTTTTGTACAGCTGCAACATGATCTCACGGCTCCGAAACTCAATCCCTCTATCAATAAAACCTAATACACCGTACGCCTTCTTAACAACCCTATCAGCCTGGGTGGCAACTTTCAGGGATCCATGCACATGGACACCGAGATCTCTCTGCTCATCCACACCACCAAGAATCTTACCATTAGCCCAGTACTCTGTATTCCTGTAACTCCTTCCAAAGTGAATCATCTCACACTTTTCCGCATTAAACTCCATTTGCCACCTGTCAGCCCAGCTCTGCAGCTTATCTATGTCCCATTGTAACCTGCAACATCCTTCCGCACTATCCACAACTCCACAACTTTAGTGTCATCCGCAAATTTATTAACCCATCCTTCTACGCCCTCATCCAGGTCATTTATAAAAATGACAAACAGCAGTGGCCCCAAAACAGATCCTTGTGGTACACCACTAGTAACTGAACTCCAGGATGAACATTTCCCATCAACCACCACCCTCTGTCTTCTTACAGCTAGCCAATTTCTGATCCAAACCGCTAAATCACCCTCAATCCCGTGCCTCAGAATTTTCTGCAATAGCCTACCGTGGGGAACCTTATCAAACACTTTACTGAAATCCACATACACCACATCAACTGCTTTACTCTCATCCACCTGTTTAGTCACCTTCTCGAAGAACTCAATAAGGTTTGTGAGGCACGACCTACCCTTCACAAAACCGTGTTGACTATCCCTAATCAAATTATTCCTTTCTAGATGATTATAAATCCTCTCTCTTATAATCCTTTCCAACACTTTACCCACAGCGAAGTAAGGCTCACTAGTCTATAATTACCAGGGTTGTCTCTACTCCCCTTCTTGAACAAGGGGACAACATTTGCTATCCTCCAGTCTTCTGGCACTATTCCTGTAGACAATGACGACAAAAAGATCAAAGCCAAAGGCTCTGCAATCTCCTCCCTAGTTTCCCAGAGAATCTTAGGATAGATCCCATCCAGCCCAGGGGACTTATCTATTCTCAGACTTGCCAGGATTGCTAACACCTCCTCCTTATGAACCTCAATCCCATCTCGTCTAATAGCCTGTATCTCAGTATTCTCTTCGACAACATTGTCTTTTTCATGTGTGAATACTGACGAAAAATACTCATTTAGCGCCTCTCCTATCTCTTCGGACTCCATGCACAACTTCCCACTACTGTCCTTGACTGGCCCTAATCTTACTCTAGTCATTCTTTTATTCCTGATTGGTCCTACTTTCCCGATATTCTTCCAAAGCTTTGACTGTTTTCAGTCACCTAGACATTATGTATGCTTCCTTTTCCCTCTTTGCCATTCTCACAATTTCACCTGTCATCCATGGTTCCGTAATCTTGCCCTTTCTATCCCTCATTTTCACAGGGACATGTCTGTCCTACACTCTTATCAACCTCTCTTTAAAAGCCTCCCACATATCAAATACCCTCAAACAGCTTCTCCCAATCCACATTCCCCAGCTCCTGCTGAATTTTGCTGTAGTTTGCCTTCCCCCAATTCAGCACTCTTCCTTTAGGACCACTCTTGTCTTTGCCCATCAGTATTCTAAAACTTACGGAATTCTGATCACTATTCCCAAAGTAATCCCCTACTGAAACTTCAACCACCTGGCCGGGCTATTTCCCCAACACCAGGTCTGGTATGGCTCCTTCCGGAGCTGGACAATTTACATACTGCTCTAGAAAACCCTCCTGGATGCTCCTCACAAATTCTGCTCCATCTAAACCCCTAACACTAAGTGAATCCCAGTCAATGTTGGGAAAATTAAAATCTCCTATCACCACCACCCTGTTGCTCCTACATCTTTCCATAATCTGTCTACATATTTGTACCTCTATCTCACTCTCGCTGTTGGGAGGCCTGTAGTAAAGCCCCACATTGTTACCGCACCCTTCCTATTTCTGAGCTCTGCTCGAGTCTTCCATAGTGCCCTCCTTCAGCACAGCTGTGATATCCTCTTTGACCAGTAATGCAACTCTTCCACCCCTTTTACCTCCCTCTCTATCCTGGCTGAAACATCTATACCCTGGGATATTTAGTTGCCAATCTTGCTCTTCCCTCAACCAAGTCTCAGTAAAAGCAATAACATCATACTCCCAGGTACCAATCCAAGCCCCATGTTCAACTGCCTTATCTACTACACTTCTCGCATTGAAACAAATGCACCTCAGACCATCTGTCCCTTTGCGTTCATCATCTGCTCTCTGCCTCCTCTTCCCCTTAGTCACACTGACTTCATTATCTAGTTCCTTACAGGCTTTAGTTACTACCTCCTTACTGTCCACTAACCTCCTCATTTGATTCCCATCCCCCTGCCTCATTAGTTTAAACCCTCCCCAACAGCGTTAGCAAAAGCACCCCCTCGGACATTGGTTCCAGTCCTGCCCAGGTGTAGACCGTCCGATTTGTAATAGTCCCACCTCCCCCAGAACCGGTCCCAATGCCCCAAAAATCTGAACCACTCCCTCCTGCAGCATCTCTCAAGCCACTCGTTTATCCTGCCTATTCTTTCATTTCTATTCTAACACGTGGCACTGGTAGCAATCTTGAGATTACTACCTCTGAGGTCCTACTTTTTAACTTGGTTCCTAACTCCCTAAATTCCGCTTGCAGGACCTCATCCCGTTTATTACCTATATCATTGCTGCCTATATGCACCACGACAGCTGGCTGTTCTGTTGAGTCTGGAGGGAACTAGCAACAGATTAGTTGAGCAAGTTGGGAGTGAGAAATGTTACAGAAATTGAAGTGGTTTTTCTAACAGACAACATATGGCACCAGAACACGCACAAGGGTCAAAACAGGACATCAAAGGCACAACTGGTCTTAGTAAAGGTTATATATTATATTCTTCCTATTACAGCCAACACATGGCAAATTGATTTCTTGTGATAACAAGGTGTGGAGCTGGATGAACACAGCAGGCCAAGCAGCATCATAGGAGCAGGAAAGCTTGACGTTTCGGGCCTAGACCCTTCATCAGATTTTCTAGGCCCGAAACGTCAAGCTTTCCTGCTCCTATGATGCTGCTTGCCCTGCTGTGTTCATCCAGCTCCACACCTTGTCATCTCGGATTCTCCAGCATCTGCAGTTCCTATTATCTTTGATTTCTGGAGTTAGTTTTATTAATACATAGCAACTGGGTCATTCATTGTTTTTACAGTTTCTAACAGTGCAAATACAGAAGCAGGTGCTATGTATTAGCAGCTACTCCCCTCTCTAACAGGCATATCATATTCGATACTGTTGCGGGGGATAGCCTCTCAGGGGAGCATAACAGCAGCAGCCAGGCCTGAGGCACCACAACTGGATGTGCAATAGAACAGGGTCAGGCAAAGTCCTAGTGAGCGACTACAGACAGGCGTTTCTGTGGCTGCGTTTGAGACTCCTGGATGGTGTGTTTCCTCCCTGCTGGCAAGGTCAAGGATGTCTCTCAGCAATTCATGGAATTCTTCAGGAGGAGGGTGAGCAGCCAGAGGCCGTTGTGCACATTGGCACCAACAACATGGGTAGAAAGAGAGATGAGGTCCTGCAGAGTGAGTACAGGAAGTTAGGAAAGAGGCTGAATACCAGGACCTCCAGGGTAGTCATCTCTGGGACTACTGGTGCTGGTGAGGCAAGGAATAGAAAGATAGGACAGATGAATGCATGGCTTAAGACCTGGCGTAGGGCACAGGGTTCTGGTTCTTCGATCATTGGGATCTCGTCAGTGGCAAGGGTGAGCTGTAAAAGAGGGACAGGTTGCACCTAAACTGGAGGGGAACCAACATCCTTGCAGGAAGGTTCACTAGTTTGGGAGGGTTTAAACAAGATTGTCAGGAGGCTGGGAACCAAAGCAGCAAGTTGGCAAGTAGTCGGATTGAATCATAGAATCCCTACAGTGTGGAAACAGGCCCTTCAGCCCAAGTCCACACCAACCCAGACCATCCCACCCAGACACATGCCCCTGTAACTTACCTAATCTACACAACCCCGAACGCTATGGGCAATTTAGCATGGCCAATCCACCTAGCCTGCACATCTTTGGACTGTGGGAGGAAACCAGAGCACCTGGAGGAAACCCACACAGACACGGGGAGAATGTGCAAACTCCACACAGACAGTCACCCAAGAGTTGAATCGAACATGAGTCCCTGGCATTGTGAGGCAGCAGTGCTAACCACTGAGCCACCGTGCCACCCTACTTCAGCTTCGACTATATCACAACATTTTTTTTCCACACTTTGCAGCAATACTTTGATTCTAAAAGCATCTCACATGGGTTTCACGGTCTGCATTTCTAACATTCTTCTGCCTCCTTTTAGCTGCAACCCCAGGACTGAAGTTTGAATGACAACATATTGATCCTATTCAAACAATGTTGCACTTAATCCTGTTTGCCATCACGCCATTGCCTTGAACCTTCGTTCCAAGCCACATTTACAAACAAGGTTAGTACAATATGAACAGTCACCACAGCGACAATGGCGGCATGGAAGTAGCTGTCTCTGACATTTCAAGTGTACCTTCAAACACATAAGACTTTGTCCCAAAGTATAATCCAATTGGTTAAGTGAGGGGAAAATAGATGTTAGATCTAGTAAATCAGAATGGAAGAACAGATTATACTATTGCCCCAACCCCCAAGAGCCACCGAGACACGAAGGAACAAATATGTAGGCAGATTACGGAAAGAGTGCAATTAAAAACAGAGCTGTCATAGTGGGTCACTTTAACTTCCCCAACATTGACTGAGACTCTTTTAGAGCAAGAGGCTTAAATGGAGCAGAATTTGTTAAGTGCCTCCAAGAGGGTTTCTTGAAAGAGTATGTGGATAGTCCAATGAGAGGAGTGACCATACTGGACCTTGTCTTGGCTAACAAGCTTGGCCAGGTGATTAACCTTTCAGTGGGAGAGCATTTTGGAATAAGTGATCACAACTCCTTTCGCTGTGAAAAAGGTTAAGTCAGGGCCTACTGGGAAGGTAATAAACTGGAGGAAGGCAAATTACGTCAGTATCAGGAGCTAGACAGTGATAACTGGGAGGAGCTGTTATCAGGCAAGTCCACATTTGACATGTGGGAATTGTTTAAAGACTTGCTGATGAGAGTTCAGGACCAGCATGTCCAGTAAGGAGGAAGGACAAGGATGACAAGGTAACAGACCCTTGGATAACAAGGGAGGTTGTGAATTTTGTCAAAAGGAGAAAAGAAGCACATGTGAGGTATAGGAAGCTAAAATCAGACAGGGCCCTTAAGGAATATAAAGAAAGCAGGAAAGAACTCATGTAGGGAATTAGGAGAGCAAGATGGGGCCATGAAATGACCTTGGCAAGGAGGGTGAAAGAGAATCCCAAGGCATTCTTGTGACGATGCCTTCACTTTAAAAAAGGTTATTTTGTCCTGGGTTTTTTTGAAGACAGGTTGTGAAGGCAGAGGTGTGAAATGGCTACAAGACACTGCCTAAGTCAACAATCAGAGTGGGCCTTTAGGTTTTCTTTTAAAACAGTTGCATAATGGAAGGGCAGTAGCCAGTTCTCCCGGTTCAGGCTTCCTAGTTTTTTAGCTGTAACAATCACAAGTTGTTTTGAGTACCAGAAGGATTGCAAGCTTCAGTAAATGATTCCTAACTGACTTTCCCTGAAATCTGTCTTGATGTTGTTCCCTCCCGCCTGTAAGAATCTGTATTTGAATCTACCATTTTTCCAAAGGGTGTGTTTATGGGATATTAGCATATTTGGAACAGTTAACTAACTAAGTCACCGTATCGAGTACTCAGTTAAGTTTTCCTATAGTTAAGTTGCTCTAAATTCCGCTTTCTTTTGTTCATCTTTTAACTATAGTGTTTAAATAAATTGTGTTTTGCTTAATGTCGAGTGGCTTGACCAGTTCCATCACACCTGGAACACTCAGTTCACATATACCTTTAAAATAAGAACAACTTAGTGTCTAGGCTACCTTCTTAAAATATTTTGAGGTGGTGTGGCCTGAGCAATACATACATTAAAAATGAGGATAACTAGGAAGAAAGTAGGACCACTCAAGGATAAAGGAGGGAACTTTTGCTTGGAGGCAGAGGATGTGGGCAATATCCTTTGCATCGGTATTCACCCAGGAGAAGGATATGGAGGACAGTGAGATTTGTGTGGAGCATGCTGATATACTAGGGCATTTTGAGGTCAAAAAAGAAGTGGTGTTGTGTCTCTTGAAGAGCATTAAGGTGGATAAGTCCCCAGGGACTGATAGAATCTACCGAGGCTTTTTTTGGGAGAGGCAAGAGAAGAGTTCGCCGGGGCCTTGATCAAGATCTTTGTATCCTTGCTAGCCACTGGAGAGGTCCTGGAGGACTCATGAGTAGCCAATGTTGCTCCTCCAGTCAAGAAGGGAAATAGGGATAACTCAGGAAACTACAAACTGGTGAGTCTTACCTCGGTGGTTGGGAAGCTATTGGAGAGAATTATTAGGGATAGGATTTACGTGCATTTAGAAAAACATAGCATATTTAGGTACAATCTTACTGACTTAAGTGAATTTTTCAAGGAGGTGACAAAGGTGTCAATGAGAGTAAAGTAGTGGATGTCTACATGAATTTTAATAAGGCTTTTGACAAGGTCCCCACATGGTAGGCTCATCCAAACATTAAAATGCATAGGATCCATGGTGACTTAACCACATGGATTCAGAATTGGCTTGCCCATAGGAGGCAGAGGGTAGTACTGAAAGGGTGGTTATCTGGCTGGAGGTCCATGACCAGTGGTGTTCCACAGGAATCCAGACTGGGACCTCTGTTCTTTGTGACATATGTAAACGACTTCGATGAAAATGTAGATGGGTGGGTTAGTAAGTTTGCAGACGATACAAAGATCAGTGGAGTTGTGGATGGTGTAAAAGGTTGTCAAAAGGATACAGCAGGATATAGATTAGTTGCAGATATGGGCAGAGGAATGGCAGTTGGATTTTAATCCTGGCACTTGTGTGATGCTGCACTTTTAGAGGTCAAACGTTAAGGAAAGGTATACAGTTAATGGCAGAACCCTGAACAGCATTGATGTACAGAGGAATCTTGGGGTTCAAGTCCATAACTCCCTGAAAGTGGCCACGCAAGTAGAAAGGGTGATAAAGAAGGTGTGTGGCTTGCTTGCCATTATTGGTCAAGGAACTGAGTACAAGAGTCAGGACCATAAGACCATAAGACATAGGAGTGGAAGTAAGGCCATTCGGCCCATCGAGTCCACTCCGCCATTTAATCATGGCTGATGGGCATTTCAACTCCACTTACCAACACTCTCCCTGTAGCCCTTGATTCCTTGCGAGATCAAGAATTTATCCATCTCTGCCTTGAAGACATTTAACGCCCCGGCCTCCACTGCGCTCCGTGGCAATGAATTCCACAGGCCCACCACTCTCTGGCTGAAGAAATGTCTCCTCACTTCTGTTCTAAATTGACCCCCTCTAATTCTAAGGCTGTGCCCACGGGTCCTAGTATCCCCACCTAATGGAAACAACTTCCCAGCGTCCACCCTTTCTAGGCCATGCATTATCTTGTAAGTTTCTATTAGATCTCCCCTCAACCTTCTAAACTCTAATGAATACAATCCCAGGATCCTCAGCCGTTCATCGTATGTTAGGCCTACCATTCCAGGGATCATCCGTGTGAATCTCTGCTGGAGACGCTCCAGTGCCAGTATGTCCTTCCTGAGGTGGGGCCCAAAATTGGACACAGTATTCTAAATGGGGCCTAACTAGAGCCTTATAAAGTCTCAGAAGCACATCACTGCTTTTATATTCCAACCCTCTTCAGATAAATGACAACATTCCATTCGCTTTCTCAATCACAGACTCAACCTGCAAGTTAACCTTTAGAGAATCCCGTACTAGCACTCCCAGGATGTCATGTTGCAGCTTTATAAGACTTTGGTTAGGCCACACTGAGAGTATTGCATTCAGTTCTGGTCGCCACATTCCAGGAAGGATGTGAAGGCTTTGGAGACAGTGAGGAAGAGGTTCACCAAGATGTTGCCTGGGTTGACGATCAGAATCTTTTTCCCAGAGTTGAAATGTCTAATACTAGGGGGCATGCATTTAAGGTGAGGGGGGAGATGTGAGGGACAGGTTTTTTTACATAGAGAATGGTAGGAGTCTGGAACGTGCAGCCAGGGGTGGTGGTGGAGGCAGATACAATACAGGCGTTTAAGGGACTTTTAGATAAGCATATGAACATGCAAGAAATGGAGCAAGGGCAGCAGAAGGGATCAGTTTAATTTGGTATCATGCTCGACCCAACATCTTGGGCTAGCCAGTTCGATGTTCTATGTTCTATTCATCAAATGAAGTTATGTCTAATAACACAATCCACTCAATGCCTCAATATATATATTCCTTTTGGTGATCCTGTTGCTTCCAAAACAGTATTTTCACCCTGAACTCAGTCTATGTGCGACAAACATTCTTCTGCACAGGTTTAATCTCTTCTGTATTTACTTGATTGCTGAGATACACAAACATAACTTTATAAGAAGAGTGTGCTTATGACAAGTGTCTGGTAGAAAATAAAATTGAGAACTACGAGGAATATTAATGATTCAATGTGGAGGTGAGAAAGCAAATAAGAGAAGAGGAATTCTGTGAAAAGGCTGGTAGCCAATGTCTTCTATAAAGAGCAGAAGGTGGTAAGAGGAGGAGTGGGGCTGATTAGGGCCCAAAAAAGGGGTATGGCAAAGTGTTAAATGAATATTTTGCATCTGTCTTTACCAAAGAGAGAGATGCTATCCAGAACATGGGAAGAGGAGGGAACTCAGTCACAAGAAAGGTTCAAAATTGATAGGACAGTACTGTTGAATAGGTACTTAAGGTTGACAAGGCACAACAACCCAATGAGATACATCCAAAGATTTTGAAGGAAGTGAGAGTGGAAATTGCAGGGGTATTGGTCACAATCCTTCAGTGTTCCGTAGACTCAGGGGAGATTCCTGGAGATTGTTGAATTACAAATATAATGGCCTTGTTCAAGAACAATTATAAGGATAAGCCCCACAATTGCAGACAAGTCAGTTTAACTTCAGTGGTGGGGAAGCTTATAGAAACACTTCTGTGGGATAGAATTAGTACTTACATGAAAAAGGTCAGTTGATTAAGTAGAGCTAGCATAAATGGGAACTCGTGTTACTAACATGCTGGAGTTTTTCAACAAGTTAACAGGAAGGTTTGATGAGGCTTATGTTATTCATGTGGCACACATGGATTCCCAGAAGATGTTTGATATAGTGCAACTCAACAGACTCGTGAAGAAAAACTGAAAGAACAGTGGCTGCTGCCATTCTGAGGAAGGGTCACCAGACCCAAAATGTTAACTCTGATTTTTCTTCACAGATGCTGCCAGACCTGCTGAGCTTTTCTAGCAACTTCTGTTTATGACTTGTAAAGGCATTTGGAGTCCATGGAGTAAAAGAGTTGGATACAAAATTGCTGAGTGATAGAAAAGATGGTGAATACTTTTGGGCTGAGGAAGGTTTGTAATGGAGTTCCCCTGGAGTTGGTACTGGCACCCTTGCTTTTCTATATATTAATAATCTGGATCTTGGAGAGTACGAGGCAATTTCAAAACTTGTACATGACATTAACTGGAAGAACTGCAAACCATGAGAAGAATGGTGTAGAATTCCTGAAGGAACAGAGACAAACTGGTGCAATGGGCAGATAAATGGCAAATGAGTTTCAATGTAAAAGGAGAAACAGTGAGAGGGCAATGATTTAAATTGATCTGCAAGAAAAAGCAAAGATGAAATGAGAAAAATATTTTTCATTCAGAGGTTGGGGTATGGAATGCCCTGCCTGGAAATGTGGTGGAGGCAGGTGCAACTAAGGCATTCAAGAATGCGTTGGATAATTATTTCAATAAAATAATATGCTAGAGTAAGGAGAACTGCAAGAGATTGGAACTAGGTAGTGTTGCTCATTTAATGAGGTGGTGCAAGCACAATGGTCTGAATGGCCTCCTGCTGTACATATTACACCTGTGGTCCTGCAGAGAGCAACAAAGATACAACTAAATTATAAGAACAAAAGAACAAAGAACAAAAGAGAAGTGCGGTACAGGAACAGAACCTTCGGCCCTCCAAGCCTGTGCTGATCATCATGCCCTGACTAAACTAAAAAACAAACCTTCTGCCCTTATTCGATTCATATCCTTCCATTCCCTCCCTAATCATGTAACCACCCAGATGCCTCTTAAATGTTGCCAATGTGCCTGCTTCCACCACCTCCTCTGGGAGTGCATTCCAGACTCCAACCACTCTCTGCGTGAGAAATTTCCCTTGCACATCTCCCTTAAACATTTGCTCTCTCACCTTGAACCTGTGCCCCCTTGTAATTGAAACTTCAACCCTTGGAAAAAACCTCTGACTATCCACCCTATCTATGCCTCTCATAATTTTGTAGATCTCTATCAGATCTGCTCTCAGCTGCCATCTTTCCAGTTAAAACAATCCTAGTCTTTTTAACCTTTCCTCATAACCAACACCCTCAAGACTGGGCAACATCCTTGCGAACCTTCTCTGCACTCTCTCCAAAGCATCCATGTCCTTCTGGTAATGTGGTGACCAAAACTGCACACAATACTACAAAAGCAGCCTGACTTTATTTAGGGTTTTCTCTATTTCTACTTCCCCAAACTCAGCCTCTCCACTCCAGTGCGAGGGCAGATCCATCTAAAGGTAGCTTTTCAAAATAGGCCATTGAAACAGACAAACTACTTGAATAGAAAGTAACATTTAAGAGATTGCACACTGAAAATGACAGCAATCACAGGAGAAATAGAAGATTGCTTTAGGTTTTGCAGCCAATGAATATCAGCATCTGACTACCTAAGGTCACAAATAGGTGAGTGCAGGCTAAAAGCCAAGTAAAGCCCACCTATGCTGTATTAATAATTCACTGATACTTTAGGGCGGCACAGTGGTTAGCACTGCTGCCTCACAGCACCAGAGACCCAGGTTTGATTCCAGCCTCCGGCGACCGTCTGTGTGGAGTTTGCACATTCTCCCCGTGTCTGCGTGGGTTTCCCCCAGGTGCTCCGGTTTCCCCCACAGTCCAAAGATGTGCAGGTTAGGTTGATTGGCCATGCTAAATTGCCCGTAGTGTTCAGGGAGGTGTAGATTAGGTGGGTTGTAGGGGGATGTGTCTGGGTGGGATGCTCTGAGGTTCGGTGTGGACTTGTTGAACCAAAGGGCCTGTTTCCACACTGGATTCTATCTATCTTTCCATATCAGCCATCTTAAGTCATCATAATTAATTTTTAAGCATTGCTGCTACTTTTATCCATCTTGCACTAGTAGCTGCATTTCAAAGTAATTATTTATAAATCAAGTGATCTTTGAACAAAGGTTGAAAGACGCTGGCACTGTGACTGCAGTAGAACTGCTACCTGCCATTTCCACATTTCTTTAGCTCACTGAACAACTCTCATTACCAAAACAGAAATCTTAGCAATACTCACAGATTCAAGTATAGCTTTGTTTCGCTAGTATATTTTGACTTTCACTTGCAGATCTTCCTAGCCTTTGATGACTGAGTTGGAGAATAGGCTGAGCTATAAGAATAAGGGCTAGATTTCACAACTGCCGGAATGTTTCAAAATTAGGCTCACCATTGCGTTCCCACTGGAACAATCATTAGCCTACCAAAGGCGATGGCTGATGACTTATATATGCAAGGAGGCAGTACACAGAAACACAGATTTCTGCTACCACTATAGTTGATCCATGGATCAAAAGAGTGGATGTTGAGCAGAGGTGACTAATTACTTCATCACCTCTTTCTTCACAAAGACATTAAACACCAATCACTTGAATCCAAGGATCAAACTGAGACATCTTCTCAAGTATTCAGGGCATTGTTGTCCCTTCTAACTTCTCTGTTAAGACTCTATAGTGTGTGCCATAGCAGAATCTGGGGAAAGGACAGCGGATGTAAATTCTGACCTGACCTCCAAAGATCCAGACCAAGTGTAATGCAAAATAAGTGTAATACTTATAAGGGTGTAAACTTATCACAAGGCTTAATTAATTTATAGGAGTATAGAATTTATTGAATACAGTTTGTGTACCTTGCACAGCAATTATTCAAAAGATAAATATTGAGAATTGTCTGTTCATATGGGTATCAATTGGAATGAAACTGGTTTTGGATTATTGATTGTCAGTGGGAAATGCACTAGACAGTTTGGCCGAGGTGGCATGGGTGTGATACACTTAAATGAGTTTTACATACCTTCGTTGGTGGAGGGTGGGCAGTCCACTCCAGAAGTGTGTTCATCACTAACTCCCATCTTGCCTATGAAAGACATTGGCTAAAGTGTGTAGCAATCAGGAGCCAAGAGCTGGAAGGACTCCAAATCAAAATCAGCCCTAAGATTTGATGATGACTCCCTGCAAGTCCTGTACTAGACTTTTAGTGGCAGGTGGGAAGTCTTCATACCCGCTGAATGGGATGCCTCCAGATCAGATAAGACAGCAGCCTTGGGATCATCCAGTGAACCTTGCTGCAGTGCTGAAAAGGCTCACTGACTTTGAGTTCTGCAAGGGTGGAGACAGACACATATGAAAGCATTTGATATGGGTGAATTATGGAATTATCTTGTATGTGACCCATGGGTGTAAGCTGTTATGAAGACATGTTGCTCTGCATGGTTATGGGGGTTAGGGAAACTGTAATGCTTGTACGCTGGCAACAAACTGTAATGAGGAAATCATTATCAAAGAATCATGTAACCATAGAAGCCCAACAATGTGGAAGGCAGGCTATTCGGCCCATCAGCTCCACACCACCCCTCCAAAGAGCATCCCACTACCCTATAACCCTGCATTTCCTGTGGCTAATCCACCCACCCTATAAATTCCTGGACACTATGGGCAATTGAGCATGGCCAACCCACTAGCCTGCACATTGCTGGACTGTGGGCAGAAACTGGAGCACCCAGAGGAAACCCATACAGACATGGGGAGAATGTGCAAACTTCACACAATTACCTGAGGCTGGAATCAAACCCAGGTCTCTGGCACTGTGAGGCAGCATTGCTAACCACTGAGCCATCATGCTGCCCTGCTGACAAAGTACATAATGACCACATATTTGAAGGCAGCATTATAGAACAGCATTACCATTACAGTTTCTCCCTAAAGAGGGTACACAATAGCAGAGAGAGGGACAGGATTAGAATAGTGCCCCAAACGTAGCCATTTTGGTAACAATTCAGATCATGGTTCTAGACTTAGGCCAAGGTTGAAATGTGACAGGAGGAAGGACATGAGGTGGTGACATTCCAAGAGTGAAACTTAAATTCCAGCAAAGAGTTTGGAAGGGGCTGGGGAAAAGAGTTTACTTGAAGCTGGGGAATCTAACAGGAGTTTGTGATTTTGGAGGTGTTGCACAATTTGGAGAAGACGGTGTAATTCTGTGATAATGGGTCTAAAGTTCAAACACTGGTTCACATTTCCCAATGGCTCCAGTGTCTGCTATAAGGAAGCTTTTCTCAGCAAATTCAGTTTAAAAGATGACGATACCCCTAATGCCTCTTTGTTTTGTTTTCCCATGGGTGTAAGGAAAGCCCTGAGGGACCAAATTTAACATCTGATGAGGAAGAGAAAGCCTCACATTCTTCGTCTGCATTCAGCACCAGTGCAGATACATGCACTTGATGGACTTGCGTGAGTCACCTGTAAGAGATCCACACACTGATGCTAAGTTTGAAGTACTTCACTCGCTGATTAATTTTTAGTTCAACTCCAGTATTGTTTTCCAGAGTAGTGTTGCAGAGTAGTAATCAGGCCCAATATATTTATGAGCATGAGGAAGCAGGGCCTTGCAGTTTGAGAGATTTTCACGACATGGAGACTCAAGAGAAAAGAACAGAAGTAGTCACGCAAAAGGAAGTTAAATTTTTAAATGCTGGTGGCAAGGAAGTTGCGAGTATGCCAGGTAATAAACAAAATAAACCTTAACCATTACTGAAATGACGGTGAATGAGGCTATGGATATAAATATGGGAATTGGGGCTTTAAATCGGAGAAAATGGGAGATCAAGAGGCAGGTTGTTGAGTCATGGTGTCGTTTAGGGTAAAGAAAGCACAGTTTGGGTGAGCTGAATTTTACCAAAGGCAGAAAATAGAAAGCTAGCTATTAAAGTGCATTGAAATATTCAACTCAAGAGGTGATTAAAGGGCTTGAGGATGACTCAGACTGAACATTTTTTTCAAATCAAAACCTGAACTTTATGATAGCAGAATGTGGGCGAGAATGGGAGATGTCAACTTAGACCCATAACCGCATCACATATTATCTCGAGACCTACAGAGTATTTAATGACAACGTATTAGTGACCAGACAGTTTATACAGAGCTTAACACAAGCAAAAGAAACTTGCAATGTGGGAAGCAAGCTGTCATAAACTTCATGCAAGGACAGACTTTTAACGATTGTTAAGGATTTCAGCAGATATTGAGCCTTAAGGGGGTAGTTGACTCCCACTGTAAAAGAAATCTGCTTCTGTCAAATGAAACCAGAGACCCAGTACAGTACAAAACGAGATATATATGCACTAGTGCAAGGAGGAACAAAAAGTTACAATAACAAATACAGGTGAAACTGGCTATGGGTAAACTCTTAATTGTGCAAAAGACTAACAAACCTTGAAATCAGGGGCTACCAACGTAAGTAGCTAGGTTGCATCTATTTATCGTGGTAGTTAGTTGGCTAGCTCCACCTTATTTTTAAAATCATTTCCGGAAATTAGTTTCCATGACATCTCTTCCTCAATTTTTGATGGTGTCTAGCCTAGAGCAGTTCAATCACCTTCTAAACTCACATCTCAACCGCCAAGAGAAAAGGCAGTAGGCTCATAGGTACATTACCGCTTGCAAATTCTTCCACACTTTGCATATCAAATTGAAAAATAACCATATCATTGTTCCTTCAGTCATGGGTTAAATTCCTGGGACTCCCCCTTGAGCAGTACTATGGGTGTACCTCATTACACACAGATTGCAGCGGTTCAAGAAAGCGACTCATCACACCTTCCCAAGGGCTCTTTGGATTGAGCAACAAATGCTGCCCATACCAGCAATAATCACATTTCAGTCTTTTTTAATCAACCCTGTTCAGAGATGTTACGACACACGTCCGGAATAGGTGGTACTTGCAACTGGGTTTCATAGTTCAGAGGTGCGTCATTGCACCACAAGAGATGTAACACTCACACTCTACTAGCAAATGAAAGAAGTGTTCTGCCTGAACTAATGTCTTTCTTCAGAATCTGACAAACCTTTCTTCAACAAATATGTCTCATTACAAGAGCAAAATGATGGATATTTAAAAAAAAACAATTTATTTTATTTTGAAAAGATGTGAATAACTGCTTCTAAAAATAATGGACAGAAACGTGTAGATTTTAATTAGGATTGCATTTGAAGCAAGGAAGGGTATGAGGCAGCAGGCATTGGCCCCCACCCACAAGTTGGGTATGAGGCCTGCACAATTTTGATGCATGGGTTCATTTGATTCTCTGACATGAAGTCAACAGAAACAGCATTATAGCCAGCAAATACGAATGAAGATTATACTAAAAAGACCAGAGATCCATGGGAATGGCCATGGAGTACACCATGGTTTGTTTCTGTCTTTATTTGAACAGCTTGTAAGATGGCTGCCTGTAGTAAGTGCCTTATGGCAGATGTCACATTACTACAGAAAGCCAGGAAGTACATTAGTACAGTTTCCATCCAAACAGGCCCCTGGCTAATCTTAACACAAGTTTTTTATACAGAGTCGTTGGAGTATGGAATGCACTGGTGGGGTGGAGGCGGATGCGACAAGGGCATTTAAGGGACTTTTAGATAAGCAGATGAATATGCAAGGAATGGAGGGATACGGACCAAGAGCAGGCAGAAGGAATCAGAGGCGTCATTTCGGCACAATATTGTGGGCCGAAGGGCCCATTCCTGTGCTGTATAATTCTATGTCCTATGTTCTAAAACCCTGGGGGTAGTGTGGTTTGGTTGCCAACACTGCATTGTAAGGAAGAAGGAAGGCATTGATCTGGCTTACAGGAAGTCAAAGGATTCCTGTCAAGGAGCTCTCTTTCTCTCTAAACGCTAGTGAGAACTATCAGTGATAGTTCCCTGGGTTTCCCTGGATCCCCCACATCTTCCAACTCTCAATCACATTTTCCTTACCTGCACTTACTTTAATGTTGCTCCTATTGGCTTTGGACAGAAGAGAAAATATTCAGGTTTTATATAAATGAGGACCAGAAGTTAAAACGATCTGAATCTCATAGTGAACTCGCCAGAGGGCTGTGCCATCTTCACAGTACCCACTCCCACCTACCTTAAAGAACCCCAGGTCAAATCCACTTCAGGGTCTGAGATTCAAAATATTGCAGAAGCGGAAATGTCAACAGAACAGTCAACTGATGATGATTAATTTAGACATAATTGAACCTGTCACTATGATATTCAGCCACTACCACATCAACATATATTTTTAAAGAATACCAAATACATTGTAGTTCTTCCTGCACATACACTTGACAGGAATCTAGAAAGTTCATCTGAAAGACAACAGAGAACAAAAGCAGGAATATGTTAAACTTCAGCACACTCACAGATTCATTAACATCTCCAGTAAAATATAAAAAATCCATACCACAAAATACCTCCAAGGATTGAGAAAGGAGGTTTATTATGCTGCTGCTTTCCTATCCAATCTATGTCAAAGTAGCAAGTAGATCTCAGCATATTAAGACCTTTTCAAGGTATGGGTTTCCTGCTTTGTGCTACTGCCACTTCAGTTTTAAAGGTTAATTGTCATCAATGGTGGTTTTTGAGAGACACTAAAGAATGAAGTTATAACTGATGCAGCAGCTCATTGTTTTATATTTTCTGACAAAGACTACTTTTCGTAAAGAAATTGAACTGTGCTTTTTAAAAAAGTAAAACGATAAAATGATTGAAAAAATTTCTGTGGATAAATTTGGAAGACAACTGATCATTTCTATCCAAGATAACAAGGCGTGGGGCTGGATGATTTCTATCCATTTCCTTTTTTGCCTTTTTTGATCTTATGATTCAGAGGTTAAATACTTTGCTTCACTCTACTTGCTTGGAAGTGGCCAGCTACATAATTTCATCTATGACTGAAAAGAAACTCAGTCGTTTAATGTTTTGGAGTTTTAAGGAAGTTACTGCAACAGGGTATGTGTTTCTGCTGGTGTGTGCATCTCCTTCATGCCTTGAAGCAACTTACAAATTGAATAATGATACAGCAATCCCTTTTATTCAGGGCCTTTTTGGTCAGGTCTCTCTGTGGACCAAACTTTAGCTGGGAAATGTACCAAGCTGCATTTGGCTCCTTGAAAAGACACTGTCATATCCAGACAGCTTCCCAAGTGGCAAACAGCCATCTCATAAACAATGTGACCTGGACAAATATTTGTTTCTATAATATGCATTTCATTGGTGTTGTGCAATTTACAAGGTTTACTAGAATCCAAACTAGAATCAAAGGAACATGTTGAAGAGTCTGCAGACATGAATACTAGATCTCAGCAGCATAACATTAATTTTAAAAAGTGCTAGTAAGAATAACTAGAGTAATTTCCCTTTGTGGAAATTTATCTAACTGCTTAGTGCACGTTAACTTGCTGCCATACAATATCCTACAAAAATAAAGCAAAGTGTCATGTGCTTAAGTCAAGGAGACCAAATGACGGACAGCTTTAAGAACAGTGACACTCCAAGAATCTTTGTTTGTGTTCGAGGGAGACTATTTAATGCCAGTTAGCCAAAATTTGATGTTGTAGCTGCTCAACACCAATAGAATCTTCTACTGAAAATTGGATGCTTAATAGTACCAAAATACTTTGTAAGTAATTCAAAAGCATTACTCAGTGCAGGCACTCTCCCCATTCTCTGCTACACACACATGCAGATATAATAATGTATCAAAATTATGAAGAGAAAAAATTGATCTTCCTCTCAGTCTTTCTTCTGTACACTACTGATAACACCATTTCTTGCATTCAATTGCATTACTTGGCTCGAATTGGGACAAACAGCAGCCTTGTTTGAGGAACTGCAGCGATTCTTCACTCCAGTGAAGATGCTGCTGAGCTGATCCTTGTCAAAATGCAGCTGTCAGGACAAAGACGTTTATTATTTTTATTCAGTCCACATACACAACAAGGACAGCATGTGTCCGTGACAAAATGTTCAAACATGTTCAGCAACTCCATCACAATATCAATTGCCTAGAGCAGGGCTGTGTGAACATCACGCAGCCAGATACTGGAAGGGCACATTTGTACTATCAGTTATCATCCCAACTGCTTTTCAGGGTTTAGGTATAATAGGAGTATACCATTAATCAATTTGAGAACCATTTTTATAGAATTGGATAAAGCATTATCTAGGTTTCACTATTATAAAGTACTGAAAAAACACTTAAAACACGCTGACTTTAGGTACAGTTCTCACATCACATGAAAGGGTTATGCATTTGAAATACCTCATAGTCACGAAAATCTCTGACAATGCAAATAGATGTACAAAATCAGAAATTGCTAGAAAAGGCAGAGATGGTCAGTTGGCATATACAAAGGTGAATAGAGATATTACTTCTGATGTAAAGTTCAATCGATTTTCTTGTGTAAAATTTTAACCCACTTTCTTTCTTCAGTTGCTGACTGTGATGCTGTTCATTTCTAGTACTTGTGGGTTTTATTTCTTCGTACTTGCAAAAGTTCCAAAAATAGCAAAGAACATGAGCAAATCAATGAAATTAAGTGATCCAGAGGGAACCTACATTTAATAAACCAGTATGTATTTCTAAAAATATACAGGACACACAAATTTGTAAGGCAACATTGAAAACAAAGTTGCCACAAAGTAAGGATTATTGGACAGCACTGGATTTTAACATAACATCCATACAAATGCTTCCTTTACAAAGTTTATTAAAACACCTTGATTCTGGAGAATTAAAATCTAATGACAAGTTTACGGATTTTAAATTCCAAGTTCCATGATTTGAATAACATTACACAAAACAAGTCAGAATAAACTAATAAAAACTTGACTGGTCATTCTCTTAAATTATTCTTTAACAAGGCAGGCTTTCACTGTTCACTGGAGGAGAAGGACAGGGAATGTTTAATCATGTGATACTTAAACAAGATTATGAAATCATCACCCTGAAAAGGAGCTAGAATGTTATCCCAGGCATGCTGATTTAACACTTGTCCCTCAGCCAAAGTCACACAAAACACATTATCTGGTAACTATCTCATTGCTTTCACAGAGACAATCCTTTGAACGAAACATTGAAGGAGGTCTTGCCTTCCCTCTCTAGCTTTTATTTATTCATTCATGGAATATGGGCATTGCTGGTTAAGCCAATATTTAATGCCCACAATTGCCCTACAAAAAGCAGTATTGAAATGCTTTCTTCAACTACTTGTAACGTTAGGCTCAAAAATGATATCCCCAAACCAGATCAACGAGTTAATTGTGAAGGGTTAATTGTCCAAATAAAAGTCCAAAGATGTGCAGGTTAGGTGGATTGGCTATGCTAAATTGCCCATTGCGTTCAGGGATGTGTAGCTTAGGTGGGTTACAGGGAGATGGATCTGGGTGGGATGCTCTGAGGTTCGGTGTGGACTTGTTGGGCTGAAGGGCCTATTTCCACACTGTAGGGATTCTGTGATTCTGTGGATGTGGCAATAAACAATTGAAATAAAGTACATGAAAACAGACTTAGTTTAAAAGCAGCCTGTTTTGGCTGGAAGGTAACTACTATGACCTTGCCTTGAATTGGGAAGTAGTTTAAGCTAACTGATTCACTCATTAGTTTGTAAATATATAAATTACATTAAGCTGATAAAATTTCCTTTGTGTCAAAGCACACACATGTATTCTGGTATTCATTTTGATCTGGCCTTAAAGAACCTGTTAGGCACTTTGAGCCTAACAACCCACCTTTGCAATCTTTGGAATGTTAGGCCACCACACAGTAGCTAGGAAGATAGTTCTCAGATGTTAACCCAGTGACGCTGAAGGAGCACTGATGTAGTTCGGAGTCAGAACTGTACATGCCTTCGAGTAGAACATGCAGGTTCTGGTGCTCCAACACATTTATTGCATTTGTCCTTCTAATTGAGAGAGTTTGGGGTTTGGAAGATGCTATTTGAGGATCTTTGGTATGTTACTTGCACCATTGTGTGCTAGTGTTGAATGGAGTGAATGCGCAAGATGCTGTATGGCAATCAAACTGACTGCCTTATTCTAGATTGTGTCAAGATCCTTCAGCAAATGAATGTAAAAAATCTTGTGACACTATTTGGAAGAGCAAGCAAGTTGTCCCCAGTGCCTGACTAATAACTAGCCCTCAACCAAAAAACAGATTATTGGTCTTTACCATGTTGTTTGAGACGATATGCAACTATATGCATTCAAATCTTTCTTTCCACCACAGGTCAGATCGCAAACAACTATTACTGGTAACAATTTAAGATTACAACAAATAATGGATTATATGTGACTCATGAAGCTTCATGGTAAGAATCCATATGGCTGACATTGACAAAAACCCTCCATCTCCTTCAAGAATGTGTAAAAACATAACTTTTAAACTCACAAAAGTCAGATTTGCTGATGCCTTCTTTGACTTAATGATTTTTAAAAGAATATAATTTCTTTGAAGAAATTTGACATTATCTTTCCACGCAAAGGCCACATTATAAATGCATACTGTTGAAGATGGTGGTGATGCAGCTGCCTAACAGAAAGTCATGAACGGTGGATTGGTCATGCTAAGTTGGCCCATAGTGTCTAGGGATATACAGGCTAGGGAGATTAACCGTAGTAAATACGGGATTGTCAGGATAGGTTGGAGCTGGGATGGGTGGGATGCTCTTCAGAAGGTTGGTTCAGACTTGATGAGCTGAGTGGCCTCTTCTGCACTGCAGGGATTCTATGATTAATCATGAAATCGCCACCCACCTTACACAAAGGCAGAATAATTTACATAGTGACACATCAAAACTCTAAAGTACCAAAGACATTATTCACTTTTTAATTCCAAAACGTATTTTTTTGAAA
This sequence comes from Ginglymostoma cirratum, assembly GCA_024137785.1. Classification (NCBI taxonomy): domain Eukaryota; kingdom Metazoa; phylum Chordata; class Chondrichthyes; order Orectolobiformes; family Ginglymostomatidae; genus Ginglymostoma; species Ginglymostoma cirratum. Next base: position 80,850,518 of record JAHRHZ010000012.1, read on the forward strand.
GATGTTTGCTGCAACCAATGCAAATTCAGTGACTGCCTGGCAAAGTCCTGAGCGGGAATATCACATGTGTAGAGAGTCAGGGAAAGTTCAAACAGACAGAGAAATGTGGTAGGCATACATAACAAAGGGGCTGACAGAACAGGTCTTTTTGTTGTGGATAAACCAAAGAAAAAATTTAAAAACTGACTGCAACACTAGTCTGTGTTTGTGGCCTGAATTCCTAGTATGTAGACTAGTACGCTAAAAGGGTCACTGTTGTGAGCACAGTCATTTAAACAACACTGAATTACAATAAAAGAAAAGTGAAAACGCGCTTTCTCATTCTGAATGCTGCCCGTCAGCCATTGCCTAAGGAATTAGGGCTAAGAAAGTTTCAATTCACCTGCAAAGCCAAAATCCTCAATTATCTGTTCAACTACGAACATCAATCCTACTAGTGCTATCTACCAAGATAGTCACAATATTCAATTGTCTGCACTTCACAAACAATTTAGACACTAATTTGTATTACTGTTCTTTTAACTTTTATCTTTTTAAACACACCTCTTATTTCTAACGTCTGTGTGTTTTTGCATTACTGTTTCTTCTTTAGTAATTAATAAACTCATTTTGTTAATTAAGTCTGATTAAATCGGTTTCTTTTAAAAACCCAAGTTAATTTGGATCATGGAGAAAGGTATTCATAAAAATTCAACTTGGTGCAATCAACAAAGGGATGGGTGAAGAAAGAATAGGGATCAGTTCACTCCTCCTCCTCACCAACAATTTAGGGCAGTCAACCTAGAACCGTAACATAGTGAGGCATCTCATTTAGGGCCTAGTCAACCTAGAATCGTAACATTGGTTAGATTTCATTGCCCGAAAAGCACAATCCACCGTTACCTCCCAGACAGACCACAACAGGAAGACACAACATGACCAGACTCACTAATCATTCTACCATACATCAAGGACATTTCAGAGATGACCGCAAGGCTACTCAGACCCCTAGGTATCAGGGTATCCCACAAACCAACAACCACCCTACAACAGCTACTGACAAATGTAAAGGATCCCATACCCAAAACCATCAAAACTGGTGTAATATAGAAAATATCATGCAAGAACTGTGAGAAACACTACATAGGCCAAACTGGAAGACAATTGACAATATGAATACACGATCATCAACTAGCCACCAAGAGACACAGCAGTTCTCACTTGTCTCACTACACACAGACCACGAGGGACATGAATTCGACTGGAACATCACATCCATAATCGCACAAGCCAAACAGAGACACACTAGGGAATTCCTGGTGGCCTGGTATTCTAACTGAAACTCCATCAACAAACACATCAAATCAGACATTGTATACAAACCACTGAGAAACAGGACTGGAAGTCTTAGAATGCGAGTGCCTAGTGCCACTTTTGGTAAGCAGAACTGGCGCTGCTGGATGAAACACCCCAACAAACTGAGGCATATAAATATCAAGCGGGACAGAACACCGACGCTTCACCGGAGGCGCACTGATAATGTTACCTAGCAGGGTGATGAAACGTGTGCAACCAAACCCATCAGCTCAGCGAGTATGTCTACAACCTCAGCATGAGGGTAACTAGCGAAAGGGTAGAGGCTCTTAAAGATCAAGGAGGTTGTCTTTGTGTTGAACCCCAGGAGATGGGAGAATACTAAATGAATATTTTGTGTTCATTTTTACTGTGACGAAAGAAATAGTCTTGAGAATGCAGAGAAATAAACTTTGATGCTTTAAAAACAGTTCACTTTACAGAAGAGAAAGTTCGGGATGTCTTAGAGAACATGAAGGTAGACAAATCTCTGGCACTCCATCTAATGTATCGTTGAGGGAAATAAGGGAAGACCTTATTAACTGCACAATTCATTAGTTTGCAGCTTCCTCTCTTGCCAAATGCACTGGATAAACTAGACACAGAAAAATTTTAATATGGAAATCAGAGTAGGTATCTGTCGAATTCAGTTCATCGCTTGTTCCAACGGCCTCCTCAATGTTGGACATCGAGTACGAATATCTCAAGACATGCTCCACGACACGATCGACACACAACCCATGTCCACGGCCACTGACATCTGATACGTGTCAGCGTCTAAAAACCCTCATTGCACACCTCTGATCCACTTATAGCACTTTAATACTGTATCATGGAAGACAGTGGCAAATACCATTGTAATGCAGCTGCAAGGACACTATTTGCTCAGGACACATACCCAGCTCATGGCGCAGACCAGGCTGTATTAAAATTAGAATTAAAGTTATCGTCACATGTACTCAAGTACGTGGATACATGAGTACAGCAAAAACAGAACAAAGTCAGCATTTCCATCTTAAGTACAAAGATACCTAGGCTCAAAATCTTAGGTGTAAATTACAAAAAATAAACAAATAAAAGTTCAGCATTACAGTCCTAAAGCAGAAAATCCATGCTTGGCTTCACCTCGAGGCCGAGAGTCTTCAAATCCGGGATTCCGTGCTGGGCTTCTTCGAGGCTCTGGACTTCCTCACGGAGTCCGGGATTCTGCATTGGGATTCCTCTAGGAGGTCGAGCATATATGCTGGGATTCCTCAAGGCCGGGTGTCCGCGAGTCTGCTCTGGACTTCCTTGAAGCCGGGAGTCCATCGAGTCCATGCTGGGCCCCCATGAGACCATCCCCGCTGGGCTTCCTTGAGGCCGCGGGTCCCTTGAATGGACGCTGGTTCAACTCTCCAACACCGACGTCATTTCAGGAAGAGAGGTAAGGAGAGAGAAAAGAGAAAAAGAAAAAAAGACACGAAAAGAGGAAAAAGAAAACATACAGAGCAGATGACCTTCGACTACTCCACCGCCATCTTGCTGAATCTCGCGGCATCTCCAGCCGGTTCATTTTTCTCCGAGCACTCAATCACTCTGAGCTTATCTGCATGCTCACAACATATCTGCTTTGTCTTTTCTTCACTTTTTCTCCTCGGCTAAAGATAGCAGATTCACTGCCCTGCTGTATTGCCTAGCACGGATACAAAGCCGGAAAGTTTGTCACAGTTGTCAACAGTCCTTAATAAAGTTAAGCAAGATGGCTTTTGCTCAGGGGGTCCCAACACAATAGGTGTAGCTTCCAATACCAATCCAAGGACTTAGTCAGTCTGTTTCTCAGGACGACCAGACTCCTGAATCCTCTCCACATAAAAGGGTCGAGGCAAATATCAGCCTGATTTAACTCTTTCTGCCTTATTGTGGGCTGTTTTCCTCATGGAGTGAGATAGGTATACGTATTAGGGGGATGAAAGTGGATGGCACGGCTGTTACTTTCGGTGCAGGAGGGAAGGTATTCCGAGTGACTGCGTAGACACCATAACGGGCATGCAGAATTAGCTGTACCGAGGGTTTACGGTGGATGACAGTGAATGAGGGAAGCTGTTGAAGGCAATGTGAATAAGAGGTGAAGATGTGCACAGGAGAGATTGAGTGAGTGTGAGGCATTAGACAGAAGATAATGGCACGTATACTGATGGAGTGCAAAAAGTCATTGCCTCCTTCTTACAATGCAATGCATTCTTTCAGACTGCTGAGAATGCTTTGACCCAGGAGGTAACCTCGGACATCCTCTGCTGGTCCTGGGGAAAGAGGAAATCCCACCTGTGCATCACCCCATCCACCAAGATCTCCTCTGCCCACAAGATAAGGCACCAAATATTCCCTTGTCTGCCATGTCTGGGTTAAATGTCAGGAACTATGCAAGGCAAATCCAGACTAACAGTGCTTGACATCATGCGCAATGGCCTTTTAAAGATGGTGTTTCTGAATGCACTGATTTATGAAACACCAGTGCCATTCCCTCAGAGCATCCAAACTACCAGTCAATGCTAAAAGTAAGACATTTGTGAATAATTCTCATGGCAGAATAAAGCATCATCTAAACATGAGAGGAGACCTGATATCGGTCTACAAAGTTATGAGAGGCATAGATAGGGTGGATAGTCAGATGCTATTTTCCAGGGTTGAAGTTTCAATTACAAGGGGGCACAGGTTCAGGGTGAGAGGGCAAAAGTTTAAGGGAGATGTGTGAGGAAAGTTTTTCACGCAGAGAGTTTGTAGGAACGTGGAGTGCACTGCCAGAGGCAGTGGTGGAATAAGGGACATTGGCGACATTTAAGAGGCATCTGGATGGTTACATGAATAGGGAGGGAATGGAGGGATACGGACCGAATAGGGGCAGATGGTTTGTTTTTTCAGTTTAGTCAGGGCATGATGATCGGCATGGGCTTGGAGGGCCGAAGGGCCTGTTCCTATGCCATACTTCTCTTTTGTTCTTTTGTTTTGTTCATAGAATCAGGTCAAATTCCATAGCCTGAACAACTAGTTGCCATGTACTGAAGCATCTTGGCTAAACTTGGTTACAGTTAAATATATAGTGTACAAAAACTTCCATTGCTATTTCTTTGGGGAAAACTTTCAACAGTAGTTTACAGAAATTGTATTTGTAGACAATAAAATGTAAAACATAATCTTAAGTCTCAGATTGAAATTTTATTTCTTAAAACAAGATCAGGGCTGGTAAAAATACAAAAATATAATTTTGAAGAATGTATAGAATAATATAAATATCAACTGCTAAAATCAACTCTGAAATCCATTAGACTTTCGTTTTAAGGATTAATCATTTTAAAAACCACAAGAAATGTGTTCAGGTAGACTTTATGGTAACTGTGAAAATGTTGACAGCTAACATGTTACTTTATTTTATATGAGATACACAAACTGTTTATAAGCATAAAGTATACTATCTAACATAAGAACATAAGAACTAGCAGCGAGAGTAGGCAGTTCAGCCCTTCGAGCTTGCTCCACCATTTGATGCAATCATGGCTGATCTCATATTGATCTCAACTCCATTTTCATGCCTGCTCTCCTTAACCCTCCAACCCATTACTAATTTTAAAAATCTGTCTACTTCCTCCTTAAAATTACTCAATGTCCTAACATCCATCTCCAAACTCCAGGACCAGGTCCCTGCTCCCCACTCTGTAACCGGATTCTCAACTTCCTGACCAATAGACCACAAGGATAGGCAACAGCACCTATTCCATGACAATTCTCAACAGCAGTGCCCGCGAGGCTGTGTACTCAGTCCACTACTGTAATCTGTGTGGCCAAATTCCGCATCAACTCCATTTACGGGTTTGCTGATGACACCACCATTGTAGGTCGGATCTCAAACAACAACGAATACGGGCAAGAGATTGCATGCTTGCCAGCATAGTGTCATTGACTTCAGGAAGCAGAGTGGAGAGCACGCCCTTGTCTGCATCAATGGTGCTGAGGTGGAGAAGGTGAAGAGTGTCTAATTCCTGGGAGTGACGATCACCAACAATCTGTCCCGGTTCACCCACGTTGACACTGCCGTCAAAAAAGCACAACAACGCTTCTTCTTCCTGAGAAGGCTGAGGAATTTCAGAATGTCCATAAAGGCTCCTACAAATTTTTATGGATGCATCATAGAAAGCATCCTATCTGGATGCATCACAGCATGGTATGGCAACTGCTCTTCCCAAGGCCACAAAAAACTAGAGAGTTGTGAACATATCCCAGTCAATCACACAAAGATACATAATCAAAGATCCCTCCCACCCCAGTTATACTTTCTTTCATCCTCTTCCAATGGACAGAAGGTATAAAATTTTGACTGCATGTAAGAACAGATTCAAGAACAGCTTCTTGCCTGCTGTTATCAGACTTTGAATGGACCTCTTAAATGTTAATGTTGATCTCCCTCTGCACCTTCTCAGCAGCTGCAACACTATATCCTGCACTCTACTCTAAAAGCCTGAAGCACTGTATAGTACAATCTGTGTGTAAAGCATGTAAGACAACACTTTTCACTGTACCTCAGTATTTATGACAGTTATAAATCAAATCAAATCATCTACCACATTCTCAGGTAGTGAATTCACAGATTTACCTTGAAGACCTTTTTAAATAAGTAATTTCTCCTTATCTCCATTTGAAATCAGCTATCCCTTATCCTAAAACTATGACTTCTCATTTTAGAACAATAACACTAAAAACTGTAGATGCTAGAGACCTGAAATAAAATACAGAAATTGCTAGCAAAACTCAGTAGGTCTGGCAACATCTGTGAAAAGAAAACAAAATTAACGTTTTGAGTCCGTTGACTTTTCATCACCTGACTCTTCATGAGTAGTCACTAGACTTGAAATATTAACTCTGCATTCTCTCCACAGATACTGCTACACTTCTTGTTCCAGATTCTGCACATGAAGAAATATCCTTCCTACAGCTACTTTGTCAATCCTCTTCAGCATCTTGAAGGAATCTCAAAGTGAACAATATTAATTACTGTACTCGATCTCGGTACTATTTTAGATCCCAGAACACTAAACTGTTATATTATAAAATGTCTAACCAGATCTTAAAATAAGTACCAGGAAGAAACGTGATACAACTAATTTTAGTTAACATGTTAAGAAGAACTTATAGTGCATTCACTGCATCATTTCTCAAATGCTTCAAAGCTTTTTGCTTCCACTAGCATAATCAGAAGTTCACCCTAAATGCTTTTCACTCTCAGTATGAAAAACTATATGTTTCCTCATCAGTTGCATGCTTATGGTTGAAGAGGTCAAATTTCTCCAGCCTTTCCTTGTAACATCATCCACTGACATCAGCAATCAGCTTCATGATGACCACTTCCTTAATCATTAATAAGCCAATGCATGATGGGGGAAGATTGCATTGTGCTTATTGAGACAACTGTGAAAAATGCTTCCGCCCAGAGTTTAACTCAGTCAGGCTCTCACAGCTCAACTGTTACATGTAGATTACAATTTTTACTCTACCAAAGATATGTGCATGCAAAATCATGAGCTCCAGCACAAGGTAAAACTTGTAATTGTACATTTTTTTGACAGTAAAAGTATTATAGCCTCATTTATATGTGACAAATTTAAGACTACTAACCAAAATAACTGCATTAAAATCTTATAATGATCACCATCACCATTTCAGTCAATGTCAATATGGTACTTAAGACTGTAATATAAAGATAGAAGTAGAGGCAGGAGTAGGCCATTCAATCCCTACAGCCTGTCCGCCATTCATAATGATAATGGTTGATCAGTGAGCTCAATACTCTAACCCCTATATCCCTTGATGCCGTTAGCTACAAGAACTATATATACCTCCTTCTTGAAAACACAATGATTTGGCCTTAAGCACTTTCTGTGGTAACACATTCCACAGGCTCATCATCGCTGGGTAAAGAAATTTATTCTCATATCAGTCCTAAAAGGTTTACCTGTTATCCTTAAACTGTGACCCCTGGTTATGGATTCCTCCATCATCAGGAACATCCTTCCCTCATCTAACCTGTCTCATCTTGTTAGAATTTTATAAATTTCAATAAGATACTCATCCCCCCATTCTACTGCATCTCATGTATCTTTAGTGTCTCAACTATCTAATTTTTTTTCAATCATACCCAACTCTGTGCTTTTTGTCCTAAAGGTAGTAGTTGATGTAGGGGGAGAATGCCAAAGGCACAATTTCTCTGGTGCTTCAGCGAAGTTTTAATTACTGATGTATAGTGTCAGGTAGATACTTACCGCTGGCTAGTCCATTGAAAATCAACATTATTGAGCCTAATATTATTGCCATTCAACATCCATAAGCCCATATAGTTTCCAGTAAGAACCATTAGATAATAATGATCAGTGATCCAGACCCTGGCTGACAGTTTTCTCTCCCTGGCACAGACCAAAAACCTTAACCAGAACATCCCCATTCTGTACAGCCCATCAAGACATTACGGAGCAACTATTCATAAAGCCAATGGGACCTTAAATACTTAATAAATAGCTATTGTACCTACTTGTACTTCATTTTTGGTAATGCCAATGCTCATTAATGCAATCATTTAACAAACAAGGAGTTATTCACAATCCTGTTTGAGAGATGGAATAGATTGTCATCCAACTATTTTTTTCACACTGTTCCTTAAAAAAAGTTTGCTGAGGTAGTACACTTGAATTTTCACTGCAGTGCACACTATGATAGTTCAGGAATGCAGTTCTTATGGACCTTGATAAACTTACATTGCAATATAAAGTAGAGCACTTTTTTTGGCTTTGCTGAAATAGAATATAATTTTGGGTGATTCAAATGTCTATTACTATTACCAAAAACAGATTAACAGTCATTTATCTGACTAATGTTCATATTATTATTGTACAAAAAGGTCAATCATGTAGACAAAGCAATAGCCAATGCATTTTTCTGATTAATTCTAGATATCTTCTAATCAACCTGTTCAGTGATGTTATTGCACAACTTTAGAGCAACTGGGACTTGAAACCAGGTCTCCTGGCCCAGAAGCAGGGATATCACCATTGTGCCATGTGCAAAATGCACTGTGTTTGATAAGACTTCCTCTGACTAGACAGCTAACTCCTTAGAGAAGTTCAAATAAGAACATTAATTAAGAAGGTATTAAATAAAAACTATGGCAGTGCACAGGTACCAAGCACAAAACACTATCATTGGTTTTTTTTTTGGGAATGAGGTGCCAATGCAAATTGTACTGTCAAGCTTGTGAATAATAGACGAATTACATGGGTTAAAAGGCATTCACATACAAATAATCTTGACAATTTCCTTCCTTTTAATTTATATAAACTAATATGACAGGACAGTTTGCTTTGACAATTTTGAATTAATCAGAAATACCCATCAAAAATTAACTTCAGGACAGTTTTAATTGCTGTTGGAATTTACTATTTCAAAATCTTGGCTGGAATTGTTTGAAGATTGAAATTATCCTTTGGCTAAAACCTGATGAAGTTTGAAACCTTGTGTCTCAAATCATAACTAACTTCAAGCACAAAATCTAATCAATACGCTTTCTTTGATATTACAATTTAGGGGCTCTTGCATTGTTGGAAAATGGTGATTTTTGTTTAGGTGCTCCAAATAACTAATAAATTTTACATGCACACTTTAATTAATTCTATACTGTTGATAAATGAAAATGTTCTGTTTGCCCAATACAGTCATATGTCCCCAGAGAGCTCAGAAATTATTCTGAGTAATTTACTTATGTTCCTGGGTTAGGTATTGCGCTTGAAGAAGTCTTTAATCACTGCATTTAAAAAGGCATCCTAGCAAATTATGCCATACCTTCCAACAGACATGTTTGTTTGGAAGCAATTACCCTAACATGCAGAGTAAATTATACTTTCACAAATTGTTATTCCACAAATATTATTGATAAAACTGGAAGATATTTTACATTTTAAATTTATGGAGAATCTTTTTGAATATTGACGTTAAGTATATCATTCAAAAAAATTCTACAATGCATAAGGCTCACTGTTAGAATATGCAAGTGATCCACTCATACATCAATACAATATTCTTTAGTCTTCACAATTGGGTTGACACAGTGGAATCCAGAATAAACCTATTGAAATCTATTGAGTTAACAATTACATGTTAATACCACAAGGCAGAGTGAAGTCAGTAATGTCATTTCAGTTGGACTTTCCAAATAATGCAGTAAACACCTTTGCACCTTCTGTTGAGTTTATTTTGTTTGAAAATGCTTTTTCAGGAATTTTGAAAAGTGGATCATTAAATTCAGATGACAAAAGCAATGACTAAAAAGCCAAGTACCTCCAGCATATTCTCAGTTTTCACATTAATGATCACACAAAAATTTCTTACACAGCCTTCTCCAGGTGCTCTTAAAAGCCTGTCAAGAGATCCAACGGATGCATGCAGAATTTCAGTGAAGACAAAGAGGGATTCTTGAAAGACAATAAGTAAATAAAGTGATGCTTCAATGTTCCAACCGTAGGTCACCAGGCAAAACACATTTTGCCAAATTTGAACATCAAATTGAACTTAAATTTCTGAATGGTATTATCCTTGTTTTCTTCTAACTGATGCACTGACTTAAAATCAAATTACAATAAGAAAGTTTAAAGAAGTTTAAAAATAAATTACCCGACTGTTGAACTCTCAAACACTTTGCAGACTTCAGCCTGACCCAACTTTCTTGGAATACGTTATGCATTTTTCAAAAACCTTTTGCAGAAAGATAGCCACTCTGTGAACCAGTCTGACAAGTATTAGTATCTGCACTTCAATACAACTCAATAGAACAGGCTAGATACCAATTGATGTTTTCCTAACTGTAATATTTCTACATTTTTCAATGTTGAAACAGAAGACTGAAAGGTTACTTGGACGTAATTTTGATTAGGCAATGGGTATTAAAGGTTGCAATCCAGGCTGATACATGGAGTTAACAAACAGATCACACTTGATCTAACTGACTAATGCTAAATAAAAATCTAAAGAACTGCAGATGTTGTAAATCAGAAACAAAAATAGAGATTGCTAGAAGAGCTCAACAGGTCTGGCAGCATCTGTGGAGAGAAATCAGAGTTAATGTTTCAGGTCACGTGACCCTTCCTTAGAACTGATGGTAGCTAATAAAATCTCGGTTTATGTGCAGAAGATAGGGTGGAGAGAGGGGTGTAGAGAATAAATGATAGATAGGATTGGAGCCCAAAGAGAGAGAAAATAGTTGGAAAGACAATGGAGTGGATAACAACCTGGCTAGTAGGGTGAATAGCTATGAATGGAGATTGTTAGTGGCTAATAATGAGTTATGTGTAGTAGTAGACTATGTAATAACAAAGCCTGGTGTGTGGGCGTTGGGGGACATGGGAGAGCTCAATCCCTAAAGTTATTGAACTCAATATTGAGTCAGGAAGGCTGCATGGTCTCCAAGTGGAAAATGAGGTGCTGTTCTTCCAGTTTGCGCTGAGTTTTGCTGGAGCACTGCAACAAGCCTGAGACAGAGATGTTGGCCAGGGAACACGTTGGTGAGTTGAAGTGGCAGGCAGTTAGAAGTTCAGGGTCTTTTTTGCAGACAGAACGCAAATATTCTGCAAAGCAGTCACCCAGACTATGCTTTGTTTCCCCAATGTAGAGGAGACCACATTGCGAGGAACGAATGCAGTAGACTAGATTGTGTGAAGAGCAAGTAAAAGCACTGCTTCACCTGGAAGGTGTGTTTGGGCCCTTGGATACTAAGAAAGGAGGAAGTAAATTGACTTCTGTGGTTGCAGAGAAAAGTGCTGCGAGGCTGCAGGCAAGTGTTGTGATTGAAGGAGGAGTGGACCCCTGTGGAAGGCTGGTGGTGGCATCTTGCTGGAGGTGGCAGAAATGGCAATTAATTGTCCTCTGGATGTGGATGCTGGTGGGATGGTAGGTCAGGACAAGGGGGGGCCTATCACTGTTGCGGCAGGGAAGAAAGGGGGTGAGGGCCAAAGTGCAGGAGATGGATCTGACCTTGCTGAGAGCTCTGTCAAAAACAGTGCTCTGTTGAGGAAAAAGATGGACACCCTTGTCAAAGTTGGCATCGTCAGGACAAATGTGACAGAGACAGAGGAATTGGGAGAATGGTGTACACTCTTGAAGCAGGGTGTGAGAATATATAGTCCAGGTAACTGTGGGGAAACGAAGTGTAGACTGGGTAAGCAGAGACATTTTCCCCTCCCCTCCTTTGTCAGCATTCCACAGGGACCATTCCCTCCAGGACACCCTGGTCCACTCTTCCTTCAGTCCCAATACTTCCCCATAGCCTCACGGCACCTTCTACTGCAACCGCAGAAGGCATAACACTTGTCCATTAAATTTCTCGCTCCTCTGTATCCAAGTACCCAAACACACCTTCCAGGTGAAGCAGCACTTTACTTGCTCATCATGCAATCTAATCTACTGCATTTGCTGCTCACAATGTGGTTGCCTCTTCATTGGGGAAACAAACAGTAGGCTGGGTGACTGCTTTGCGGAACACATGCCTTCTGTCCCCAAAACATGACCCTGAACTTATAGCTGCCTGCCACTTCAACACACCACTACGTTCCTTGGTCAATATCTCTGTCTCAGGCTTGTTGCAGTCCTCCAGCAAAGCTCAGTGCAAAACTAGAAGAACAGCACCTCTTTTTCTGCTTGTAGCCTTCTGGACTCAATATCGAGTACAATAACTTTAGGGCTTGAGCTCCCTCATGCCCTTACCCAAACCCCCACACACCAGGCCTTGTTATCACATAGTCTGCCACTACACACAACCCATTGTTAGCACTAACAGTCTCCATTAATAGCTATCCACCCTCCTAACGAGTTTGTTATCCACTCCTTTGTCTGTCCAACTGTTCTTCTCTCTCTTTGGGCTCTATCCCCACCTACCATTTACTCCTTACCCCCTTGCCCCACACTGTCTTCTGCACAAAAACTGACATTTTCCTAGTTACCATCAGTTCTGAGGATGGGTCATTCAACCCGAAAAGTTAACTGATTTCTGTCCACAGATGCTACCAGACTTGCTGAGCTTTTCCAGCAATCTCTATTTTTGTTTCTGATTTACAGCAGCCACAGTTCTTTCAATTTTTATTTAGTATTCAACTCACTGCCATTTCTGTTCTCGGCATGCTCATCTTGAAGAAATTCTGCTCCTCTCTCCAGCAGGATTTCTGTTCCAATCATTTTTCTTGTCCACTGTCATTAATTTCAATTTTGCTCCTGGTGTTTGAACAGGTATTTCCTAAAACCCATTTCCACAGCCACATCACATTCCTCAGTGACTGCCGCTAGGTCAGACTCATCCCACGTGGATTCCAACTCAAGTTTCATCCTTCCTGCTTTGATTCCAACCAGCAACATAAGTGTCTGCATGATATTCGCCGTGTCCTGAGATTCGCCACATTCTGAGATTAGCACACTGTGCCATGCTTCGTCATGTGCACACTCCCACCCTCAACCTCTCTCTCTAACAGCATCACATCACACTGACTGAGGGCTGCTTTGTTTCCCAGTTCCATTTCATAATCTGGCTCATTTGACGTGCTGACAAGAAATCGTTTCCCATCAGGCATCAAGGCACACAAGATGCAACCACTTAGAGATAACCATGGCCCACTGGGACCTTCCTCCCCTCCGCTACCTTCTGTCTCCATCCCCGCCCCCAACCCCACCTCCTGTTGTGTATTCACCATCCCTCCTGACCTCCTGCTCTCTGTTTCTGAATGTTCGCCAGTCAGCAAAGGTCACAGTTTAATTTGAATGAATTTCGGCCACTGACATGTCGTTGAACTCTTCTTCCATCACCTCCGCCTCTGTGCCCATTTCTTTAGACAAGCATCTTCTCCCCATCCCACAAATCCCTTCACCCACCTCCAACACTGTCCCTCCACTTGGACCCCTCCCTATGGCCTTTTACCTGGACTTGACCTATTCATTGAGAACTGTTAACGTGACATAGGTCACCTCAATTTCTCTACACCCCTTACCCATTCCAATCCACCCTCTTGGAAACTGGTTGCATTCCACGATCTCAGATCCAACCTAACTTTGTAATTAAGCCTGCCGATAAGGATGGTGCTGTTATTATCCAGCAGACTGACCTCTTCATTGCAGAGGCTGAGCGCCAGCTCTCAGATACCTCCTTCTATCTACCCTGGACCATGACACCATGATGGAACATCAGGCCATTGTGTCAACTATGATAACCAGCCTCAAATCTCCAAGCTGATAGTCCTCCAACCCCAGGCAGCTCACTTCCACCTCCTTCCCAAAAGTCACAAACAGGACTGCCTGGGCAGACCCACAGTTTCTGCTTGCTTCTGCTCCATAGAACTCATGTCTTCCTACCTTGATTCAGTATTTTCTGCCCATTTACAATCCCTTTGCATGTCCATCCCCCACCAGGAGTGTCTCAGGGCTCTCCACTTCTTCCTGGAACAATGGCCTGAACCGCCCCCTTCCACTAAGATCCACTTTCACCTGGTTGAGCTTGTCCTCACCCTGAACAACTTCTATTTTAACTCCTGTCATTTTCTTCAGGTCAGAGGTATGGCCATTGGTACATGTGTAGGCCCCAGCTATGCCTGTCTCTTTGTGGAACATGACTTGTTCCAGTCCTATCCAGCCCCACCTCTAAGTCTTTCTCCGGTATATCAACATCGCATTGGTGCTGCCATCCTCTCTTCCAGAATTGGAAAAGTTTATCGATTTCACTTCCAATTTTTAATCTGCTCGCACCCTCACCTGATCTACCTTTGACTCCTCCCATCCCTTCCTCACCATCTCTGTTTCCATTTCTGTGGGTAGACTGGCCACCACTATCCACTATAAATACACAGGCTTCTACAGTTACCTGGACTACACATTTTCATACTCTGCTTCCTATGAAGAGTCTATTCCATTCTCTCAATTCCTCCATCTCTGTTGCATTCGTTCTGATGATGCCAACTTTGACAAAGGAGCCTTCGAAGTGTCCACCTTCTTCCTCAACAAAGGATTCCCCAGCACGATTGTTGACAGGGCCATCAGCCGAGTTATAACCAATTCCCACACTTCGGTCCTCACCCCCCCTCTTTCCTCCCACAACAGCAATAGGGTCGCCCTTGTCCTTACCTACCGTCCCACCAGCATCCACATCCATCGAATGATTAGCTGCCATTTCTGCCACCTCCAGTGAGATGCCACCACCAGACACATATTCCTCTTCCCTTCCTTGTCAACCTTCCAAAGGGACTATTTTGTCTGGGACATCCTGGTCCACTCTTCCTTCACTCTCAACACTCCCCCACAGCCTCACTGCACCTTCCGCTACAACCGCAGAATGTTTAACACCTGTCTGTTTACTTCCTCTGTCCTCAGTATCGAAGGACCCAAACACACCTTCCAGGTGAAGCAGCGCTTTACTTGCACTTCATACAATCTAGTCTACTGCATTTGTTGCTCACAATATGGTCTCATCTATATTGAGGAAATAAAGGGTACGCTGGGTGATCGCTTTGCAGAACACTTGTGTTCTGTTGCAAAAAAGACCTTGAACTTCCAGCTGCCTGCCACTTCAACACACCACCACGTTCCTTGGCCAACACCTCTATCTCAGACTTGTTGCAATGCTCCAGTGAAATTCAGCGCAAAATGGAAGAACTGCACCCCATTTTCTGCCTGGGAACCCTGTAGACTTCCAGACTCAATATCATGTTCAATAACTTTAGGGCTTGAGCTCTCTCATGTCCTTATCCCCATCCAAGGCCCAAGCACAAAGTGAGTCTAACCTGGGTTCGTCCGGGAGTTGAACCAGGGACCTCCCGCATGTCAACACTGCACAGCACCCTAACCAAGAATCATACTCCTCAACGAATGAGCCGTTCCAGTGGCTGATGGGGTAGGGTTTGTAAGGACCATCCAGGAGTGCTTCTTGAAACAGTATGTAGATAGTCCAACTAGGAAAGAGGCCGAACTGGATCTAGTATTGGGGAATGAGCCGGGCCGGGTGGTTGCTGTCTCAGTAGGGGAGCAGCTCAGGAACAGTGATCACAATTCAGTAAGCTTTAAGGTACTGATGGAGAAAGAGAGGTGTAGTTGTCAGTTGAAGGTGCTAATTTGGGGGAAGGCTAATTACAACACTATTAGGCAGGAATTGAAGAATGTAGATGGGGGCAGATGTTGGAGGGCAAATCAATATGTGGCATATGGGAGGCTTTCAAGTGTAAGTTGCTGGGAACTCAGGACTGGCACGTTCCTGTAAGGATGAAGGATAAGTATGGCAAGTTTAGGGAGTCCTTGGTTAACGAGAGATATTGTGAGCCTAATCAAAAAGAAAAAGGAAGCATTTATCAAGGCTAGGCGGCTGGGAACACATGAAGCAAGGGTGGAATACAAGGAAAGTCGAAAGAAACTTAAGCAAGGAGTCAGGAGGGCTAAAAGGGGTCATGAACAGTCATTGGCCAACAGGATTAAGGAAAATCCCAAGGCTTTTTATACATATATAAAGAGTGAGAGGGTAGCCAGGCAGAGGGTTGGCCCATTCAAGGACAGGGAAGGGAATTTATGTGTGGAGGCAGAAGAAATGGGTGAGATATTAAATGAGTACTTTGTGTCAATATTCACCATAGAGAAGGACTTGGTGGATAATGAATCTGGGGAAGGGTGTGTAGATAGTTTGGGTCATGTTGAGATCAAAAAGGAGGAGGTATTGGACGTCTTGAAAAACATTAAGGTAGGCAAGTCCCCAGGGCCTGATGGGATATATACCAGAATACTGAGAGAGGCAAGGGAGGAAATTGTTGGGGACTTGAGGGAAATCTTTATATCCTTATTGGCTACAGGGGAGATCCCAGAGGATTGGAGAATAGCCAATGTTGTTCCTTTGTTTAATAAGGGTGACAAGGATAATCCAGCGAATTACAGGCTGGTGAGCCTTATGTCAGTGGTAGGGAAATTATTGGAGAGGATTCTTCAAGACAGGATTTACTCCCATTTGGAATTCAGTGGGCATATTAGTGAGAGGCAGCATGGTATTGTGAAGGGGAGGTCATGTTTCACTAACTTGTTTGGGTTTTTTGAGGAAATGATGAAGATAATTGATGAGTGGATGTTGTCGACATGGACTTCAGTAAGGCCTTTGACAAGTCCCTCATAGCAGACTGATACAGAAGATAAAGTCGCACGGGGTCAGAGGTGAGCTTGTAAGATGGATAAAAAACTGGCTCAGTCATAGAAGACAGAGGGTAGCAGTGTAAGGGTGCGTCTCTGAATGGAGGGCTGTGACTGCTGGCGTTCCTCAGGGATCATTTGCTATTTGTAACGTATGTAAATGATTTGGAGGAAAATGTAACCGGTCTGATTAGTAAGTTTGCTGATGACACAAAGATTGGTGGAATTGTGGATAGCGATGAAGACCGTCAAAGGATACAGCTGGATATAGATCAGTTGCTGACTTGGGCAGAGAGATGTCAGATGGAGTTTAAACTGGAAAAAATGTGAGGTAATGCATTTTGGAAGGTCTAATCCAGATGGAAAATATACAGTAAATGACAGAACCTTTAAGAATACTGATAAGCAGAGGGATCTGGGTGTACAGGTACACAGGTCACTGAAAGTGGCAATGTAGGTGGAGAAGGTAGTCAACAAGGCATATGGCATGCTTGCCTTCATCAGCCGGGGCACTGAGTTTAAAAATTGGCAGGTAATGTTGCAGCTTTATAGAACCTTAGTTAGGCCGCATTTGGAATATTGTGTTCAATTCTGGTCCCCACACTACCAGAAGGATGTGGTGGCTTTGGAGAGGGTACAGAAGAGATTTACCAGGATGTTGCCTGGTATGGAGGGCATTAGCTGTGAGGAGAGGTTGGAGAACGAGGTTGTTCTCACTTGAACGATGGAGGTTAAGAGACGACCTGATAGAGGTCTACAAGATTATGAAGGGCATGGTCAAACTGGACAATCAAAAGCTTTTTCCCAGGGTGGAAGAGTCAGTTACCAGGGGCCATGTGTTTAAGGTGCGAGGGGCAAGGTTTAAAGGTGACGTACGAGGCAAGTTTTTTTTCACAGAAGGTGGTGGGTGCCTGGAATACGCTGTCGGGGGAGGTAGTGGAAGCAGATACGATAGTGACTTCTAAAGGGCGTCTTGACAAATACATGAATAGGATGGGAATAGAGGGATACGGTCTCCGAAAGGGCAAGGGAATTTTGGTTGTGATGGGCAGCATGTCAGTGCAGGCTTGGAGGGCCGAAGGGCCTGTTCCTGTAAGTAATTTTCTTTGTTCTTTTTGTTCTTACCCAACTTCCACACATTAGGCCTTATTATCACATCGTCTGCTACTACACACAAACCATTGTGAGGCACTAACAGTCTCCATTAATAGCTATTCACCCTCCTAGCCAGATCATTGTCTGTTCTACTGTCTCTTTGGGCTCTATCCCCACCTATCATTTACTCCTTAACCTCTCTCCCCACCCTATCTTCTGCATATAAACTGATATCTTTCTAGCTACCATCAGTTCTGAGGAAGGGTCACTCGACCCAAAATGTTAAGTGTGATTTCTGTCCACAGATGCTGCCAGACCTGCTGAGATTTTCTGGCAATCTCTATTTTTGGAACTGAATGATGCAGCAGACTCAAGGAGGTGAATGGCTTATTCTTGTATTGCTTTGAGAATTCATTCACAGGATGGGGATTCCCTGGCTGGGCCAGCATTTATTGCCCATCCTTAAAATCCAAATTCCAAATATGATCTTCCGAATTCCAAACATGATCTAAGTTGACAATTGACAGAAGGAGGAATGAGAAAAGGTGGAACAATAGCATTAACACAAAAACCTGCAACAAATTACTGGAATGCTAATTCAAAATTACATACAATTGACAAATTTACATGTTTCAAGAATTTCGCCCATCCATGCCAGATGACTATTGCTGGTACTGCAACTGTCAGGCATCCTTTTTCATGTACTCAGCTGTCTTTGACCCCACTAATACATTTTTAACCTATTTGTGGAGCTCCCTGTCTGTGTGTATTAACAAAGAACAAAGAAAATTACAGCACAGGAACAGGCCCTTTGGCCCTGCAAGCCTGCGCCGATCCAGATCCTCTATCTAAACCCGCCCCCAATTTCCAAGAAGCTGTATCCCTCTGCTCCCTGCACATTCGCGTATCTGTCTAGATACATCTTAAATGACGCTATCGTGCCCGCCTCTACCACTTCCACTGGCAACGCGTTCCAGGCACCCACCACCCTCTGCGTAAAGAACTTTCCACACATATCTCCCTTAAACTTTTCCCCTCTCACCTTGAAATTGTGACCCCTAGTAATTGTGTCCCCCACTCTGGAGAAAAGTTTCTTGCTATTCACCCTGTCTATACCTCTCATGATTTTGTAAACCTCAATCAGGTCCCCCCTCAACCTCTGTCTTTCTAATGTAAACAATCCTAATCTACTCAATCTCTCTTCATAGCTAACGCCCTCCATACCAGGCAACATCCTGGTGGACCTCCTCTGCGCCCTCTCCAAAGCATCCACATCCTTTTGGTAGGGTGGCGAGCAGAACTGTATGCAGTATTCCAAATGTAGTTAAACCAAAGTCCTATACAACTGTAACATGACCTGCCAACTCTTGTACTCAATACCCCACCCAATGAATGAAAGCATGCCGTATGCCTTCTTGACCACTCTATCGACCTGTGTTGCCACCTTCAGGGTACAATGGACCTGAACACCCAGATCTCTCTGTGCATCTTTCCATAATCTGTCGACATATTTGTACCTCTATCTCACGCTTGCTGTTGGGAGGCCTGTAGTACAGCCCCAACATTGTTACTGCACCCTTCCTATTTCTGAGCTCTGCCCATACTGCCTCACTGCTCGAGTCCTTCATAGTGCCCTCCTTCAGCACAGCTGTGATATCCTCTTTGACCAGTAATGCAACTCCTCCACCCCTTTTACCTCCCTCTCTATCCTGCCTGAAGCATCTATATCCTGGGATATTTAGTTGCCAATCTTGCCCTTCCCTCAACCAAGTCTCAGTAATAGCAATAACATCATACTCCCAGGTACTAATCCAAGCCCTAAGTTCATCTGCCTTACCTACGACACTTCTCGCATTAAAACAAATGCACCTCAGACCACCTGTCCCTTTATGTTCATCATCTGCTCTCTGCCTCCTCTTCCCCTTAGTCACACTGATTTCATTATCTAGTTCCTTACAGGCTTTAGTTACTACCTCCTTACTGTCCACTAACCTTAAATGCATGGTCCCTAGTATTAGACATTTCAACACTGGAAAAAAAAGATTCTGATTGTCAACCCTACCTATGAATCTCATAATTTTATAGATTTCTATCAAGTCTCCCCTTAGCCTCCGCCACTCAGAGAAAACAACCTGAGCTTTTCTAATCTCTCCTTATAGCTCATACCCTCTAACCCAGGCAACATCCTGGTAAACCTCTTTTGCACCCTCTCCAAAGCCTCTACATCCTATAATGTGGTGACCAGAAATGAACACAACAAGTTAAGTGTGGCCTAACCAAAATCTTATAAAGCTGCAACATGACATCCTGACTCTTGTACTCAATTACTTGACCAATAAAGGCAAGCATGCCACACACCGTCTTTATCACCCTATCTATTTGTGTGGCAACTTTCAGGGAGTTGTGGACTTGAACCCCAAGATCCCTCTGTACACCAATGCTGTTCAGAGTCCTGCCATTAACTGTATTCTTTTCCTTAATATTTGATGTCCAAAGTGTAGTACACCGCACTTACTCAGATTGATCTCCATCTGCCACTTCTCTGTCCATATCTGCAAGTGATCTCTATCCCGTTGTATCCTCTGACAACTTTCTACACTATCCACAACTCCACTTATCTTTATATCATTTGCAAACTTATAACCCACCCATCTGTATTTTCATGTAATTCATTTACATATATCACAAACAGTAGAGGTCCCAGTACGGATCCCTGCAGCACACCACTAGTCACGGACCACCAGCGTGAAAAACGCCCTTCCACCACTCACCTCTGTCTTCAATGGGCAAGCCAATTCTGAATGCATGCAGCCAAGTGACCATGGATTCTATGCATCTTAATCTTCTGGATAAGCCTACCATGAGGGACCTCATCAAAAGCCTTACTAAAATCCATGTAAACAATATCCACTGTTCTACCCTCATTGATCACCTTTATCACCTCCTCGAAAAATTCAAGCAAGTTAGTAAGACATGATCTGCTCTGCACAAAGCCATACAAACTGTCCCTAATTGGGCCATGCTTTTCCAAATGTGTGTAAATCCTATCTGTAAGAATTCTCTCCAATAGCTTCCCAACCACTGATGCGAGACTCACCTGTCTATAACTTGAACAGAAGAACAACGTTAGCTCTCACCAGTCCTCTGGAACCTCTTCAGTGGCTAGTGAGGATACAAAGATCTTAGTCAAGGCCATAGCAATCTCCTCTCTTGCCTCTTTCAGAAATCTGGGGTAGATACCATCGGACCCCGGGGACTTATCCATCTTAATGCTCTTCATTAGAGATCCAACACCACTGCTTTCTTGATGTCAAAATGCCCTAGCATATTAGCATGCTCCACATAAATCTCACTATCCTCCATATCCTTTTCCTGGGTGAATACCGATGCAAAGTATTCATTTAGGATTTCACCCACATCCTCTTCCTCCAAGCACAAGTTCCTTCTTTTATCTGACTGGTCCTATTTCTCACTAGTTATCCTCTTGTTTTTAATGTATCTGTAGAATGCCTTGGGATTCTCTTTAACTCTACTTGTCAAGGTCATTTCATGCACCCTTGTTGCTCTCCTAATTCCATTCTTGAGTACTTTCCTGTTTTCCTTATATTCCTCACGGGCCCTGTCTGATTTTAGCTTCCTAATCCTTAGATATGCTTCTTCTTCCCTTTTGACACATAGATTGTGATTTTCAACGCTCATCCAGTCGCTTCTTAAATGTGCAAGAGTATCCATCTTCACCACCTTCTCAGGCAGCATGTTCCATATTTTTACCTCTCTCTAGATGAAAAAACGTTTTCTCAGATCCCCTATAAACTACTTACTCCTTACCTTAAACTTAGTCTAAACTCTCTAGTTAAGACATGACTGCATGGGGAACAGATTCACATGATCTACCCTATCTATGCCTCTTATAGATATGTATACGTCAATCACATTCCCCTCTGCTCCAGGGAAAACAAACCCAGCCTATCTGGTTTCTCCTCATGACTTAGACTTTCCATCTCAGGCAACATCTTGGTGAATCTCCTCTGCACCCTTTCCAGTGCAAACATGAAAGAAGTGACACGACACAGACACACCGGGGAGAGGCCGTTCACCCGATCCAAGTGTGGATAGGGCTTCAGTGATTCATCCAGCCTCCAGACCCACCAGCGGGTTCACATACGGGAAAGGCTGTTTATCTGCTCCAAGTGCAGGAAGGGATTCGCGCAGCCAATCCTCTGGCTCACCAGCGAGTTCACAGTGAGGAGAGGTCGTTCACCTGCCCTGTGTGCATGAAGGTATTCAGTCAGTCATCCAACCTGCTCACCCACCGGGGATTTTTCTCCACTCAGGTGAGAGTCCCTTTATCCACTCCATGTACGGGAATGGATTTGATGACTCAGCCACCCTGCAGACACACTGGCAGGTTCATTATGGGGAGACGCCGTTTACCTGTGTCGAGTACGGGAAGGGATTCACTCATTCCCCCCCACCTCCTGAAGCACCAGCACAGTCACACCGGGGACTGGCTGTACATCTGCCTCCGAGTGCGGCAAGGCCTTCAGTCAGCTGTCCAACCTGCTGACCCACGGGCGCATTCACACGGGGGAGAGTCCATTCACCCCCTCAGACTGTGGGAAGGGATTCACTCAGTTATCCAGTCTGCTGACCCACAGGCGTACTCACACCAGGCAGAGGCCGTTCACCTGCGCTGTGTGCAGGAACAGATTCAGCGATTCCTCCACCCTGTGCAAACACCAGCTTGTCCACACCGGGGAGAAGCCCTTCACCTGCACCCTGTGTGGGAAGGGGTTCACTTCTTCCTCCAACCTGCTAAGGCACCAGAGCGGTCACACCAATTAGAGACCCCTGCAGCGCTCTGATTTTGGGTGGCACCTTTTCTAAAAATCTGAGGAACCACAATGAGGAGTGTTCGGCTGCTTCCACAGCACAAAGAGGTTTGGATAAGTGCTAATGCATCAGCAGGTTCACAAAGTGATTCAAGGGTTAGATTCTGATGTTGCTCACATCCAGGACTGAATCATGTTCGTTCTGACTGCTGAGGGTGTCTGTTGCTGCTGACGTTAATAAGCCTAAAGACTGAGCTGGAGATTAAAATTGTGGATGTGTTAAATACAACAGCTATGTTAAAAATTTTTAAAAAAGGGGAAGAAGAGGGGCGGCATGGTGGCTCAGTGGTTAGCACTGCTGCCTCACAGCTCCAGGGACTCAGGTTCAATTTCAGCTTTGGGTGACTGTCTGTGTGGAGTTTGCACATTCTCCCCGTGTCTGAATGAGTTTCCTCCGGGTGCTCCAGTTTCCTCCCACAGTCCAAAGATGTGCAGGCTAGGTGGATTGGCCATGCTAAATTGCCCCTCATGTTCAGGGATTTGTAGATTAGCTGGGTTATAGGGGGATGGGTCTGGGTGAGATGCTCTGAGGGGGTCAGTGTGGACTTGTTGGGCCAAAGGGCCTGTTTCCACACTGTGGAGCTTCTATGATTCTGATAGTGTGCTGGTCAGAACTACACACAGCATTCCATCTGGGGCCTACCCAATGTTTTATAAAGCTGCAACAAGACTTCCTTACTGCTATATTTTATGCCCGGCTAATGGAGACAAACATCCCATATGCCTGTTCTTTGCTAAATATAAAGCAATAATATAGCTGGTACCAATGGAACTAGGAATTTAAACTACTTTACTTGCATTGGTGCCTTCAAGATGGAGGGGGGAGGAGTGTAAGAAGGGAAAAAGTGTTGAACAAGAAGAATGAAATACTGCTCTGAATGTAACCCATCTATGGAATGCCTGTTCCTGGAGAAAGAGAAACTGCAAATATGACAAAAGATTTTTAATCCCCACAGTTTCTCACAAAGAAACTTTTTCATGACATGAGAGATTGAAATCTCTGTGTAAACAGTACAAACATAAGGCATGTATAATACCAAATCATATGAACTGATGACATCTGTCAAAGAGCTGGTTAAGTCTGAGCAACAAATCAACCTGAAAGCAGCCCAAACACATTGAAATGTTAATAAAATGATCTGGGCGAGCTAAATGTCTGTCCAAATCCTGGCAAGGGTTCTGAGGAACAGTCACCGGACCCAAAACGTTAACTCTGATTTTTCCTTCACAGATGCTGCCAGACCAGCTGAGCTTTTCCAGCAACTTTGTTTCTGTTTCTGATTTACCGCATCCGCAGTTCTTTCAGTTTTTATTCACACAGCTTCTGTGGTTTGCTTTGGATTAAAGAACCCCTCTTTCTTTTTTGAATAAATGTCTGGCTTCTTTTTTCTAAATTCAGGAGGGAGATGGGTCAAAAGTGACTCTCTGCACAAACTAAGGTTAATTCCAAGCAGAGTAAATGTGAAACAGATGTGGTTTTACTCAGAATTTGATTTCTTTAAACAAATTATTAAATTAAATGCAAACATCAAAAAGTGAACGTATTAGTACATTTACGCTGAAGGAGATAATACTGATAGTAAAAGACCACACTCAATAAGATAAAACGGGACCTCCAAAATCATAATTTTAAAGCAGACCAAGATTTTCACATGCTGCAGGGAAAACTTTAGGGTTTGGAAACACAATTATTCTTTCTCTGATTCATCAACAATGGATGCCTGACTTCTATAAACCGCAATTTGTAGCAGCAGCAGCGAATGGACTAAATATCAGAAAGCAGTGTACATAAATTGCAAACTTCCAGTTGAGTGATGTTGTCCCAGAAGAACCTTTCTTAAACATAAAGGGCTCTCATTGCAACTTAGTAACTGGCCATGGGCTCTCAATTTGAACAAAATGAAGCGGTCAGGGGTTAGTTCGGATTAACACAATGGAGAATCTTAGGAGTCAGTCAAATATAATCTGAAATGGAATGCATGTTCACAAAGGGAGAGTAATGAAAATGTTTTAATAGTAAACAAAACATTTGGGGCTTTCTCTTTGTCGGTGAGTATTCTTAGCATGCAACATTATTGGAAATGTTTTGGCCACAGTTCAATGAACAATGCAAAGAGAATCACCCCTTGCAAAGACTGCTAAGACGCTATATTATCATAGTCATCCTGTTTGTTCCCTGCAGGAATTAACATGTTGTGCATCTTGTAACGTGCACATGCATCTTTCCACCCTTCCAAGGGAAACAGATTCTGCTTGTTTAATGTAGATTCTGAAAAGGACCGCCTACAAGTGCCTGATTAAAGATTTAGAGAAGTTATATGTCGGGGGCTATTGAGTTCAGTTGGCTAGAAAGCTGCTTTTCAATGCTGACTAATGACAATAACTTGGGTTCAATTCCCACCTTGGCTGAGGTTACCATGAAGGAGTCTCCTTTCCAACCTGTCCCCTGCCTGAAGTGTGGTGACCCTAAGGTTAAAGCACTATCACCAGTCATCTGTCTCCAATGACAGAGCTGCCCTATGGTGTAATAGCACTATGGCAACTTTACCTTTATATTGGGAATATCATTACACCTGTTTGAAAAGCCCAATTTATATAGTGACAAAGGCAGCAGGAATTTACATTAAAATGAAGCATATCATACTGTTGTAGTGTAGTTTATTAATATTAGGTAAATAATCTGTGGAATCTCATTTTGTCTCCCTTGTAACAATCCAATGTCAAGTCAAAAGCTGAATCAAATCATGTTAGCAAATTTGGCTCAAAAGGTTAATAGAAAGACATGATATAATGGACACAATTGGCTTTTATTGAAATAAACTCTCTGATTGAGCTCAGAAAGGGTTAATTCAATGGTCTTCCTCACATTCATTATGGATGAAGTAAAAGCCTATGGGCACATTCCTTGGCAGCTCCAGACGCAAATGTCTGCAATGTCCCAGCGTCAGCTCCCCGTATGAAAATAAGAGAGTAGCAGGAATCATGTGCAACAATTACGGTTGCCGTGGAGTCAGTTTTATTTAAACAATGTGTGAGCAAGACCCTGGAGGAAGAAGGGAAAATATCATCTCAGATATTGTTTACAGACACTTAAAACCATTTCATAGTCACAATGTGGTCTTTGCTTAGTAAGATTGAAATGAGGTGATTCTATGATAGAGGGGGTACAATGGAATTAACGTATATTAAAAATGTAACACCGTCAAGAAAAAAAGTTAAAAGGCAAAAAAAATCAGACTGACTGTAGTTTCAAGTATCCTCAACTCAAATACAATTACTGCAAATGCAACTGACACTTAGCAAGTACCTTTTCATAATCAGTTCTCACGAAGGGTCACTGCACCTGAATCGTTGACTCTGCTTTCTCTCCACAGATGTTGCCAAACCTGCTGAGTTTCTCCAGCAGCTTCCATTTTTGTTTCAGATTTCCAGCATTTGCAGTTCTTGATTTCAAAGAACAAAGAAAATTACAGCACAGGAACAGGCCCTTCGGCCCTCCAAGCCTGCACCGATCCAGATCCTCTGTCTAAACCTGTCGCCTATTTTGCAAGGATCTGTGTCCCTTTGCTCCCTGCCCATTCATGTATCTGTCTACATCATTCCTTGATGTATTCGTAGCAAGAAATCTATCCATCTCTGTTCTGAATATACTTAATGATTGCGCTCCCAGAGCCCTTTGCAATAAAGTATTCCAATCCTATTCACTATCCTCTGAGTGAAGGCATTCGTCCACATCTCAGTCTTAATGGCTTGCCTCTTATTCGGAGACTGTGCTAAAGCATTCCGGATCTCTCCCTCCTAAAACTTTTGGAAGCAACCTCTTGGTATCCACCCCATCTTTAACAAGTTGTAAGATTCAATTAGATCACCACTTATTCTTCTAAATTCTACAGAACACAGGCCCAGTCCATTCAATCTCATTATAGGACTTTCCTGTCATCCTAGCAATCAGTTTGGTGAACCTCCCCTGCATTCCTTCCATGGCAAGTATATTCTCCCTTAGGCAAAGGAATCAAAACTACTCACAATATTCCGGATACAGGCTCATCATGGTTTAATACAACTGAAGAAAGAAATCTTTGCTCCTGAACTCAAATCTTCTTGTAATAAAGGCTAACAAACCATACATGTTCCTAACTAATTGCAACATCTGCATTATAGCTTTCAGTGATCCATGATTCATGAGCAAGGACACCACTGTTTCTTCAGACATCAACACTTTCCAATCTCTCACCATTTAAGAAATATTCCAGACCTCACTTTCTCCTACCTCATATTTATCCACATCAATTTGCATCTGACCACTCACTCAGCCTGTTAAAATCTCCTTAAGCCTCTTTCCATTATCTTCGGAACACATTCCCACCCAGGTTTGTGTCATCCCCAAACTTGGAAGTGTTAGATTTGGTCTTAACTTCTAAATCATTGATATCAATTGTGAACAACTGAGACCCCACATTGATTCTTATGGTACCTCACTGTTCGCGCTCGCCAATCCATGAAAGACCCATTTATTCTTGTTCTCTGTTTACTTTCTGTTAACCAACCCTCAAGCCATGCCAATATATTGCTCCCAGTCCTATGTGGCCTAATTTTGCCTATTAGCCTCCTGTGTTATTTCTGTGAGACTTCTATGAAAATAGACACAGAAATCATTTAGGTTAATCACCATTTCTCATCTGCGTGTGTTATGGACCTGCATTTGGCATTGCTATTCTCTTTTTTCATATTAAAAGCACTAAATGCTTCTGTAGGTATCTTCCTTGCTAGTTTTACAGTCAGTATGTTGAAAAAAAATGACTAATCTTTAAATTGTGAAATAAGGCAATTGAGGAGCTGTACATGATTCAGCTTAGAAGGATCACTGCCAACCTGATTATATTAATGTTACATGATGCCCGAGTACCAACCACTCATGGTAGCTCATGGGCATGCAGCTAAGTCTGTTACCTTTTCGCTCTTAGAAATTTATCTTGTACTGCTTGAACCCAAAATGTGATCATTTCCTGTCGATTCCTGGCTCGTTTGTGTTCCCTTCTGACCATAAAACAAAGAAGCAAACTTAGGCCATTCGGCTCATCAATTCTGCTCTGCCATTTGATCATGTTTCTCAATGCCACTGTCCTTCCTTCTCCCCATAACCTTTGATTCCCTTACCAATCAAGAACCTATCGATCTCTGTCTTAAAGACATTCAATGACTTGGTCTCCACAGCCTTCTGCGGCAATGAGTTCCATGGATTAAGCACCATCTGGCTAAAGAAATTCCTCCTCATTTCAGTTCTGAAGGATCATCCCTTCAACTTGAGGCTGTGGCCTCAGGTCCTAGTCTCTTCTACTAGTGGAAACATCTTCTCCATGTCCATTATATCCAGGTCTTTCAGTATTCTGTAAGTTTCAATGAGGTCCCCTTCATCCTTCTAAACTCCATCAAGTACACAGCAAGAGTCCTCAACTGCTCCTCATGACAATCCCTTCATCCCAGGGATCATACTTTTAAACCTCCTCCAGTACCACTCCCATGCCAGCACATCCTTCCTTAGATATGGACCCCAAACCTGCTCACAACATTCCAAATGTAGCCTAACCAGAGCTTTATTCAGCCTCAGCAGTATATTTCTGCTCTTTTATTCCTGCCCTCTTGAAATGAAAGCTAACATTGCATTTGTCTTCCTAATTATCAATTGAACCTGCATGTTAACCTTAAGAGAATCCTGAACTATGACGTAAAAGTCCCTTTGTGCTGCAGATTTCCTGGTTAGAAACTAATCTCTGCAGCTCAGCATGGTGGGTCAGTTGTTAGCACTGCAGCCTCGCAGCACTAGGGGCCTGGGTTCAGTTCCACACTTGGGTGACTGACTGTGTGGAGTTTGCACATTCTCCCTGTGTCTGTGTGGGTTTTCTCTGGGTGCTCTGGTTTCCTCCCACAGTCCAAAGATATGCAGGCTAAATGGATTGGCCATGCTAAATTGCCCATAGTGTTCAGGGATGTGTAGATTAGGTGGGTTATAGGGGGATGGGTCTGGGTAGGATGCTCTGAGGGGCGGTGTGGACTTGTTGGGCCAAAGGGCCTGTTTCCACACTGTAGGGAGTCTAAGGCAGTTCCTTCATCCATATCATTAACATGACTGCTCGTGTACACTGACTTTTTCTGCACTTCTTTCCCTGGTCTGACTTGTTTCTTTCCACAGCTTTTAGAATAACTGCCTTACCACTACAACATCGCTCTCCAGTTTCTGCTTCTAGATGGCTGTACTGTCTGCAGTCTTCAGTTCAAATGATCTCAGAAGTCAACTGATTCAGTGCTCCTATCTTAAAAAGGTAGTGGTTTAAAACAGTAACTCTGTTTAAAATAGTAATTCAACCTTTTTTGTAACAAACATCTTCCTTTCTGTCTAGTCGGATTCTTTTGGATTGCTTCACCTCATTATGAGGGTCAAATCTGCACCATCGCAACCATGTTATAATGTGGTGTGATGTCAGCATATCAACAGCTGGTGGTTTCCAGTTTGGGTAGAGTGCTGTGACCAGTCATCCCTCCTTTCCTATCTGAAAGGGTTGTTCAAAAGTCTATGGTGAAGGAGCATGACAAATGCTAGGAAGGAATCAGTCTCAACAGAAGAGGTGCTGTCTTAGACAAGAAAGTATAATTTATTACATATCAGTAAATATATACATTAACTCTTACTCATAATAGCTATGACTAACTGGAGATAGAAAAGACACATGGCTCTCCATGAGATGATTGGGCCCAACTGCTGTCTGCCAAATACTCCATCCAGTGGCTGAGCCATGTATCAGAATGGACAAAGCTTCAATTTAGCTCCTAGACTAACCCTTTCATAGATCATAGAATCCCTGCAATGTGGAAACAGGCCCTTCGGCCCAACAAATCCACACCGACCCTCAGAGCATCCCACCCAGACCTATCCCCCTATAACCCACCTAATCTACACATCCCTGAACACTACAGGCAATTTAGCATGGCCAATCCACCTAACTTGCACACCTTTGGACTGTGGAAGGAAACTGAAGCACCCAGACGAAACCCACGCAGACACAGTCAGAATGTGCAAACTCCACATAGACAGTCGTCCAAGGATGGAACTGAACCCAGGTCCCTGGCGCGATGAGGCAACAGTGCTAACTGCTGAGCCACCATGCTGCCCTTTATGTAATTGTTAACATCTGAGCCCTGATTTTACCTATCTCCACCAGATTAGAAGGGTGCTAGTATAGTTAAAGTGACATCAATCTGCTAACTTCTCAGCATATTTCCATATAAATCACTCTTTTCAGACGGCAGGTAAGATTTTAAATGGAGCATGGTCCTGATTTAAAATACAGATTATGTCCAATCATATCATCATGATCCAGTCATTAATAGCAAATACAAACCTGAGGTGGGTGAGTAGTCTTTAGAAGGAATGGAGATGAAGCAGCCTTGGTCAAAACTTGCCAGGAGATAAATCCTGGACCATACAGGCCCAAGATGTGAATTTAAACCGTTTTCTCAAATTGTCTTTTGGACTAGGAATACTCCTCTGAATCTCACTAAGAAATATTTCATCTGTCTATTACTGATATACTTCCCTTTCCCTCCAATCTTGGACGGACCCCTTTTTAGCATTTATCATGGTCTTCCCACCATTCATTGATCCCCACCTCGCCCATCCTTCTTGCTCACCACAAATTTCTATCCTCATGAACTGCAGGGGCCTAGCTCTAAGGATTATAGGCTGCAGCCTCCTGCCTCTTGTTGAGGGTCGCCCAGTCCCCGTATTGGTAGATTTCCAATAAACTCTCCTATGTTACTTGTTTCCCCAAAGTTTTCGGGGCACTGAGATCTCCACATGCATTTCTAGGATAACTGGGATTGCTGAATATTAATCAGTAGAGAGAGCCCAATTAACCATTCTGTTATCTAATTTATAGGCACTAGCTGAATATAACAGTAGCAAATCTACTGCTGTTCCATCTGAGAACAAACAGTTCAGCATATAGCTAAGCATTTCCTGCTGAGCTCAGGATGTGAGTAATTCTTTTAACTTCCCTGATAGATTTAGAAATTTATGCAGTGAATAACTGAGATATAAAAACTCCAAAGATCTCGAATGTGGCTTTTGGCTGATGCTGAGTGCACAGTGTGATTAAAAATTACACAATGACATTGGGTACGGTATGAACTGCTGTAATTTTATCTTTGTAAAAAAAGACAAAACATTTTCAACCACGGAAATAATGGCTCTGTTTATTTTACATAATTTCTTAAATAATCCAGAAACCAATATAAAATCATCAGCCAAGCTCGCAGTGTGATGCATTTGTGTGTGCTAGA
Organism: Ginglymostoma cirratum; assembly: GCA_024137785.1. Classification (NCBI taxonomy): domain Eukaryota; kingdom Metazoa; phylum Chordata; class Chondrichthyes; order Orectolobiformes; family Ginglymostomatidae; genus Ginglymostoma; species Ginglymostoma cirratum. The sequence continues at coordinate 80,881,378 of JAHRHZ010000012.1, forward strand.
AGCTATACGTAAATACTCAAGGCACTGTTTTATGAAGGCAAAAGGAATTTGTACATACATTGCACCTTTTCCAAAAAAATCAGTCATGGGGAAAGCAAACTTTGCTGCATTCCCTTGGCATCACCTTGAACAATCAGAATTTAGTTGCCAGGTCTGAGACTTAAGATTGGCAGTTACCTGTTCTTTTTGTACATCCATGCCAGCCTGATCAGTCGGCATCCTCTTCACATCCTGTATAAGATGGTGTCTCTTTTTTTTGAAGTCTGTTCCTTACATGCTAATTCTAATGAGTGCAAGATGAAAAGCTTCAACTTCTAGTTTCTTTTAGCAATGTTTAAGTTCTGCTCATTTTAATGCAGCTATTCAATGATTTTGTTTTGGTTTATCTATTCGTGAAATCTAAGAATAGAGGGAGAGGGGATTAGCAAGTTATTCAATTTAACTTCAAATATTTTGTGGGATTTATTCAAATATGGGAAATTACAGGCTGGTGAGCAATACATTAGTGGGAGGGAAATTATTGGGGAAGATTCTTAGGGAGAGGATTTATTCACATTTGGAAAAACATTCGACAGGAAGCATGGATTTGTATGGAGAAGATCATGTCTCACAAGCTTAATTGAATTTTTTGAGGAATTGGCAAAGATGATTAATGAGGACAGGGTAGTAGATGTTGTCTAGATGGACTTTAGCAAGGACTTTGACAAGGTCTTTCATGGCAGACTGATACAAAAGATGAACTCACATGGGATCCACGGCGAGCTGGTAAGATGGATACAGAATGGGCTTAGCGCTAGACAACAGAATGTAGCATTGGAAAGGTGTTTTTCTGACTGGAGATCTGTGACTAGTGGATTTCCACATGGATCAGTGCTGTGTCCCCTGTTGTTCGTAATATATTTTAAATAATTTGGAGGAGAATTTAGATGGCGTGGTAAGTAAGGTTGTGGACAACACAAAGATTGGAGGAGCTGCAGATAGTGAGAAGGACTGCCAGATGATACAGCAGGGTATAGATAGGTTGGAGACTCGGGCACAGGAATGGCAGATGAAATTCAATTCACACAAATGTGAGGTGATGTATTTTGGGAGATCTAATGCAGGAGGGACATATGCAGTAAATTGCAGAACCCTTAGAAACAACAAGGGATCCAGGAGTACAGGTCCACAATTCCCTGAAAGTGACAATACAAGTGGATACTAGTGAAGGCATACGGCATGCTTGCCTTCTTTGGTCAGGGCCCAGAATGTAAAATTTGGCAAGTCACATTGCAGCTATATAGAACTTTAATTAGGCCACATTTGGAATATTATGTACAGTTCTGGTCGCCATACTGCTAGAAAGATGTGGAAGCTTTGGAGGGAGTACAGAAACGGTTTACCAGGGTGTTGCCTGGTTTGGAGGATATTAGCTATGAGGAGAGATTGGACAAACATGGTTTGTTTCTACTTGTGCGTCGAAGGATGAGGAGCGACCCAAAAGAAGTTTACAAAATTATGACAGCCACGGATAGAATGGATAGTCAGAGTCTTTCTTCCAGGGTCGAAATGTCAATTACTAGCAGACATAGGTTGAACGTAAAAGGGAGGAAATTTAAAGAAGAAATGAGAGGCAAGTTTTTTTTTAAACATAGAGGGCGATAAGGGTCTGAAATGCCCTGGCAGGGGATATGGTGGAGGCAGATACAATAGCAATATTTAAGAGGTATCTTGACAGATAGGCAGTGAATAGAGGCATTCGAAACTCTTAGAGGCAAAAGGATTTTAATTTAGAAAGGCATTATGTGTCAGCTCAGTGTTGGTGGGCCAAAGGTCCTGTTTCTGTGCTGTGCCGTTCTTTGTCCTTTGTATGTATTTGATTTGCTTTAAGTTACTTAAATTGGCAACTTTTCAGATTATTTTGTGTTTTTTTTAATTAATAATTCAGCCTACTAAACCTGAAACCTTCACAAGAAGATAATCAATTCATATAGCTTCTATTGATCATGAGAACAGTAACAGTCTGGATATTAACCTTCCCCTTATTCATGCAATGTTGGAGTTTTTAGAAAATGTATCCTTATTAAGGTAGATAACTCCCCAGGTCCTCATGGGATCTATCCCAAAATACTGAGGGAGGAAACAGAATAAATTGCTGGAGCATTGGCAGACATCTTTGTATCCTCTTTGGCCAGAGGTGAGGTCCTAGAGGACTGGAGAATAGGGTAACAGGGATAATTCTGGAAAATAACAGGCCTGTGAGCCTCACATCAGTGGTAGGGAAATTATTAGAAAAGATTATTAGGGACAAGATCTATACGCATTTAGAAGCAAATGGATTTATTAGTGATAGACAGCACGGTTTTGTGCAGGGGAGGTTGTGCTTCACTAACTTGATCAAGTGTTTTGAGGAGGAGACAAAGATGATTGATGAGAGAAAAATCGTTGATATTGTCTACATGGGCTTCAGTAAAACCTTTGACAGGGTTCCTCATGGCAGACTGGTACAAAAGGTGAAGTCTCATGGTATCAGGGATGAGCTGGCAAGATGGATACAGAACTGGCTTAGTCATAGGAGACAGAGCGTACTGGTGGAAGGATGCTTTTCAGAATGGAGGGTTACGACTAGTGATGTTCCACAGAGATCAGTGCTGAGGGCTCTGCTGTTCATGGTCTACATGAATGATTTGGAGGAAAATGCAGCTGGTTTTATTAGTAAGTTTGCAGACGATACAAAGATTGGTAGCATTGCAGATAGTGAGAAGGATGTCAGAGGATACAGCAAGATATAAATCATGTTGAGGTTGGTTGGCTCACTGAGCTGGTTTCTTGTTTCGCAGACGTTTCGTTACCATGCTGGGTAACATCCTCAGTGTCGGTATGTTTTCCCGCCTGGTTTTTAAACTTTAGTAAAAACTTTTATACTTTTAAAAACCAGGCAGGAAAACACACCAACGCTTCATCGGAGGCTGCACTGAGGATGTTACCCAGCATGGTAACGAAATGTCTGTGAAACAAGAAACCAGATCGGCGAGCCAACCAACCTCAACACCCACAACCCAAGCTACACATCTACTCCAAAACCTTAAAGATATAGATCAGTTGGAGGCATGGGCAGAAAAATGGCAGATGGAGTTTAATCAGAATAAATGTGAGTTGACGCATTTTGGAAGGTCACGTACAGGTGGAAATTATCCAGTGAATGGCAGAACCCTTAGGAATGTTCATTTGCAGAGGGATCTTGGTGTGCAGGACCATAGATTACTGAAGGTGGCAGTGCAGGTAGATAAGGTTGTAAAAAAGCTCTTTGGCATGCTTGCCTTCATTGGAAGGGGTATTGAGCATAAGGATAGACAAGTTATGCTGCTTTATAGAACTTTAGTTAAGCCACACTTGGAATATTGCAAACAATTCCGGTCAGCACACTACCAGAACGATATAGATGCTTTGGAGACGGTACAGAAAAGGTTTACCAGGATGTTGCCTAGTATGGGGTATTTTAGCCACGAAGAAAGGTTGGATAGACTTGGTTTGTTTTCACTGGAATGTATAAAATTGAGGAGTGACCTGATAAAAGTTTAAAACATTGTGAATGGCGTGGATCGAGTGGGAAGTATAAGGCTTTTTCCCAGGGTGGAGAGGTCAATTACAAGGGACACAGATTCACAGTGCGATGGGTTCGGGGGTGAATTTAAAGGAGATACGTGAGGCAAGTTTTTCACACAAAGGGTGGTGAGTGCCTGGAACACGCTGCCAGAGGAGGTGGTGGAAACGTACAGAATAGCAGCATTCAAGAAACACCTGGATGAAAAAATGACTAGGAAGGAAATAGACAGATACGGATCCTGTAGGCGAAGACAATTTTAGTATGGAAGGGCAAAATGTGTCATCACAGGCTTGGAGGGCCGAACAACCTGTTCCTGTACTATATTATTCTTTGTTCACCACCCAAACATGGTTTGTATTCATGTTGTGAAGCTGGAGGAACACAGCAGGCCAGGGAGCAACAAACACCTACCTTCCCCGGCCCCACCCTCCTCTCTATTTATTTCCCAGCTCCCTTCCCTCTCCCCATTTCTGAAGAAGGGTCCCGACCCAAAATATCAACATTCCTGCTACTCTGATGCTGCCTAGCCTGCTGTGTTTCTCTAGCTGCACACTGTGTTGTCTTTGACTCCGGTATCTGCATTTCCTCCTATCTCTGATTGTTTACATTTTGGCATATTTTACATAATATGGAGATTGTAACATACTTAAATAAATTTCCCACAGTGTAATTAAGAAGGAGGGTCTTTCCACAATCAGTGTCGGGAGGTGGGTAAAGGAAAGAAATAGCCCAATACATGAGGTTCCCAAGGTTTCCTTGCAATGTGCAAATGCGCAGGGGAAAAGTTCTGGCAATCAAGATCATTCCTTATGGACCAGGAGGAGGAAGAGAGATCAGCCTCGCGCTTCAAGGAAGCATTAAGCCTGATGTCAATCAATTTCCAGCTCTTATCTATGCCTGCCACAATCAACCCCAATCTGGAGCCTGCCCCAAAAAATCAGTGCCTGCCCTGCACAGCCTGGATCACAATCACAATTGCAGAAAACTGCTTGCTTGGCTCCTTGGATATGGCCTCCAGCTGATGGTTTAACTGCCGCAGCCATCTGTCAGTTTGGCCATATTGGAGACCAGGTTCACTAACAAGAGCAAGATGAAACATGAAAATCAAAAATGTGGAAAAAACTAAAAAAGAGTGAATGCACATATTTACTTGAGCTAGTGCTAGAAGCATCACAATTGACCTCAGAATGCTGCCTTTCATGGAAGAAATTAGTTTCTGTCAATGGTTCTCCCTCTTAAACCTTTACCAGTCACCTTGCTGGAGAACTACAAATAGTGGCTACATTGAGAAGTCTACATCCTGATTAAAAGGGGTGGCATGGTGGCTCAGTGGTTAGCACTGCTGCTTCATAGTACCAGCAACCTGGGTTCAATTCCAGGCTCCTGTCTGTGTGGAGTTTGCATGTTCTCCCCATGTCTGCCCGGGTTTCCTCCAGGGGCTCTGGTTTCCTCCCACAGTCCAAAGATGTGCAAGCTAGGTGGGCTGGCTGTGCTATCGTGCCCAGGGATGTTTAGATTAGGTGGGTTAGACATGGGGAAATACAGGGGTAGGGGAACGAGTCTGAGTGGGATGCTCTTCAGAGGGGCAGTGTGGACCTGTTGGGCTAAATGGCCTGTTCCCACACTGTAGGGGCTGTATGATAAAAGGCAGTGGCTACAAGAAACATTGGAAGCAAGCCTTTTTTGCGGGTTGAACAAATCAGCTCATACCCTCAAAATTCTTTAGTGGTAAACTGGAGTCATAAAAGATAAATTAGATATTTGGGTTGTTCTGACCTGTGGTATATAGGTCTGTCTTGCAGCCATGTAAGGAGTTGATTTTATGGTCAATGTAAACCAAGAGTAACAGGCATGAACATACATGGTTGCAGATGTAAGGAGTGAAGATATAGCAACTGGACCATTATAATGCATTCTTAAGAGATTTGTGCATTCAAAAGCCTGACACTGAGCTCAGCAACCGTAATATAAGGTTCCCCACAACACCCCCTGCCACATTTGTGTGTTTTATCTGCTTGTATAATTTTCTATGAGTGGACATTGAGTAAAATGTGGAGCTAGCTTGTTTCTACACTGAGTTCACCTCATGCTAGAAAATCCTGAAAATAGGGCATGTCATAATATTAACTTCTTGGGCAAGTAATGAGGACTTAACTGAATTGGTGGAACCTCAGCTTCAACAACGGAGTAAATGCCATTAGAAGAGATGAGGAAGGGTAGATTTTATGCAGAAATTATAACATCAATGCTCTGAATAATTTCAAATATGATCAGACTTAACTAAAATTCAGAATATTGTTCAGTGTCACTGCAAGGAAACCTTACTGCAGTATCTCATCTGCAAAACATTGACAGTACAGATTTATGCACAGTTCAGGTGTCAAAGCACATCTTGCCGTCACTCACAACATAGACATTTGCTATGGCTGTTTGCTTTTGCTGGATCACTCAATCTAGTTCACAAATGCAAGCTGTCGAACAAGCAGATAACTTTTTGTTTCCTTGTTTGTTTCCTCCTAATTCACTACTGAATGCTGTTGAATTTGTTCAAGTAAATCATGGAGCAGCAATAATGTAGTGTGCCTGATAATTTATAATAAGTGGACCTTAAGCAACTTCTTAAGAATTCAATGTTATTATCCAGTAACTGAAGAAAATGCTAATATTTCAGAGAAAAGAAAAATACCTCCTTGGTACACCACAACTAGAAAGACAGAAATATATTTCAATACTGTTTGGCTTCATGCAAATGTGAACAATACTGACTTAAAACTTCTTATTAATAGCTTCAGGTCTCAGTATAAACAAGATGAATGGTGTCAGCTTCAGAAGCACCTATTTTTGTCAATTGTTTCTATATCATTTAAAGGCTCATCTCTACAGAGTAAGCATGTTCAGTGCCATAATGCTATAGGAAGACTGCATCAGTTTTCTTCTCCAATCATGAGAAAAAGATTATCCCTATTCCCCAATGAGCAAAATCCAATAAATGTCCAATTATATTGATTAAAGTCAATAAGCTGCCCAAAGATGTCTTTCTTTTTTCTGAAGCTTGAGTTGATTGGCTTTCACAGCTTGTAAAATCATTACCTTATGCAGTATCTTAGCTTAAATTTTGGAGTGAAAAGTCTCCAAACAAAAATTTAAAGGAATCAGACTGCACTTGTACAAAATAAACATCCAGTGACAGGGAGGCTTTTTTGGCAGTAATTAAAACTTTTTAATGTAATTATGAATCATAGAATCCCTACAGTGTGAAAACAGGCCATTTGGCCCAACAAGTCCACACTGTCCCTCTAAACAGCATCCTATCCAGACACATTCCCCTACCCCTGATTTCCCATGTCTAAACCACCTAACCTAAACATCCCTGGGCACTATGGGCAATTTAGCATGGCCAATCCATCTACCCTGCACATCTTCGGACTGTGGGAGGAAACCAGAGCACCTGGAGGAAATCCACGCAGACACGGGGATAATGTGCAAATTCCAACAGACAGTCCCCAGAGGCTGGAACCAAACCCAGGTCCCTGGTGCTGTGAGGCAGCAGTGCTAACCACTGAGCCACTGTGCTGCCCCTTATAATTCACTCTTTCCTGGCACATTTGTGAGATCTTCATTAGTTGAATTACTGACTACAGCAGTTCCCCCACCTTCAGCATCTCACTCGATTGTATGCCCCTCCCACCTCCCTGGGTTGTGGGGACGCATAAAATTTTGCCTATATCTTAATTCAGCAAATAGCAAATTTGGAACAATATGATCTGGGCTTCAGCAACTTCCACACCTCCCTCAGCAACTCCCATACTTTCCTCATCAACCGATGATACAGCCCATTCAAATCAGGAGATTTTTGTAATTTGCGCACTTATCAAGCTTTTAATTATTTTAATAATTTATAGATGTATAATTATTTAAACTAATATTTATATATTTTTATCTTATCCAATTTCTTTGTGATCTCTTGCTTTACCTTGACACTGGCAGCACTCTCTTCTATTAAAACCTTAGCCATGTCCTATGATTCCACAAGAACTTTTTGGCCCCTAACTTGATTCCACCATTTTCTCACAAACTTTTCACATTACATGTTTATAAAACAGTTTTCATTTCTCTTTTATATTTGTCTCTAATTTGGTCCCATGCACCCACTTTACACTTGGAGATCCAGCTCTCACCCCACCTCCCAGACATGACACAACGTGTCCATCTTCTTCCCCGCCTATCCGCACCACCCTTCCCACTGACTAATCCCCACTACACCTACCTGCATCCACCTATCGCCATCCCACCTATCTTCCCCCAGCCCCATCCCTCTTTCCTCTATTTACTTCCCAGCTCCCTTCCCCTTCCCCAGTCCTGATGAAGGGTCTAGGCCCGAAACGTCGATTCTCCTACTCTTCTGATGCTGTGTGACCTACTGTGTTCCTCCAGCTCCACACTGTATTGACTCTGACTTCAGCATCTGCAGTTCCTGCTATCTCATAATAACAGTGACTCCTTTCAAACTTATTTCATTGCCACATGATCACAATGAACCGAATGGTACCTTCTGTGTCTTGTTTCCATGCTTCTACTAGCCTTAAAGCACTTTGGGATGTCCTGTGATCGTCAAAGGTGCAATATAGATGTAAGACTTTCTTCCTTAACTTCCTAATCTGAATGACTCTGTTCAAGAATGAGAAGTGTATTGCCAACTAAGCTGGTAAGGCTTTCTTAACAACACACTTTTGTAGATGTATCTCTGCTGCTCATGATCTAGGTCGCACCAGTTCCAGTTCACCTATGTACTCACCAAACAATACTGGCTCCCAGTTAAGCACCAGAGTTTAAAATGTCCTTTAAAACTTCTCTTTGATCAAACTTTTGGTAACTTATGTGGCTCAGTGTCAAAGTTTGTTTTTGTAGTGCTCCTGTGATGAACCTTATGAAATTGTACAATATGTTAAAAATGCTATATAAATACAAATTGTTGACGTGTAGGATTGATCGTACACGAGGCACAAGGCCTTTGTTTGGACTAGTAGGTTAAACAAACAATCTTTCACTTTTCAATAGAATATTAGAATGTCCCAAAACTGTCTTCTACTCAACAAAGATTTTCTTCTTAACATTCAAACAGTGACTAAACATGAAATAATGCAGCAGCCAGTTTGCACAGAACAAGCACCCACAAACAACAATCTGAAGACAAAAAGGTACTATGTATTGATTGTGTTAATCGCTAAGACACTGGTTAAGAACTCAGCTGTTCTCTCTTGAATATGCCAAAAGAATCTATTAATTCTACCTGGGAAAAGCAACATATTATGTTAAAGACAAATGTGAAATATATTCCATGAATACAAGACCATACTCATTTTCTCTTACATCTCTTATCAGCAGTGAGAAAATAAAGCCAACCTGAAGACATTCCGAGCCTGAAGTATGACCCTGGTCCCAAGAGCCTCAAGCATTCTGAAGTATTAAAAGTAGAAATATGAAATAATAAATGATTTGGAACAAAATGTAACATCTCCAAGTTTGCAGATGATACCAAGTTGGGTGGGAGGGTGAACTGTGATGAGGATGAAAGATCCTTCAGCATGATCTCGACAGGTTGGGTGAGTAGGCAAATGAATGACAGATGCAGTATAATTTGGATAAATGTGAAGTTATTCACTTCGGAAGCAAAAACAAGAAGGCAGACTACTATCAGAATGGCTGTAAATTTTGAGAGGGAGTGTGCAGCGGGACCTAGGCATCCTTGTGCTCCAGCTGCTGAAGGTAAGCATGAAGGTGCAGCAGGTGATAAAGATGGCAAATGATATACTGGCCTTCATTGCGAGAGGTTTTGAGTACAGAAGCAGGGATATGTTGTTGCAGTTGTACAGGCCCATGGTGAGACCACACCTGAAATATTGTGTGCAGTTTTGGTCTCCTTTTTTGAGGAAGGATGCTCTTGCTTGTGAGGGAGTGCAGCGAATGTTTACCAGGCTGATACCAGGGATGGCAGGTCTGACGTATGAGGAGAGATTGACTAGATTGGGATTGTTTTCGCTAGAGTTCAGATGAATGAGGGTGGATCCCATGGAAACTTATAAAATTCTAACAGGACTGGACAGGGTAGATGCAGGGAGGATGTTCCAGAAAGAGGGGTCACAGTATGAGGAGCTGAGGTAGAAGATTTAGGACAGAGATGAGGAGATATTTCTTCAGCCAAAGAGTGGTGAGCCTGAGGAATTCATTACCACAGGAGGTAGCTGATGCCAAAACACTGAATGTATTCAAGAGGTGACTAGATATAGCACTTGGGGTGAATGGGATCAAAGGTTATGGGGAGAAAGCAGAATTAGGCTATTGAGTTGGATGATCAACTATGATCGTGAATAATGGTGGAGCAGGCTTGAAGAGCCAAATGGCCTCCTCCTGGTCCTGTCTTCTATGTTTCTAAATCACACAACAGACCCATTACTTATTTATGCAACAACAAAGAACAAAGAAAATTACAGTACAGGAACAGGTCCTTCGGCCCTCCAAGCCTGCACCAACATGAAGCCCATCACAACTTCCAGGGACCATATCCCTCTATTCCCATCCTATTCATATATTTATCAAGATGCCCTTTAAAAGTCACTATAGTATCTGCTTGCACTACCTCCCCGGCAACAAGTTCCAGGCACCCACCAACCTATGTGTAAAAAACTGCCTCGTATATCACCTTTAAACCTTGCTTCTTGCACCTTAAACCCATGGCCCCAATAACTGATTCTTCCACGCTGGGAAAAAGCTTCTGACTGTCCAATCTGTCCATGCCCTTCACAATCTTGTAGATGTCTATCAAGTCTCTCCTCAACCTCTATCATTCCAGTGAGAACAACCCCATTCTCCAATCTCTCCTCATTGCTAATGCCCTACACACCAGGCAACATCCTGGGAAATCTTTGCTGTATCCTCTCCAAAGCCACCATATCCTTCTGGTAGTGTGGCAACCAGAATTGAACACAATATTCCAAATGCGGCCGAACTAAGGTTCTACAAAGCTGCAACATTACCTGTCAATTTTTAAACTCAACGCCTTGGCCGATGAAGTCAAGTATGCCATATGCCTTGTTGACTACCTTGTTGACCTGTGTACCTGTACAACCAGATCCCTCTGCCTATCAGTATTCTTTAGGGTTCTGCCATTTACTGTATATTTTCCATCTGGATTAGACCTTCCAAAATGCATTACCTCACATTTTTTCCAGTTTAAACTCCATCTGCCATCTCTCTGCCCAAGTCAGCAACCGATCTATATCCAGCTGTATCCTTTGATGATCCTCATCGCTATCCACAATTCCACCAACGTTTGTCTCATCAGCAAACTTACTAAACAGACCAGTTACATTTTCCTCCAAATCTATTACAAATATCAAAGGTCCCAACACTGATCCCTGAAGAACACCACTAGTCACAGCCCTCCATTCAGAAACGCACCCTTCCACTGCTACCCTCTGTCTTCTATGACTGAGCCAGTTTTTTTAATCCATCTTGCAAGCTCACCTCTGACCCTGTGCAACTTTACCTTCTGTATCAGCCTACCATGAGGGACCTTGTCAAAGGCCTTACTGAAGTCCATGTCAACAACATCCACTGCCTTACCCTCATCAATCATCTTCGTCACTTCCTCAAAAAACTCAAACAAGTTAGTGAGACATGACCTTCCCTTCACAAAACCTCTCACTGATACGCCCATTAATTTCCAGGTGGGAGTAAATCCTGTCTCGAAGAATCCTCTCCAATAATTTCCCTACCACTGACATAAGGCTCACCGGCCTGTAATTCGCTGGATTATCCTTACTACCTTTCTTAAATGAAGGAACAACACTGGCTATTCTCCAACCCTCCGGGACCTCCCGTGTAACTAGTGAAGATACAAAGATTTCCCTCAAGACCCCAGCAATTTCCTCCCTTGCCTCTCTCAGTATTCTGGGGATATCCCATCAGGCCCTGGGGACTTGTCTACCTTAATGTTTTTCAAGACGTCCAATACCTCCTCCCTTTTGATCTCAACATGACCCAAACTATCTACACACCCTTCCCCAGATTCATTATCCACCAAGTCCTTCTCTGACCCTAAGTACTCATTTAATACCTTGCCTTCTAACTTTTTGACCTTCTAACTAAATTAGAAACAAACTGTCCCAGTTAACTCAGTTCCTTCATTGCTACAGAGACAAAAAAAATGCAGATGCTGAAATCTAAGGTAGACAAATAGAAGGCTGGAAAAACACAGCAAGCCAGGCAGCATCTCAGGAGGAGAGGTCAACATTTCGGGTATTACCCTTCTTCAGGACTGGATGTGGGGTAGGGGGTGCTGCAGATAAAGTGGGGGTGGGGGGTGGGTAGCAGAGTGGTGGTGAGAGGTGGAAACCAGTAGTCAGTACGCCCTTCATTGCTCTTTCCTCTTTGATCACAAAATCTGTTCGTATTACAATTACAAAAACATTCTGGTTGCATCCAGAGGACAAACCACCATTTTGGAACAGAACTTATACTTAACAAGTTGAATATTCAAATTCAGCTATTCCAGAAAACACTGTATATTTAAAGTTTTCGAGAAGACATTGTACATTGCAAAATTAGAACACTGTAAATTAATGGGCAGCATTAACACCAGCATTAATCTGTTAGGTTTAATGGCCTGTTTCTGTGCTATAAATGCTAAATTATACTGCAAATTACATAATGTTTGAAAATGTTCAATCTAAAGCTGAGTCCACTTGAACTTCATAAGTTCTTAAGGAGCAGCCTTTATTTGATGTCGAAAAGGCAGATTTTATGTTAATATATATCTTTAATTGCATTGTTCCAACTACTGGAACATGACAATTTTAGTTTCTTTTCAGAAACTATCTGGCAGCAATGTATCAGTAAATTTAATCTCAGACTATTCAATTGATTCATTCTCCAAGTATTCTGAGAAACCCGGAACATCTTGCATCCCAAAATTCAATCTTACAGGGCGACACTTACACTTAATCAGCATATGCATGAGTTTGAAATGGCATGAGCAAGACTGGACAAAATCATGCTACGTAACAATAGGCTTTCATATATACAACCCAGATGACTTTTTTTATGCACAAACTACAATAAGAAAATTTTACTGCTTTATCTGCAAGTATTTATGAAAGAGATAAAGAAGGTACATTAACCTTTCACATTATTTCACTAAAATATTAACAGATCGAATAAGAACCTCAAACACAGAAAGGCAATCAGTACTAACAATAGATATTATTGCTAGAACTATACATCAGCTTAAATGTTTCCATTCATGCAGGTCAAGTATAAAATATTTCATAGTGTCAGTGATATCACTGTCTGATGGTTCAGTTCTTTCAAAAGCTTAAAGACATGAAGCCAAAAGAGAAAGTGGTTCAAACGAGACTTCATTAGGTAGAAAAATCCTTCAACCTTCATAATAAAACAGGATAATAAAATGTAGATATGCATGTTCCTGCCGTTTAGATCAATGATAATAAACAATTCATACATATGCACGTGTGTGTATGTGTTCCTGCCACTTAGATCAAAGATAATGGACTATCCTTATCAGACAACTAAACTGAATTGGAAAAGCTGAGTCCAGAAGTGCCAGCTTTGAAAAGCAAAAATTGGCATTGGTGCAAATTGACAGGATATTTATCAATCATACCATAGCAGCAAATATTTCTGATTCTGTCTGATTCCATTCATTTTTACAAGCATTCTAGCTTTTTATGTGGTCATCAGTTCAGGTCAGTGTTAACACTGATGGTTTCAAGCCCTAGTGCAGGATGTGAGCACATATAGCAGATAGGTCTGATTAAATTTTACCTAAGATCCTGCCAATCTATTCAGATAGACACGAACAATTGCATGGTGCAATAATTCCATTCAAAGAACAGTGGAGTTATCCTGGTCCTTAAGTTAGTTCTTACTAACAACTTTCCCTCAACCAATACTACCAAATCAAGCATAGTAGTAATTTGTCTCATTGGATTTAGGAACCTTGCCGTGAACATGTAGTTATGTAAACACGCATTGCAGCCAAAAACATTTCAAAAATAATTAATTCCTTTGATGTTTTTGCAACGTCCCAAGGATGTGAAATATTTTATATCAATGCTAGGTATTTTTCTTTTTAAAATATGATACACTTTTGGTAACCAAGAGAGTTTTCCACATTCAAGAAGCTTGACACCATCTGAAACAAAGCGGTTTAATTGGCACCACATCCACAAGCATCCACTCCCACCATCACTGATGCTCATTAGCAGCAATGTGTACTATCAACAAGACGCACTGCAGAAATTCACCAGAGATCCTTAGACAGTAGCTTTCACCTGCAACCACTTTCACCTCGGACAAGGGAATCAACTACACTGATGGATTGGAGATAGTAGGAACTGCAGATGCTGGAGAATCTAAGATAACAAGGTGTAGAGCTGGATGAACACAGCAGGCCAAGCAGCATCAGAGGAGCAGGAAGGCTGACGTTTCGGGCCGAGACCCTTCTTCAGAAATGGGGGAGGGGAAGGGGGGTCTGAAATAAATAGGGAGAGAGCGGGAGGCGGACAGAAGATGGATAGAGGAGAAGATAGGTGGAGAGGAGACAGACAGGTCAAAGAGGCGGGGATGGAGCCAGTAAAGGTGAGTGTAGGTGGGGAGGTAGGGAGGAGATAGGAGATAGGATTGATGGATTGATTGATTTTCATGTGTATTGAAGTACAGTGAAAAGCTTTGTTTATGAGCAGTACAGGCAGATCACAGTAAGCAGGGATGTAGAGATCAAAAAGACTTAGACAGAGGCATACAGGTTACACTGCACAGGCTGTGCGCTAGGCAAGATCAACATTAGCAAGATCAGCATTATTTGAGGCTACAGAGTACATTCTACAAGTTTCCCTCCAAGCCACTCACTATCCTGACTTTGAAATATATCGCCATTCCTTCACTGCCATTCCTGGAATTTCCTTCATGGCATTGTGGGTCCACCTACAGCACAGTGACTGCACAGTTCAGGAAGGTAGCTCACCACCACCTTCTCAAATGTAAACAGAAATGGGCAATACCCAGGTTCCACAAGTGAACAAATAAAACCAAAAATTAGGCCAAGTTAACAATGTCTTGGTGATTTGGCACATCCCTTTTCTCCTTAAGTGATATACAGTCTTTCTGTTTCATAAAATTAATCCTTTCTCTGATGTTCCTGTTTTGATATCATATCTAGAGATGGGCAATACCCGTGTCCCACAAGTGAATAAATAAAATAGAAAAAACTAGGCCAAGTTGAAATGTCTCGGTGATTTGGCACATCCCTCTCCTCAAGAGATACACAGTATTTCTGTTTCATAAAATTAATCCTTTCTCTGATGTTCTTCTTTGACGTCATCTCTTAAGATTAACATTGAAACATACATGTAAAGGGCTCCAAACCCGTGTAACAAAATTAAAAAGTTCACAATTTCGATTTAAAATTTTACTCACCACATTTGGATGTTGTTGATAAGGATACTGCAACAGCTTTTAGTTTCTCCGGGCACAAGCAGAGGAACAAAGAAAAATAATTGACCTGAGCTCTTGTCCTGAATTGTAATCCATTGTCCATGCGGCAAGTGTGTACAGACATAAAGACAGATCAAGTTCATCATTGGTTACCACTCACAATTGAATAGAAGGGCTCATTGGTATTTTCCAGGTCATTCTAAAGAAGAGCTACTTGACAAGGTTACAAACACCCCTAGAGAAGTAGCCCAGTTTGAGAAGATGACTTTAACAATCAAAATTAGGAATTACTAGGGACCCTAAATCTACCAATAGGGAACTGGAAATGCTCATACACCTCACAATTTAGAAAAATGCTGTTTAAAATATCTGTTTGGCCTGAGTTTTCTTCTAAAAACCAGATTTTCCAAATTTTTTTGTAAATTTGACATTTCAACTGGTAGTGTGATCGCCAGCAGTGGTAAATTTGAAAGTTTAAATAAACAGGTTATGTTTGCATGTACATCCTTTGAACGAATGTGACTTACTCATGGGAAGAACCTGCATGTGGAGTATTTTAACATGAGCAGGATGTTGCACTACAGTTACTACGTGATTCCAAGTGACCAGGAAACTCTCTCACTCATACTATCTGCCATAGGTGTTTCAGAAACATTTACAGCTTGATCATCATGGCCATGAAATCCACAGGTGGGATTTGTACCCAGAGGCACCTTTGTACTACAAGTCCTCCTGGTAAACAAATCATATTATTTTGTGGAAATTAATCCAGGCATAGAGCAAACCTTTTGTAAGATATTGTGTCAGTCAAGCAATTTGTTATACTGCCCTCTCTGTTGGAGATGTCCAAATGAATTTCAATAATGGTAGCTTACAATTAGGCTTATTTTCCACATTTATTCACTTGTGGGGCATGAGCATCTCTGGCTGTCCAGCATTTATTGCCTGTCCCTAGATGCCCTTGAGAATGTGGTGGTGATCTGCTTCTTTGAACCGCTGCAGTCCACGGGCTGTAAGTCCTCAATGCCATTTGGGAGGATTTTGACCCTGTGACAGTGAAGGAATGGTGATATATTTTTAAGTCAGAACGGAGAGTGGTTTGGAGGAGAACTTGCAGGTGGTGGTCTCCTATGTATTTGATTTTCTTGTTATTTTTGGTGGAAGTGGGTATGGGTTTGAAGGTGCAGTCTAAGGATCTTCGGTGAATTTCTGCAGTGCATCTTGTAGATAGTGCGCACTGCTCCTACTAAGCATCAGTGATGGAGGAAGTGAATGCTTGTGGATATGCTGCCAATCAAACAGCTTTGTATTTTGGATGGTGTCAAGCTTCTTGGGTGTTGTTGGAGCTCCAGGCAATCAGGGAGTATTCCATCACACTCTTGATTGTGCCTTGTAGATGCTGGACTGGCTTTAAGAATTCAGGACGTTATTCGTCACAGTAATCCTAGCTTCTAACCTCCTCTTGTAGCCACTATACTTATAAATACAGTTGAGTTTATGGTCAATGGTAATCCCCAGGATTTTGACATTGGGGCATTCAGTGATGGCAACACTGAAAGTCAAGGAACATTGGCTAGATTGTCTCTTATTGGAGATGGTGATTGTTTGGCATTTGGTGTGAATGTTACTTGCCACTTGTCAGCCCAAACCTGGATATTATGCAGATCTTGATGTATTTGAATGTGACCTGCTTCAATATCTAAGGAGTTACAAATGCTACCAGACACTGTGCAATCAAACATTTCTGACCTTATGATGTGGGAAGGTCACAGGTTGAGCCTGGGACACTCATCTGAGGAACTCCTGCAGCTGAGACGACTGGCCTCCAGCCAACCACAATGACTTTCCTATGCGCCAGGTTTCCATGGACCAGGTATGACTCCAACAGTGGACAGTTTGGCCCCAATTCCCATTGATTCTAGTTTTGCTAGTGCTTCTTGATGTCACACTTGGTCAAATGTGGCCTTGTTGTTAAGGGCTATTACTCCCACCGCAACTCTGGAATTCAACTTTTTTGTCAATGTTTGAAATGAAGAATATAATACGGTCAGGAGCTACATGGTCTTGGCAGAACACAAACTGGGCACCAGTGAGCAGATGATGACACCTTCTATCACCTTACTGATGTTCCACAGTAAACTGACAGGGCTGTAATTGACCAGATTGGATTTGTCCTGCATTTTTTTCTGTAGAGGACATCGCTGGACAGTTTGCACATTGTTTTCTGAGCAATGCACAGAGCCTTTTGCAGCTGATCAGGCATTCTGCCTGCCAATTACAAAGTAATGATTTGCGCAATGTTACAAAATCACGTTTGTTACAAAGACTTTTCTTACCCTTCATTTGAGGCTCTAGAAACAACAGCCACAACCTGTGCTACATTAACTCAACGGTCAACCCTTTAAATTGTCCAATTTATTTAAGATGGTAGAGGCAAATTACTGCAGATGTTGGAATCTGTACTGAAAACAACAAATGCTGGAGATTACAACGGGTCTGGCAGCATCCACGGAGGGAGAGCAAGCTAACGTTTCAAGTCTAGATGACTCTCCATCAGAGCTGAAGTGAAGTGTGAAGGCGGCAGCGTGTAGTGCTGGGGGAGAAAAGATGTTGATTGTTCAGATTAAGTGGTTGGAATGTGAGAATGGCAGAACATTAGTGTGACTAACTGCCAAGACTAACTGAAAGAACAGTCAGTCCCAATGGGGTGGGGGGAGGAGAGGACATGGTGACAGAGAATGTAACAACATAGATTTTCAATGAATCTATGAATCTAAAAGAAAGGGAAGGAATGGGAGATAGTTCACAGTTTGAAGGTGTTGAACCCAATATCAAGTCCAGAAGGCTGTAAATTGCCTAGTCTGAAGATGAGATGCTGTTCTTCCAGTTTGTGCTGTGATTCACTGGAGCACTGCAGCATGCCAAGTACAGACAAGTGGGCATGCGACCAGGGTGCAGTGTTAAATGATCAGCTATGGGAAGGTCGGGATCATGTTTGCGCACAGACCAGAGGTGTTCTGCAAAGTGGTCAACCAGTCTGCATGTGGTTTCTCCAACGTAGAGTAGGCCACATTAGGTGCAGCAATATAATACACAAGATTGGATGAGGTACAGGTGAAATACTGCTTCACCTGGAAAGACAGTTTAAGCCCTTGGATGGTGAGCAGGGAGGAGAAGGGACAGGTATTACACCCTCTGCGGTTACATACGAAGGTGCCGTGGGAAGAGGGGGTGGTTGGTGAATGGACTAGGCTCTCCCAGAGGGTATGATCCCTGCGAAATGCAGGCAGTGGGATGAGGGGAAGATCTGTTTTGTGGTGGTGTTCTGCTGGAGTTGTCTGAAATGGTGGAGAATGAGCCTTTGAATAGGAAGGCTGGTGGAATGAAAAGTAAGGACAAGGATCATGCTATTATGAGTGATGGGAAGGGACAAGAGCGGAAGCATGGGTCAGATGTGGTTGAAGGCCCCGTCAACTACAGTAGGCAGAAAACCACAGTTATGGAAGAAGGAAGCCATCTCAGCGGTGCTGTTTTGGAAGGTGGCATCATCCAAACAGGTGCAACGTAGGCAAAGGAACTGGGAGAATGGGATGGAATCCTTGCAGGATGTGGAGCATGAAGCTGGTACTTCATTTTACAAATAAGACTAATATACTGACAAATACTGTTTCATTTTTAAATCAAAATGACTAACGTTTGATGCAGTATAGTATATAACCTTAATATTAAGAGTAAGATCTTTATTCAATCTACGTACAATAACCTTCTTCGAAATGAAAATCAATAGCTGACATTTGGAGAGTTTCTGGTACTATGTTCCAACTACAACAGTGAAACAAATCTGAATAATAAAAGAGAGGTACTTAAATTTAATCAGTTAATACATGGAACGTTTTCATTTTCAAATGATTGCTGGAACCATACAGTGGCAACTGTAAAAGTAAGCACGTGATGGGACCATTCTAGCCTCTTACATCTCAAATATACCGACAGATGTGGCAGCAAGTCTGGTTCCATGTATCACCTATGGGGAACAGCAACAGGTATGTGGAATCTTCCATCATTTGATATACCATTGAAGGTGTTTCAAAATCCATTTTTCTGTGTCAATGTGTGTTGTACAAGCTTGTAACTTGGGAAGACTGGAATTTGCAAAGCACAAACTGTAGAATGGTTGTTACATTCAATTTTGTCGAGGAACAGGGGTGGGACCCTGCTGTAATGTTTTAGGAGGTGACTCAATCTGGTTCAATCCATGGGACCTGTATTGACTGCCTCTGATATTTGATGTGCTCCATAGGGTGTTTAACTACAGTTTGTCACATAGCCCACAGTTATTTCATGTGTATACTTGATGTTAGAGTGTTTTGTAGATTGTTCTGCTTTTCTAAGTTTGTGTATTAAAGTTTATTTTGCTCAAAACTATAGAATTGCTTTTATTCTCTTAGTAAATACCTAGGATACCAAACATCATCTACATTAAACAAAAAGTTATGCTTTCCAATCATTTTGTAACATAATCGAACAACTTCATCAGGGATCATAACAAAGGTATGAACTGTGTTTTAGGGACAATTTGCCTACTCTGTTTGCACTTAATTTTCAACGAGTTAGGAATGATTTCTGTTGATAGCACAAATGTTGCTTATTTGGGAAAGTGGGAGAATAAGGGAGCAATTACAATGGAGAATTCAAATAATTGAATGAGGGACATGTGGGACAACTGGAAATTAGTCAGAGTCATTGAACACAGAGACAGGCCCTTTGGCCCAAACTGGTCCACGCCAACCAAAATGTCCATCCACGCTAACCCCATTTGCGTGCACTTGGCCCATATCCTTCCAAGCCTTTCCTACCCATATATTCGTCCAAATACCTTTTAAACATTGTTGATGTACCTACCTCAACCACTTCCACTGGCAGCTCATTCCATATGTGTACTATCCTCCGTGTCAAAAAGTTACCCCTCAGGTTCCAATGTATTCTTTCCCCTCTTACCTTAAACTGATGCCCTCTAGTCGTAGATTCCCCAACCCTGGGAAAAAGACTGAGTGCATTCACCCTATCTATGCTTCTAGTGATCTTACACACTTCTATAAAATCCACCCCCTCAGTCTTCTACACTCTAAAGAAAAAAAGTCCTAACTTATCCCCCTATAACTCAGTCCCTTGAGTCCTGATACATTCTTGCAAATTTCTTCTGCACTCTTTCCAGTTTAATAACATCCTTCTTATGGCAAAGTGACCAAAACTGAACACAATACTCCAAAGTCCTGTACAACTGCAACATAACTTCCCAACTTCCATACTCAATGCCCTGACTGATGAAGGCCAGTGTGCCAAAAGCCTTCTTCACTGCCCTGTCTACCTGTGACTCTACTTCCAAAGGACAAAGCACCTGAGCTCCAAGGTCCTTCCATTCCGCTTCACTCCTTAATTACCATGTCAAGACCCCACAATATTTTAAATGTTTCGATAAACCTATCTCTCAGCCTTCTAAACTTCAGTGGATACAAGCCAGCTTGTCCTATCTTTCTTTTCCCCCATTCCAAGTATTAGACATAGTAAACACTCTCCGAACTGCTCCAACATATTTACATATTTCCTTAAATAAGGATCAATACAGTGTACAGTACTCTAAATATAGTCTTACCAATCCCCTATATAACTGAAACATAACTTTTCTACTTTTGTATTTTAATTCCCCTGGCATCAGCAGTGAAGAGGTAGCACCTAAACAGTGGCGACTCCTCCGTTGGTGGGTCAGGCGAGGCAATGTAGTAGCAGTGAAGGCACAGGGGTCATGGAAGGGTCCCAACCCGAAACGTCAACTTTCCTGCTCTTCTGATGCTGCCTGGCCTGGTGTGTTCCTCCAGCTCCACACTGTGTTGTCTCTGACTCCAGCACTGGCAGTTCTTACTATCTCTTTCAGTTATGTCCTTTTTTTCCTAAACGATTCAAAATGGCCCTGGACTGTGGCGACAGTTGAAGCTTTTCACTTGTATTTTACTGTTTTATTCTGTATACTGTAAAATGCAAGCGATAATAAATCATTCAATAATTAATAAATGATAACATCAGAATTTCAGAAAATTGGAAGTAATGCATCAACTACCTCAACAGCCTCTTCTTTTAAGATCTTCAGATCATCAAGTCCTGGCACTTATCAGAATCAGTGCCACTTCTCTGGCGGTTGTGGTTTTCCTAAGCTCCTCCCCTTCCTTCTTTTTCATGATTTATTGCTGCTTCTGGGATGTTGCTTGCACTTTCCATAGTGAAGGCTGATGCAAACTACCTGATCAATTTGTTTTTGTAATTTCCATTATCAATTGAACAGTCTCACTTTCTATCAGAAGAATACTCACTTTTTAAACTCTATAGAGAGAAACGTTTATTTTATGCTTTTACGTTTCTAGCCAGCTTTTTTCACATTCTAAATTTTATTTTCTCATTAATTTTTAGTTACTCTTTTATAGTTTTATATTGTGAACAATCTTCTAACCTGACATAAAAAACCCAATGAAAAATAAAATTTCCAAGTGACGTATTTTTTCATTCGTAGTTGATTAGAAATGTCAAAAATAGTATCAAACTTATGAGAAAGAAGCAGATAGGGAACAAGGAAAAGTGACGGAAGGCTCGAGTCGACAGTAAACAAAGAAATGGTCACCTTCCAACAGGCAAGAAAGACGTAAGGCAGGTTTATGGTGTATCTATAATAACAAGATTGTTTTGGACAATGTACAGTATAGTGAACAAAATCAGGGAACAGGAAACAGAAACTGCTCTAGGGAAATATGACAGAAACAAAGGGAAGACTCCTCAAATAGTGGGGAGGAAGTAGAAGAGAGCATTTGTAACCTGATTCTGAAAGTCTTCAGGACAAGTAGGTTTGTAACAGTTGGTGATTTCAATTACCCTAGGGTGGCCTGGGAAAAAGGTAGAGTAGTAGGCACAGATGGGAGAAATTCCTGCAATGTGAGCAGAAGAAATTTTTGCAGCAGTATATTTCCAGTCCTACCAGGCAAAGAGCTGTACTGGCTCTGGTCCTAGGAAATGTAGCAAGACAAGTGGAGAACATCAGAATAAGGGAACATTTGGGAAGTAGTGACCATAGCATAAGGTTCGATATTCAGTTGGAAAAGGATAAAGAGTCACTGATTGAAATCCCAGGGGTAAGGGCAAGGGGTTAATTTTTGAGGTCCAGAAGTTGAACTGAAGCATGTGGATTGGAAATATACTTTGGTGGATAAAACAGTGGATGAAAAGTGGGAGAATTTCAAAAGAGAGATGAATAGGGTGTAAGTGAGGTACATACCCATTAGAAAAAAAAGGGGTATCCAAAACTGGAGTACCTTAGATAACTAAGGATATTGATGAGAAAATAACATAGGAAAAAGGAGGCATTTGATGCATTCTAGAATAAACAATAGCAATACAAATCAGGAAGAGTACCTCAAATGCATGAGAGAGGCTAAGGCTGGAATAAGGAAGGCTAAGAGAAAGCATGAGGGAAAAATAGCAAGCTGCACTAAAACAAACAGTAAAATAGTCTTCAAACATCTTAATAGTAAAAGATAAGTGAAGTATAGAGTGGGGCCCATAAGGAACAAGCAGGGTAAGCTGCTCACTGAAGCAAAGGGTGTGGCAGAGGTATTGAACCAGAGGTATTTTGTATCTGTCTTTATAAAATTCAAAGACAGTGACAATGGCCAAATTGAGAATGTGGGTGTTGAGCAACTAAGCAGTACAGTGATAAATAAAGAAGAGGTACTAAAAAGGCTGGCAGCACTCCAGGTAGAGAAGTCACCAGGCCTAAATGGGATGCATCTAGATTGCTGAAAAAGGTAAGGGTGCAAATCCCAGCACTGTTGACAGAAATTTTCCAGGCCTGTCTGAACATAGCATTAGTCCCAGGGGGCTGGCGGATTGCAAATCTGACTCATTCATTTAAGATACAGGCAAAGGATAATCCAGGAAACTACAAACCTGTTAGTTTGACATCAATATTAGGATAACTGGAGTCCATAGTACGAGATAAGGTAAATATACACTTAGAGAAAAATAAGTTAATACTAGATAGTCGACATGACTTTGCCAAGGCCAAATCTGAAAAATTTCTTTGAGTTCTCAGGAGAGGTGACATAGTCAATGAATACTGTGGATGTTGTACATTTGCACTTTCAGAAAGCATTTGATAGAGTGCCACATCAGTCAATTAGTAAATTCAAAATGTTTTGGATTGATAGGTCTTTGGCAGCATAGATTGGAAGTTGGCTAAAAGACAGGAAACAAAAGACAGGTTTGGTTGGGCATTTCTCAGATTGGAAATAAGTTAAAGGTGGTGTTCCCTTAGGGATCAGTATTGGGATCCTTGTTCTTTCTGACTTATATCAACCATTTGGAGATGGATGTTGAGGCAAAACATCTATGTTTTCAGATGATACTGAACTAGGGAGAATAGTAAATTGTGAGGATGATGCTGAGCAACGTCAGAGGGACATTCACAAGTTGGCCAAATTGACAGATGCTTGGAAGATGAATTTCAACACAGAGAAATATAAGGTTATGCACTTTGGTGGAAGAAACCAACAGACACTATAAGATACAATTTTGGGTAAAATATAGGAGCAGAGGGACCTCAGGGTTCACGATCATGATTGTCTGAAGGTGGCCAGGCAAGCTAAAACAGTTGTTAAGAAGGCTTATAGGATCTTGTGTATATAAATAGGCAAAAAGAGTATAAAAGCAAGGACATAATACTACACCTCTACAAATCACTGGTCAGATCACATTTGGAGTATTGTGCTCAGTTCTGCACACCTTATTTCAGGAAGGATGCTATAGCCTTAGAGATTTACAAGAATGATACTGGGAATAAAAGATTTTAGATTCAAGGAAATATTAGAGAGATTGGGCTTATTCTCCTTGGAACAGAGAAGATTAAGATGTGAGTCAATACAGTGTGGAGCTAGAGGAACACAGCAGGTCAGGCAGCATCAGAGGAGGTGAGTCAACATTTCATGCCCGGACCCTTCCCCAGTCCAGATGAATGGTCCAGGCCCAAAACATCGACTCTCCTGCTCCTCTGATGCCGACTGACCTCCTGTGTTTCTCCAGCTCCATACTGTATTGACTCTAACTCCAACATCTGTGGTTTTGGCTATCTCCAAAATTAAGACATGACTTCATTGAGGTGTTCAAAATTATGAACAATTTTGACAGGTATGTTTAGTTGGTATGTCAGCAACCATGGATCATAATTTCAAGATTGTCAGCCAGAAAGCTAGGAGTGAGATTAGGAGTAATTTCTTTACTCGGAGAGTTGTTAGGATTTAGACTGCACTGCCATGGACAGTGATGGAGGAAGATTTCATGCGCGGTTTTGAACAAATGAACAAATGAAAAAGTATAGCACAGGAACAGGCCCTTCAGCCCTCCAAGCATGCGCTGACCATCATGCCCTAATTAATCTAAAAACAAACCTGCCATTTTTTTTATCCATATCCCTCTATTCCCTCCCTATTCATGTACCCATCCAGGTGCTTCTTAAATGTCTTCAATGTGCCTGCTTCCACCACCTCTTCTGGTACTGCATTCCAGGCTGCTACCACTCTCTGCATGAAAAACTTCCCTCAGCCATCTCCCTTAAACTCTCCCCCTCTGACCTTGAACCCGTGCCCCCTAGTAATTGAAACTTCAACCTTGGGAAAAATCCTCTGACCATCCACCCTATCAATGCCTCTCATAATTTTGTGGACTCCTGTCAGGTCTCCTCTCAGCCGCTGTCTTTCCAGTGAAAACAGTCCTGTTTTTTTTTAACCTTTCCTCATAGTCAATGTTCTGGAGACGAGGCAACATTCCAGTGAACCTTCTCTGTACTCTCTCCAAAGCTTCCACATCCTTCTGGTAGTGTGGTTACCAAAACTACACACAATATTCCAAATGCAACCTAGCAAGAGTTTCATACAGTTGCAACATGTTTTGCCAACTCTTGTACTCCACGCCCCAGGCTATGAAGGCAAATTTGCCATATGTCTCCTTTGTTGCCACTTTCAGGGAACTGTGGACCTGCACGCCCAGATCCATTTGAATGTAGTGTTCCTAAGGGTTCTGCCACTTACAATATAATTCACACCTAAATTTGATCCTCTAAAGTGCATTAGCTCATATTTGTCTGGATTAAACTCCATCTGCCATTTCTGTGCCCAAGTCGCTATTCTATCTATATCCTGTTGTATACTTTCACAATCGTTGGCACTATCAGCAACTCCACCAATCTTCATATCATCAGCAAGCTTGCTTTTCAGACCACCCACATTTTCCTCCATAATAAGGTGTGGAGCTGGATGAACACAGCAGGCCAAGCAGCATCATAGGA
>JAHRHZ010000012.1:80907258-80930124 GCA_024137785.1 Ginglymostoma cirratum
TCCTATGATGCTGCTTGGCCTGCTGTGTTCATCCAGCTCCACACCTTGTTATCTCGGATTCTCCAGCATCTGCAGTACCTATTATCTCTGACACATTTTCCTCCAGATCATTTATATATACTGCAAACAACAAAGGACCTAAGACTGACCCCTGTGGAACACCACTAGTTACTGGTCTCCATTCTGAAAAATATCATTCCACCACTACCCTCTGTCTTCTATAACCAAGCCAGTTTTCTATCCATCTAGCTAGGCCACCCCGAATCCCTTGTGATTTTAGTTTTTCTACCAACCTACTATGTGGGACTTTATCAAATGCCTTACTAAAGTCCATATAAACTACATCCACAGCCCTTCCCTCATCAATTATCCTCATTACATCTTCAAAAAATTCAATCAGGTTGGTGAGACATGACCTTCCCTGGACAACACCATGCTGCCTGTCACAAACTAGTCCATTTTCCTCCAAATGCGCATATATCTTGTCCCTCAGTATCTTCTCCAAGAGCTTCCCCACCACAGCTGTCAAGCGCACTGACGTATAGTTTCCTAGATTATCCCTGCATCCTTTCTTAAACAAGGGACCAACATGTGCTAATCTTCAGTCCTCTGGTAGGCAACTCCCTAGTATTATCGCTGGACTGTTAATCCAGAGACCCAGATAACATTCTGGGGACCTGGGTTCTAATCCCAACATGGCAGATGGTGGAATTTGAATTCAATAAATATCTAGAATTAAGAGTCTAATGATGACCGTGAATCCATTGTCAATTGTCATAAAAACCCATCTGGTTCACTAATGTCCTTTAGGGAAGGAAAGTGCCAACCTTACCTGGTTTGGCCTACATATGACCCCAGACCCACAGCAATGTGGTTAACTCTTAACTGCCCTCATGGCAATTAGGGATGGGCAATAAATGCTGCCTAGTCAGCAATGCCCTCATCCCGTTAATGAATAAAGGAAAAGCTTATGTTTGAAATTATCCAACTATTTGTCTGTAATGAAGTTCCCTTACTGCTTAATGTCAAGATGCAAGTTTACAGTGAGTGCTGCAGACAGAAGAACAGTGACCGATGAGAGAATGTTACGATCCTATGTTTCTATTGAACCACAGAATCCCTACGGACTCCCGAAGAGCATTCCACCCAGACCCAGCCCCCACCCTAACCCTTTAACCCCACAATTATGAAGGCTAATCCTGTACACTCTGAGGCAATTTAGCATGGCCAATTCACCTAACCTGCACATCTGTGGACAGTGAGTTGAAACCAGAGCACCCGGAGGAAATCCACACAGACGCGGGGAGAACATGCAAACACAGACCGTAATCCATGGCTGGAATCAAACCCGAGTCCCTGGCACTGTAAGGCAACAAAGCTGACCACTGTGCCACCATGCCGCCCTATGGACAAGTAAACTGTTTTGTCTGGTTGTTCAACAGTGGCAGGGTGGGGCCAGGGGGTTGGGGGCAGCAGGAATAGGGTTGTATATGCAATTAGTGTCAGCTGTGCAGCTGTGTACTAGTAGCAGCACGGCCGTAGGCCCACTGAGCCATAACATTCTGGGTGAGGAACAATGCCATATTCTTATGCTTGTCCAGGTGCACTTGACTTTTTAAAGATGATGCGCGATACTTATGTTTTGCCAGATTTTCAATGAGCAGTGACTTGTTCTGGAATGATATTAGGTAAATTGGGACTGAAATTGGGCAAAAAGAGTACCACAAGGTGAGGTAGGTAGTTAATGAGTGCATTTGGTAAGATATAGCGAGAAACCCTCAAAGAAATTACTTTAGTTTTATTGGTTATGGGTACGGGATCCCTTACATTCGTCAGTAGCTATTGCAGGGTGGTTGTTGGTTTGTGGACTACCCTGATACCTAGGGGTCTGAGTACTCTTATGGTCATCACTGATATGACTCTGATGTACGGTAGGATGACTAATGTGTCTGGCCGTATTGTGTCTTCTTGTTGTGGTCTGTCGTGGAGATAGAGGCGGATTGTGCTTTTTCGGTATTCACTCCTTTTAAAAACTCCCTATAACTGTTCCGGTTCTGCTTTGCGCAATTCCAGATTGCTACAGTGTGTTGTGGATCACATGAATAATGTCCTGATGCAGCTCTGTTTATGGGTGTTGGGGTGGTTGCTCGAGTAATCAGTTATCAATTCTGTACGTGTGTAGTCTTCCTCTATACGCTTGTCTGGAATGCGCCGTTGTTCGCACGTTCTACCATTAAGTCTAGGAAGGGTAGTTGGTTATTGTTCTCTTCTTCTTTTGTGAATTTCTTACCAGTGAGGATGTTGTTTATGTATCGGTAGGCTTGTGTATTTGATAATCACGAAGGTGTCATCTACATAGCGGACCCAGAGTTTGGGTTTTACAGTGAGATGCGCTGTTCATTCTAACCTTTGGATTACTGCTTCTGTAATCAGTCCTGATATTGTGGATCTCATTGGTGTTCTATTGATTTGTTTGAATATACAGCTGTTGAAGGTGAAGTGGGTTATGAAACATAGATCCAGCAGTTTCAGTGTGCTGTCCTTGTTGGTGTAGTGGGGTGCTTGCCTTCCTGATTCGTCTAGCAGTGTGGCAATTGTCTCTTTGGCTAGATTGATGATTATGGATGTAAATAGTACTGTTACTTCGAAGGATATCATTATCTCATCCTCTTCTAATAGGGTGTCCTTGATGATATCAAGGAATTTTTGGGAGGAGTGAATGGAGTGAGTAGTGTTGTCAACTAAGTATTTCAGTTTCCATTGTAGTTCTTTGGCTGGTCTATATGTTAGCGTGCCTGGTAGCGAGACAATGGGTCTTAGGGGGACCCCTGGCTTGTATACCTTGGGGAGTCCATAGAAGCAGGGTGTGTTGGATCCCTCTGGCTTCATTTTTTGGTAGTCTGTCTTGCTGATATCTCCTGAGTTGTGTAATTTATTCAAGGTTGTTTTGATCCGGTTCTCTAACTGTGGTGTTGGGTCTATTGCTATATGTTGGAAGGTGTCAATATCTGCTAGTCATGTGTTAGCTCACACACAGACACAGTCTCTCTCCCCCAAACATACACATAGACAGTCTACTCCCCAAGACGCGCACACAGTCACTACCCCCGACACACAATCTCTACCACCACCCACACACACAAACAGACACACACACAGTCTGTACCCCTCCCTGTGTACACACACACACACACACACAGTCTCTCCCCACCTTCACACACACAAACTCTCTCTCTCACACACACACACATATCCCCTCTCTCTCGCACGCACACACACACTCTCCCCTCCCTCTCTCTTTCACACATGTACACACACACAGCCTCTCCCGCCACAACCACACACATACATCGTCACACCTCTGACACACACACAGTCTCCCCTTCCCTCCGACACACACACATACACAGTCTCTTCCCCACACGCTAACCCCCACCCTTCCACACACACATGACACAGAGTCTTTCCCCCTCTACCATCCCCCTACACAGTTTCTCCCCCCACCCTGCTCTCTCTCTCACACACACACAAACACACACAGTCTCTCCCCCTCCTTTCATACACACAGACAGTGTCTCTTACCCAACCACACACATACACAGTCTACTCCCCGACACACACAGTCTCTCCCCCACTCTCTCATACAGTCGCTCCCCCCTCATACACACACACACTCTACCCATCCCCTCACACACAGTCGCTCCCCCCTCATACACACACAGTTTCTCCCCGCTCACACTCTCTCTCACACACACATGCAGTCTCTCCACCCCCTCACACACAGTGTCTCTCCCCCTCCTCTCTCTCTCACGCACACAAACTCTCTCTCTGTGACACACACACACACCCTCTCCCCCAAACACACACATACATACAGTCTCTCCCCACCTCCTATACTCACACACACACACAGTCTCTCCGCCCCCTCACACACAGAGTATCTCCCCCTCCTCTCACACACACAGACACAGTACACAGTGTCCCCAACCCCACACACACACAGTCCACCCCACACACGCAGCCTCTCCCCCGCCACTCCCACACACAGACAGTTTCTTCCCCTCTCAACACACACACTCTCCCCTCCTATTCTCTTACACACACATACAGTCTCTACACCCTCTAAACACACAGAGTCTCTACGCCCCTACACACACACACAGTTTTGGCCCACTCTCTCTCTCACTCACTCACACTCACACACACACACACACACACAGTCTCTCCCCGCTGTCCGTCACACAGATGCAGGCACACACATTCTCTCCCCTGACAACCACACACATACTGTCTCCCCTCTGACACACACACACACAGTCACCCCCTCCCACACCCCACACAAACAGTCTTGCCACCCCGACACACATGCACATACCCAGAGACTCCCCTCCCCAGAACCACACAGTCTCTCCCCCACTCTCTCTCACACACACACACAGTTTCTCCCCCTCTCTCTCACACACAAACACAGTCTCTACTCCTCCCCACACACAGAGTCTCTTCCCCCTCATTCACTCACACACCGTCTCACCGCCACCTCACCCTCAGTCTTTCCCCTCCTCTCTCTCTCACACACACACGCACAGTCTCACCGCCACCTCACACTCACAGTCTTTCCCCTCCTCTCTCTCTCTCACACACACACACACACACACACACACACACACACACACACACACAGTCTCACCGCCACCTCACACTCACAGTCTTTCCCCTCCTCTCTCAAACACACACACACACACACACACACACACACACAGCGGAGTCAGCATGGTGGCACAGGGGTCAGTTCGATTCGACCCTCGGGCAAACGTCTGTGTGGAGTTTGCACATTCTCTCCTTCTCTGTGCGGGTTTCCTCTGGGTGCTTCAGTTTCCGCCCATAGTCCAAAGATATGCAAATTAGGTGGGTTGGCCATGCTAAATTGCCCTTAGTGTTCAGTGATGTGTAGCTTGGGGGGGGGGTTATAGGGGATGGGTCTGCGTGGGATGCTCTGAGAGTCGGTGTGGACTTGTTGGGCCGAAGGGTCTGTTTCCACACTGTAGGGATTCTATGATCTATGATAAGTCTGACGAAAGTAGAAGAAGTGCTCTCCTCACCAAACATGAACAATGAAATCAAGGAATACGACAGTCAGTGTGTATGATGAGAACCTGACTAAGCAAGCTAGAAAGTAGCTAATGATGCATGACATCCCTGACAGACCTACTCTTGCAGGAACTGCTTATCTTGTCAGGAGAAA
Source organism: Ginglymostoma cirratum (assembly GCA_024137785.1). NCBI lineage: Eukaryota > Metazoa > Chordata > Chondrichthyes > Orectolobiformes > Ginglymostomatidae > Ginglymostoma > Ginglymostoma cirratum. The sequence continues at coordinate 80,912,501 of JAHRHZ010000012.1, forward strand.
ATTATGCTGAATACTGGGAAATGCACCAGCTGACTTCAATAACCACCACTGACACTGTCAAATCCCTGAAAGAACACCAGATATTACGACAATCCATAATCATTATAAACAACAGTGCCCTTAATTCATGACTGAAGAAGTCAGTTACTTCATCCAATACCAAACATCATTTCTACAGAGTCCCCAGTCAAGTGGAAAGGTTCAGGCGGCAGAGGTAATTGTCAAAGATTCAAAGAAATTGAGCAGATCTGGCACACTTGTATAAAAGGCAAACTTTGAGTGGAAAAATATACCTACTAAAGGCATGAAAAATAGTCTAGTATAGAAACTGACATCCCACATCCAACCTGCTCTTTAAATAACAAAAAAACTACCACATCTTAAAGGAAAGTCAACTTTCCTGCTCCTCTCACGCTGCCTGGTCTGCTGTGTTCCTCCAGATCCACATTGTGTTATCTCATAAAATCACAGCACAGCTTGACCATTATCTTGCATCTAACAACAGTGTCAAAAGAAGTATTACTAGGAGAGTGACTTAATATCTGATTGAAGATGTATGTTTTAAGCAAAGTCTTAAAAGGAAAAAGGAGAGGCAATTATGTGCAAGAGGAACTTCAGAGCTTAATGTCTAGACAGAGATCAACAGTGGGGTGAATAGGGTGGTAAATATGTAAGAAGCTAGAATTGGAGAAAAGCACAGGTTTTTGCAGGGTTGTGGGCTGTAGGAGGTTACAGAGAAAATAAGTCAATTAATTGCAGCTTGTGAAAGCACGTGCCTTTTATTTTTGCATTGGTTTTCCACAAAGCAAAGGAGATATACCTTTGCTCTAGTTCTATTAAAAAGTTTTTGTTTTAAATTCCACTCATCTGTACTACTTTTGAGCTTACAAACCTAGTGTGCAAAGACTGCCCAGAAAAGACACAAGAGATCCTTCTGCTCACATTATTAAAACCAGATCAGACTCATTAGGAAAAACCTTTGGTGTATGCCATGTATAATAACCCCTTTTCGCACCAAACCAGAAGACGTTTAAACTCTCTCCTCCAAAAGATCACGCATGATTTCCAAGAGGTGCATGGCCTATGCCTGTTCCTAATGTTCCTCTGTTCATAAAATTAGCAATTCAACTGCATACATTTTTCTCAGAGATTGATGTTTTGGAAAAAGGGCTGTGAAAGGGCCCCTCTTATACCCAGGTTATACCGAATCTAAGACTGTTATATCATTCCTATTTTACCTAACATCCAAAATCATAGTTTCAAAAGTTCTGGGCAGCTACATAATCCATATTGAAATGTTATATACTACTGTGGTTCATGTGTGAAACACACTGTGTGCACAGCATGAAACAAAAGTTGATTGTCACTACATGATGCATTCTGAGACTTATAATTTGAGGTTAGACCTCCTTTTGGTTACACTGAAGTTAATATTCTGGCTAAATCAGATAGAAAGTAGCTCATTCTGCCAGTTTTGATTGGTCCAGCTTTGGCTACTTTACAAACAAAACATGATGTTTTCCAGTATTTGCAAACTGCATTTTCGAGGTGTTTTTCAAGTGGCACCAAAAGGGGCATGGGCTTATAAAAGCCATTGTGTTAAAGTATTTAAACATTCTTTCGGCAAATTAGCCACTCAAACTACACTTCTACAGCCCGTCTAAGACCTGTAATTACTTACTGTGACATTATAAAATCTTTACACATCAATTCTCAGTTGGTAGCAAACACAACAGCACCCCCTTGAACAAAATGTTTAACTTTTTCAAATTTACTATCAGAGATTACAGTAAGCTTCTGCCGTGTATAACATTATAACATGCTTTTCCTCACCGGGAGCGGCGGTGACGTTGGAGACCAGGAGGTTGTGAGGAAGGTAAGGAATCAGTGTATATTTGGGCAGCAGCTAAACCTGAGGTGCTACACGTGTAGCATCTCCCTCCCACCCTCCTCCTCTAACCAGAAGAAAAAGACTCTGCAAGGTAAGGGTGTTTTTTTTTAAATATATTTAAGTGCATTGTTTGGTATTAGTTAGTTGAGTCAGAGCTAAGGCTTACAATGGCAGGGGACCTCAGACCCGTGCCATGTGCCTCTTGCTTGATGTGGGAGATCAGGGACGTGACTGACGTCCCTGACTGTTACACTTGCAGGAAGTGTGTCCAGCTGCAGCTCTTGTTGGACCGCATGATGGCTCTGGAGTTGCGGGTGGACTCACTGTGGAGCATCCGCGATGCTGAGAAGGTCGTGGATAGCACGTTTAGTGAATTGGTCACACCGCAGATTAGGATTGCTGAGGGAGACAGTGAATGGGTGACCAAAAGACAGAGAAAGAGCAGGAAGGCAGTGCAGGAGTCCCCTTCGGTCATCTCCCTCCAAAACAGGTATACCGTTTTGGTTACTGTTGGGGGAGTTGGCTCACCAGGGGAGGGCAGCAGTTGCCCGGATCATGGCACCATGGCGGGCACTGCTGTTCAGAAGGGCGGGAAAAAGACTCATAGGGCCATAGTCATAGGGGATTCTATTGTAAGGGGAGTAGATAGGCGGTTCCGTGGCCAAAAACAGGACTCCCGGATGGTATGTTGCCTCCCAGGTGCGCGGGTCAGGGATGTCACCGATCGGCTACAGAGCATTCTGAAAAGGGAGGGTGAACAGCCAGTTGTTGTGGTGCATATAGGCACCAATGATATAGGTAAAAAACGAGATGAGGTCCTGAAAGCAGAATTCAGGGAGCTAGGAGAGAAGTTAAAGAGGAGGACCTCAAAGGTAGTGATCTCAGGGATGCTACCAGTGCCGCGTGCTAGCCAGGGTAGAAATGAAAGAATAGGCAGGATGAACACGTGGCTTGAGGGATGGTGTAGGAGGGAGGGGTTCAGATTTGTGGGACACTGGGACCGGTTCTGGGGAAGGTGGGACTATTACAAATTGGATGGTCTACACCTGAACCAGACTGGAACTAGTGTCCTAGGGGGAGTTTTTGCTAGGGCTGTTGGGGAGGGTTTAAACTAATGTGGCAGGGTCTGGGAACCAGAGGAGAAGACTAGTAGACAGTGAGGTGGAAACTAGAGACTGTAAGGATCATGAAGTTAGCATTACCAAGGGGAAGAGTAGGCAGAGAGCAGATGAACGCAAAGGAACTGGTGGTCTGAAGTGCATATACTTTAATGCAAGGAGTATAGTGGGTAAGGCAGACGAACTTAGGTCTTGGATTAGTGCCTGGGAGTATGACGTTATTGCGATCACAGAGACTTGGTTGAAGGAAGGGGATGATTGGCAACTAAATGTCCCAGGATATAGATGCTTCAGACAGGACAGGGAGGGAAGTAAAAGGGGGGGAGGAGTTGCATTGCTGGTCAGGGATGATATCACGGCTGTGCTAAAAGAGGGCACTATGGAGGGCTTGAGCAGTGAGGCATTATGGGTAGAGCTGAGAAGTAAGAAGGGTGCAGTTACATTGTTGGCGCTGTACTACAGGCCTCCCAACAGTGAGCGTGAGGTAGAAGAACAAATAGGTCGACAGATTATGGAAAGATGTAGAGGTAACAGGGTGGTGGTGATGGGAGATTTTAATTTTCCCAACATTGACTGGGATACACTTAGTGTCAGAGGTCTGGATGGGGCAGAATTTGTAAGGAGCATCCAGGAAAGTTTTCTAGAGCAGTATGTCAATAGTCCAACTAGGGAAGGGGCCATATTGGACCTAGTGTTGGGGAATGAGCCAGGCCAGGTGGTAGAAGTTGCAGTGGGGGATTTCTTTGGGAATAGTGACCACAATTCTGTAAGTTTTAGAATACTCGTAGACAAAGATGAGAGTGGTCCTAAGGGAAGAATACTAAACTGGGCCAAGGCCAATTATATCAAAATTCGGCAGGAGCTGGGAAACGTGGATTGGGGACAGCTATTTGAAGGGAAGTCCACATTTGATATGTGGGAGGCTTTCAAAGATAGGTTGAAGATAGTGCAGGATAGGCATGTCCCTTTGAAAACAAGGGATAGGAAAGGAAAGATTCGTGAACCGTGGATGACAGGAGAAATCGTGCGACTAGCCAAGAAGAAAAGGGAAGCGTACATAAGGTCCAGGCAGCTAAGAACAGAACGGTCCTTGGAGGAATATCGGGAGAGTAGGACCAATCTTAAACGAGGAATCAAGCGGGCTAAAAGGGGTCATGAAATAACTTTAGCCAACAGAATTAAGGAGAATCCCAAGGCCTTTTATTCATATATAAGAAGCAGGAGGGTAACTAGAGAAACGGTTGGTCCACTAAAGGATAAGGAGGGAAGGTTTTGTGTCGAACCTGAGAAAATGGGTGAGATTCTCAATGATTACTTTGCATCAGTGTTCACTGAGGAGAGGGGCATGATGAATGTGGAGATTAGAGATAGAAGTTTGTTTACTCTGGATCACGTTGACATAAGGAGGGAAGACGTGTTGGGTAGGCTAAAGGATATTAAGGTGGACAAATCCCCAGGACCGGATGGGATCTATCCCAGGATGCTGAGGGAGGCGAGAGAGGAAATAGCTGGGGCCCTGACAGATATCTTTGTAGCATCCTTAAACACAGGTGAAGTGCCGGAGGACTGGAGAGTTGCTAATGTTGTCCCCCTGTACAAGAAGGGTAGTAGGGATATTCCAGGTAACTACAGACCAGTAAGCCTGACGTCAGTGGTGGGAAAGTTGCTGGAGAAGGTACTGAGGGATAGAATCTATTTATATTTGGAAAAGAATGGGCTTATCAGTGATAGGCAACATGGTTTTGTGCAGGCGAGATCATGCCTTACTAACTTAATAGAGTTCTTTGAGGAAGTGACCAAGTTGATAGATGAAGGAAGGGCTGTAGATGTCATCTACATGGACTTTAGTAAGGCATTTGATAAGGTTCCCCATCGTAAACTAATGGAGAAAGTGAAGTCACATGGTGTGCAGGGTGTTCTAGCTAGGTGGATAAAGAACTGGTTGAGCAACAGGAGACAGAGAGTAGTAGTTGAAGGGAGTTTCTCGAAATGGAGAAAGGTGACCAGTGGTGTTCCACAGGGATCAGTGCTGGGGCCACTGTTGTTTGTGATATACATAAATGATCTGGAAGAGGGCATAAGTGGTCTGATCAGTAAGTTTGCAGATGACACGAAGATTGGGGGAGTAGCAAAAAGCATAGGGGATTGTCAAAGAATACAGGAGAATATAGATAGACTGGAGAGTTGGGCGGAGAAGTGGTAGATGGAATTCAATCCGGGCAAGCGTGAGGTGATGCATTTTGGGAGGTCTAATTCTAGAGCAAACTATACTGTAAACGGAAGAGCCTTGGGAAAAGTTGATGAGCAGAGAGATCTGGGAGTTCAGGTCCATTGTACCCTGAAGGTGGCTGCACAGGTGGATAGAGTGGTCAAGAAGGCATATGGTATGCTTACCTTCATCGGACGGGGTATTGAGTATAAGAGCTGGCAGGTCATGTTAAAATTGTACAAGACTTTGGTTCGGCCACATTTAGAATACTGTGTACAGTTCTGGTCGCCACATTACCAAAAGGATGTGGAAGCTTTGGAGAGGGTACAGAGAAGGTTTACGAGGATGTTGCCTGGTATGGAAGGTGCTAGCTATGAAGAGAGGTTGAGTAGGTTAGGATTGTTTTCATTAGAAAAAAGGAGATTAAGGGGGGACCTGATTGAGGTCTTCAAAATCATGAAGGGTATAGACAGGGTTGATAGAGATAAGCTTTTTCCCAGGGTGAGGGATTCAATAACGAGGGGTCACGCGTTCAAGGTGAGAGGAGAAAAGTTTAAGGGGGATACACGCGGAAAGTACTTTACACAGAGGGTGGTAGGTGCCTGGAACGCGTTGCCAGCAGAGGTAGTAGAGGCAGGCACAGTAGATTCATTTAAGGTGCGTCTGGACAGATGCATGAGTAGGTGGGGAGCAGAGGGATACAGATCCTTAGGAATTGGGCGATAGGTTTAGACAGTGGATTTGGATCGGCACAGGCTTGGAGGGCCGAAGGGCCTGTTCCTGGGCTGTAAGTTTTCTTTGTTCTTTGTTCTTTGTTCTCTTTTTGTTATGAACTCAATAACTTTTAGACGGTCAATGTTAAACTCCATGACACAGTACAACAGGATCAAACCATCTAAAAGATTAATTATTGGTCAGGTGAGATGATGCAGACGGTTCTCACTGTTTAAGTTTCGAAGTTATTTTAATTGTATGCAGGATATTTTGGAACAAAGGAAATCTGTTGGAGTCTGTTATATTTTAAACTTTGACAGTGTCATGTACAGAAGGCAGAATTCTAAACGTCAGAAAAGCATGATCCAAAATCTTTAATTTCATTTTAATAAGATTTGACTTGAAGATTTCTGAAACATCCACAAGTTAATTTTATAATTCTGAATTGTAGCTTACTTTAATCATCATTTAAAAGTTTTGATCTGTGTAACTGACTCTATCCTTGGCACAGTCAGTGCCCATTTCCTGCTAAAAAATGAAACCAATAAGTTGCTATAGTTACCTCTGGAAATCAGCTCTTAGTTATTTTTCTACTTCATCGTGCAATGGTATTTTATATGTCGGAATGTTCAGGCATTCTACTTTTCTGTGCAGTTTTCCAATGTATAGCTAGCTTGGCATGAGGCTCTACATAGTGTCGCTTTCTCAACCAACTGCACAGAGAGACAATTTCAAGGAGAATTGTAGATGCAGTTATGGTCCCTTCAAAACTCAAATCTTTGCTGCATCTCACTTTTTTTTTAATATGAACTGTTCACAATATTAACACACTAGTGGAAATACCCATTTTGCAATAATATCATGCAAAAATATGAATTTAATGTCTGATTAATCTGTAACTCAGACAAAGACAAGATGGTCCATATTTGCTGAGACTGGACTGTGCCTGCAGTCATGCAAATACACTCCCAACACTCACTGTCCCAGACCACAAATGAAGAATGACTGCTGAGACAATGTACCAGAGAGTTATAAATATTCACAAAGCCTACTCAAACTGAGTAGAAAACTGGGGGTAAAATGTTTCTTATTTTCCCTCCATCTCACTCATTTGTGAATTGGAGTCTTCAACAACTATCTGTTGACAGACGTCTAAACATGGTAGTCAAATCTCCTGTGGCCACATTCATCATAGACTGCCAATGAGCTTCCTCGCCTGGATTGGGTCTTCTTGCAAGAGTCTGCCATAGAAAGTTTTAAATTGCAAGCAGCTGCAACTCTTAAAGGCAGCACAGTGTGGAGCTAGAGGAACACAGCAGGTCAGACAGCATCAGAGGAGCAGGACAGTTAATGTTTTGGGTCAGGACCCTTCTTCAGAACTGGAGAGGGGCAAGGGAGTTGGGCAGTAAACAGAGAGAAGGGGTGAGGCTGGGGAAGGTAGGTAGAATGGTGACAGGTCAGTGCAGGTAGGAAGTGGTGGGGATTGGTCAGTGGGATGGGTGGAGCAGGTAGGTGGGAGAGAAGATGGAGAGGTTGTGTCAGGTCAATGAGACGGGGATGAGAGGGAGGGTTGGACACAGGATAAGGCTGGGGGTGAGGAGATTTTAAAACTGGTGAATTCCATGTTTAGGCCACCGGGCTGTAGGCTCCCGAGGCAGAATAAGAGGTGTTGCTCCTCCTGTTTGCAGGTGGTGTCATTGTGACACTGGAGGAGGCCCAGGATGGACATGTCACCCAGGGAGTAAGAGGGGGAACTAAAGTGGTTGGCGACCAGAAGGTGTTGTCATTTGTCACATACAGAGTGCAGACGCTCCACAAAACAGTCTCTGAATCTATGCTTGGTCTCACCGATGTAGAAAAGGCCACATCGGGAGCAGCAGATTCAGTAGACCATGTTAATGGATATACAGGTAAACCCCTGCCTGATATGAAAGGCTTGTTGTGGGTCTTGATTGGAGGTGAGGGGAAAGATGTAGGGGCAGGTGTAGCACTTCCTGCGATTGTAGGGAGAGGTGCCGTGTGTGTGGGGTGAGTGGGGAGTGTGGCGCAGATGAGGGAGTTACGGAGAGAGTGGTCCCCATGAAAGGCAGATAGGGGTGTGGAGGGAAATATCTCTTTGATTATGGGGTCGGATTACAGGTGGCAGAAGTGGCAGAGACTGGATGCGGAGGTTGGTGGGGTGATATGGGAGGACAAGGAGGATTCTGTCTTTATTTTTGTTGGGGGGAGGGGTGTGAGGGCAGAAGTGCAGGAAATGCAAGAGATGTGGTTCAGGGCATTTTTGATCACCGGATGGGGAAAGTTACGGTGTTGAGGGCATTTTTGATCACCGGATGTTCGCTGCGTACAGTCCGACCCCACAACCAGAGATATTTCCCTCCCCACCACTATCTGCCTTTCGGAGGGACCACTCAATCTGCGACTCCCTAGTCCGCTCCACACTGATCACTGAATCTGCCATTCAACTTTTGACTCCTGCAAAGATGATGCAGTAGGATTTTTTACTGGCTCCTGACCTACATCTTGTTTATGTCATGGACCAGATCCGACCTCCAAACTTTATTATGAAAAATACCATAGATCTTAACTTTTATACTTTTTTTAAAAGGCAAGTGTAAGGCACTGTGTTCCAGCAATTGGTATCAAGCTTTAATCCAAACACACTTTATTCTTACAACAGTTAAAATACAACAAAAAGAGGAACTGGCATAATTTTACTCTATTGAAATATTTAACAAGATAATGCATTATTTAACAACTATTCATCAACTGTTCCGATATAGACAGCATCCCATTAAAACACTCTTGGCAATGACAATTCAGCAACACAGTTATTATTCTCACATGCTGTCTTTCTCCAACCCAGCACAAAGAAACAATCTGTTCCTTTTGATTTCTAAGAACAAGCCTCTCTGTCTAATACTTCACACTAGCAGCAGAAAACTCATATTTTCAGCTGCAGTAGCCAGCAAAAATCTACTCAACTAATTGAAAGCAAAACTAAAGTCTCCTGAGTCTGTGTGAGCCGGACCCTGCACATTTATGATTCTTTTGTCCTACTTTAAAGAAAAACCCCAAGAGAGCTCAAAACTGTTTAGTAGTTGCCTGAAGGAGGTATTTTGGCACCATTGTGACAACACCCCTCTGCAAGAGAAACAGGACAAAACACATCTCTTAAAGGCACAGTATCATCACACCTCTCCCTTAAAAAAATGAATCATCAATACACAAAGATGACTTCATTTTCAAAGCCTTTAGTCTCATGCTATTACATTATATTGAATTAACTCTAAGCATGTAAACATTCAATAATATTGTCATTTCAGTCCGTTTCTTCAATCACCAAACACCTCTGTCTTCCTTCATCAAAGTCTTGAAAAAGCATTAGCAAATACCTCATCCTGCTATGTGTAATTTTCAAATTGAATGGATGAAACAACAAACTCCATTTAAGTAGTTTGGTATTTTTAATCTTAAATCTTTCCAGAACTGTTAAGGACTTTTGATCAGTATACACAATCATCTCAGATACATTGCTGGCAACATAAATGTTGAGATGTTGCAACCCCAACACCAAACTCAAGGTCACTTTCTGAATAGTGGAGTATTTCTTTTGATGAATATACAGCTTTCAGAAAAAATGGCCGATAGGTCTTTCTATACTTCCATTGTCTTTCAGCAAAAGTACAATGCCGACACCCACATCCCTCACATCTATAGTCACCTTAAATAGCTTTGCAGAATTGGTCATTAAATACCTTCGGACACCTATCAATCCACTAAAAATTTCTGCACTTCTGTTAACAGGTCAGTTAGTGGAGCAACCTCACCGCTAAAATTCGGTACAAATTTACCTCAAAAAACACACAAGCCCAATTTGCAGTACTGCGCTTTTCGTGAACATTAGGGGAAACTCCCCAAAAACCTTTATTTTCACATCCTGTGGGGCCATCTGTTCATGTCCAATGATATGGCCGAGAACTCACTCTTAGCCACGTTTGTCACCAACTCCATCCCCTGAAGGCAAATGATCAATTCTGCGAGCTGCTCCTTTTATGCGTAACTAAACATTCACCAGATTGTCTACATACACCACACAATTAGATAATCCCAAAAGCACTTCATTGGTTAATCTTTGGAACGTGGCTGGTTCCAAATGGCATGACTTTAAACTGGTAAAGTCCATTCAATGTCAGAAAAGCCAAACTTTTCTTCGTTCTTCAGTACAAAGGTACCAGCCAGTATCCTTCATTTAGAAGTTTAAAAATATAAGTTGCTTGTCTGTCTCACCTTCTCAATGCAGTCTTCAAATCATGCAATATGATACAAATCGGATTTCTTAACTGAACTGACTTTTCAATGGTCTACACACAATTGCTGGGTACCATCTGGTTTTGGTAGTATCACTATGGGTGAGTTTCATTCACCGCAACTCACTTCGATTTTGTCAAGCATGCTCTCAATCTCTTTTTGAACATATGCCAATTTTAGAGGTTAAGCATATAAGGATGTTGCTTAATTGGAACAGCATTTCCTATATTTTCATCATACGTAATCAGTTCAGTACTTCCCAGCTTATTCCCACTTATACCTACATGTGATTAGATAACTCTTTCAAGTCATTTTGATTTTCATCTCGAAAGTAATTTAATAAGTTATTCCAATTTCTGAGAACTTTCTCATTGTCCAATCTAATCTGAGGAATGTCAATTTCAGGATCATCTGGATTTGGTTCTCAACTCAAGAATTGTAACAAGTAAAACATTCTCCTTTTGCTTTCCTTCCCTATCAAAGTACTGTTTGAGCATATAGACATGACACACTCTGTGAGGTTTTCATCTATCCGACATTCTTATCAAATAATTGACCTCACCTAGTTTCCTTTCGATCTGAAATGACCCACTAAACCTTGTCTTTAAAGGTTCACCTACCACTTGTAGTAATACTAATACTTTATCTCCAATAGCAAAACTAAAGATTTTTGATCTCGTCTGCTTCCTGTTTCATCAGAAGCTGTGCTACTTTTAAATGCTGTCAAGCCAACTCACCCGCTGTATTTAATCTCTCCCTAAAATTTGACACATAGTCGATAATGTCGAATCTGAATGCTGCCTCAATGATTTTTCCTTAATTTAAATGGTCCTCTCACCTCATGTCCAAAACTTAATTCAAATGAACTGAATTTAGTTTGTTCATTACATACATCCCTCATTACAAAAAGTACAAATGCAATTCATTTCTCCCATTCTTCTGGATACTCTTGACTACAGGCCCTCAGTATAGTCTTTAAAGTTTGATGCCACCGTTCTAATCTCCCTGCAATTCTGGATGGTATGCAGTTGATTTAAATTGTTTTACTCATCTATCCATAATCCTTGAATAACCTCGATGTAAAATTTGATCCTTAATCAAATTGCATCTCTGTGGGTAATCCATATCAAGTAAAAAAAATTGAATAGCTCTTCTACAACCCTTGTAGCCATGGACATTGAGTAACGGAATGGCCTCTGGAAATCCAGTAGACACATCCATTGGTCAACAAAAATTGATTCCCATTTTTTGTTTTAGGGAGGGGCCCTACGCAATCGAGATTCCTCAAATGCTCAGGTGTGTATTAAGGGTGCAGGTTTTACCACTGCCTGAGATTTTTCTATTAACTATCAGGTGTGAGATGTCCAGCAAAATTCAACCATATCTTTATACAGTCTGGACCAATAAAAATATTTTTATATTTTAGCTTGAGTTTTCCTTATTCCTACATGACTTCCTACTGGTACCTTATGTGCTACTTGCAACACCTCCTTTCTATAACCCACCAGTATTACAACTTGATGAACCCCTGCCCGTTTTTCATCCACCTAAATATGTAATGGCCTCCATTTCCTCATCGAAACTGCATTCTTGGATATACGCAGATTTCTTTTTTGTATGCTTTTTAACTAAACTGCTTTGTCATTCCATTTTTCTGTTGTACTTCAGCTAACTTCCCAGAACTAAAAAATATCCATATTGTCCTCCACCTGTTCATGTTTTTTTCTCAACCTTTTGATACAACTCACATCTTTATTTATTCTTTGATTTCTCTCCTGTTTGAACTTGTGGCTTTGTGACCTTGTTACCACATAGTCAGAAAAAAAATCCCAGGATATACTTCCTGTATCACCTCAACCTATTCTCAAACATTAATTGGGTAAAAATCCCATCTCGCTGGCTTGGAGCTGGCTGTGGAATGTGACTGCCTCGTGGGACACTTTTGGTAAGCAGAACCAACACTGCAGGATGTTTGATTTTCTACTGGCCTTTTTCCACAGTAGGCATCATTCCCACCTGTGATCCAGCTATGTCATTATTGAGGATAAACTGTAATTTCGGGACAGAGAATTTCTCTATTACTCCTACCACTACTTTGCCACTTTTCACAGACTGTCCAACTTCACCTTATATAATGGAACACTATACTTCTCACCATGACTTCTACATATTACCACTTTTTATGGATTAGGAATGCTCCTTCTGAATTATATATCCCCCTCATCTCTCACTAAAGATTGACTTGCTCCTGCATCTCTTAAAATATAATTTCTTTACCTAGTCCTCTTGGTACACAAGTGTAAATCTTACCCAGACAAGTAAATTCTTTAAAGAGATCTGGCACTTTCTTAAAATCAATCCCTGGCCACGGATATTATTTTTATTTTGCAGCTCTTTTGCTTCAAATGGACTTTCCTTTTCCACTTTAACAAACCCCACTGGCTCATCCTTCCACATCAGTCTTCTCAGTGCTTTTTTTAAACGACCATCAATATGACTTCATGTGTCCTCCTTTATTACAGTGAAAACATTTGAAGGTTTTTTTAACTTCTGCTCCTCCCTCATGGGCTTTTGTAACTTATGGTAAGCTATCTTTATTATCTCAAATAAGGTCTCCATTTCCCTTCCCACCTGAGGATCTCCCTTTTCCCTAATTTCCATCCCTTACAGATTGGAATTGATGTCAGAAGCCAAACTTTGATTTATCAGCTAACTCATTATCATCTGCTACTTTGGCTGCCGATCTTGCAGTTTTAACTCTCTGCTCTTCCACATGGGTTCTCACTACTTCAGGAAGTGAATTTTTGAACTTCTCCAAAATAATAACCTCTCTAACAGCATCATATGTCGGATCTATTTTTACTGCGAGATCATAGAATCCCTATGGTGTGGGAACAGGCTCTTCAGCCCAACAAGTCCACACCAACCCTCAAAGCATCCCATCCAGACCCATTCCCCATTACCCACCTAATCTACACATCCCTGAACATTACAGGCAATTTAGCATGGCCAGTCCACCTAGCCTGCACATCTTTGGACTGTAGTAGGAAACCAGAGCACCCAGAGGAAACCCACACAGACATGAGGAGAATCTGCGAACTCCACACAGACATTCACCCACGGGTAGAATCAAACCTGGGTCCCTGGTGCTGTGAGACAGCAGTGCTCACCACTGAGCCGCCATGCAGCCCCATATCCTTAATCCTACTAAAAGGGAAAATAATTTCCTTTGCTTTGGGAAATTGGTTACACCAAAAAACTTAGCCAGGGATCCTGCCTCTCCCCTCAGTGTCTTTTACATCATTTCTGTTATCTTTTACATTTCAAGTATTTTCAAGCAATTTTTTTATCATAACTATACAATCTTGATAGTATGAATTCTCCAGATTTTCCTAGTCTCGTGAGATTAGTTATTGGCAAATAAAGTTCAAATCTATTTTGCCGTGGAAGTACATCCAAAAGGAGATTAAATGAAACTATTAAATTGATTTTGTGTAGAAGTTTACCAGCTATCAAAACATTGACAATTTCCATATCATCTGTATAGGTCCCAAAAATAACAGGCTACACATTGCTGAAGTTACCTTATTACCTAACACACAAACAGATGTCCGAAGGATGTCCATTTCTGACGAAGAGTCAACTTTCATTCTGCTTTCAGAGTTTGGCTCAGACCTCACCCTCTTACAATGCTGTTCTCTTTGGGTCCAACCAAGGAGGATGCTCGCAGAGTTCTGTGGGATGAGCTGCTGCAGGTCAGCCCAGGGGATGCCAGGATACTCAACGCTCCTTGCACATTAGAGGAACCAAAACAGAAGTTGCTGGAAAAGCTCAGCAGGTCCGGCAGCATCTGTGAAGAAAAAATCAGAGTTAACGTTTCAGGTCCGGTGACCCTTCCTTAGAACAGTTCTGAGGAAGGGTCAAAGAACAAAGAACAAAGAAAATTATAGCACAGGAACAGGCCCTTCAGCCCTCCAAGTCTGCACCGATCCAGATCCTCTATCTAAACCCGTCACCTGTTTTCCAAGGATGTGTATCCCTCTGCTCCCTGCACATTCGTGTATCTGTCGAGATACATCTTAAATGATGCTATCGTGCCCGCCTCTACCACCTCCACTGGCAACGAGTTCCAGGCACCCACCACCCTCTGCGTAAAGAACTTTCCACGCATATCTCCCTTAAACTTTTCCCCTCTCACCTTGAAATCGTGACCCCTAGTAATTGAGTCCCCCACTCTGGGAAAAAGCTTCTTGCTATCTCGAATATCTAGAATCCCTACAGTGTGGAAACAGGCCCTTTGGCCCAACAAGTCCACACTGAACCTTGGAGCATCCCACCCACACCCGTCCCCTTGTAACCCACCGAAACTACACATCCCTGAACACTACGGGCAATTTAGCATGGCCAATTCACCTAACCTGCACATCTTTGGATTGTGGGAGAAAACCGGAGCACCCAGAGGAAACCCACGCAGACACAGGGAGAATGTGCAAACTCCACACAGACAGTCACCTGAGGCTGGAATCGAACCTGCGTCCCTGGCGCTGTGAGACAGCAGTGCTAACCACTGAGCCACCGTGCCGCCCACCCTTTCTATACCGCTCATGATTTTGTAGACCTCAATCAGGTCCCCCCTCAACCTCCGTCTTTCTAATGTAAACAATCCTAATCTACTCAACCTCTCTTCATAGCTAGCAACCTCCATACCAGGCAACATCCCGGTGAACCTCCTCTGCACCCTCTCCAAAGCATCCACATCCTTTTGGTAATGTGGCAACCAGAACTGTACGCAGTATTCCAAATGTGGTCGAACCAAAGTCCTATACAACTGTAACATGACCTGCCAACTCTCGTACTCACTACCCCGTCCAATGAATGAAAGCATGCCATATGTCTTCTTGACCACTCTATCGACCTGCATTGCCACCTTCAGGGTACAATGGACCTAAACACCCAGATCTCTCTGTGTATCAATTTTACCCAGGGCTTTTCCATTTACCGTATAGTTCCTTCTTGAATTGGATCTTCCAAAATGCATCACCTCGCATTTGCCTGGATTGAACTCCATCTGCCATTTCTCCACCCAACTCTCCAATCTATCTATAGTCTGCTGCATTCTCCGACAGTCCCCTTCACTATCTGCCACTCCACCAATCTTAGTGTCATCTACAAGGTCACCGGACCTGAAACGCTAACTCTGATTTTTTTCTTCACAGAAGCTGCCAGACCTGCTGAGCTTTTCCAGCAACTTCTGTTTTTGTTCCTGATTTACAGCATCTACAGTCCTTTTGGATTTTACCACATGTTAGAGGATATGACTGGTGCCCTCACCCAGCTCTTGAGGGCTGGATGGGCTGACCGTCTTTAGGACATTCTAGAATGTCCTGGATAATAACTACGCATGGGTCCTGGAGGATTGTTTCGTGGCTCAGACAGCTGTCCCTTTCTTGGTGCAGGGCAGTGATTGTCCTGTTGCCAAAAAAGGGAGACCTTTGTTTACTTAAAAATTGATGTTGGGTCTCCCTCCTCGGCACAGATTATCAGATTTTTGCGAGGGTGTTGTTAACTGACCTTGGATCTGTGCTGGACTACATGATCCACCCTGACTAGTCCTACATGGTCCCGGGCTGGAGGATCCACAACAATGTCCATCTGGTCCGGGACCTGATCCATTTTTCCCAAAGGACTGATCTTTTGAGCACCTTGATCAGGAAAAGGTATTTGGCAGGATAGAGAACGAATATATAGTTGAGACTCTGACAGCATTTGGGTTCAGGATGTAGTTCATCTCCCAGATACGACTTCTGTACACTGCTGCAGAGTATCTGATTGAAGTTAACAGGTCCCTAATGGCGCCCCTTCATTTTTGGAATAGTTGTGCATCAGGGCTGCCCCTTGTCCAGCCAGCTGTATTCCCTGTACATGTAGCCTTTCCTGTGCCTCTTGTGGAGAAGGTTGTCAAGATTAGTTCTGCATGGGCTGGGCATGGGGCTGGTTCTTTCAGCTTATGCCATCAACATGCTCCTCACGTTCACTGACCCAATTGACCTGGCTAGGCAGTGTACTCAGCCACATTTTCCACCAGGATGAACTGTACTAAATGTCCCAGAATTCTGGTCGATCCTTGGCAGGTGGATTCCTTGTCAGAGGAGTTACAGGGGTTCAGCTGGAGGGCCACAAATCTCCTTTATAGAGGGTCAATCTCATCCCAGTTGAGGAATCCTGGCCAGCAAACTGGCAGAAGCCGGAGGCCAAAGTCTGTCCTCACCTAGGTTGCTGGGCAGGACTGCTCTGAGTACTGGTCCCTTTCCAGAAGATACTGGTTCATTTCTTCTGGGACAAGAAAATGCACTGGGTTGCTGCAGATGTTCTGAGTCTCCACCTTAAAGAGGGCAGTTAGTCACTGGTGTGCCTACATGTGGCGACTGTCCATCTCTGGACCCGGCAGCAACACCTTTACATTGAGCCTCCTGCCAGATGATGTGCCCTGGTGAGGTATTTCTCGCACTAGGTGCACAACCTCAATTGATAACAGATAACAAGCATGGGGCTGGATGAACACAGCAGGTCAAGCAGCATCATAGGAGCAGGAAAACTTGACGTTTCGGGCCTAAACCCTTCATCAGAAATGGGGGAGGGGAAGAGGGTTCTGAAATAAATAGGGAGAGAGGGGGAGGCGGATAGAGGATGGATAGAGGAGAGGATAGGTGGAGAGGAGGCAGACAAGTCGAAGAGGCAGGGATGGAGCCAATAAAGGTGAGTGTAGGTAGGGGGGTAGGGAGGAGATAGATCAGTCCAGGGAGGACGGACAGGTCAAGGGGCCGGGATGATGTTAGTAGATAGGAGATGGGGGTGTGGCTTGAGGTGAGAGGAAAAACAGGTTAGGGAGGTGGAGATGAGCTGGGCTGGTTTTGGGATGCGGTTGGGGGAGGGGAGATTTTGAAACTTGTGAAATCCACATTGATGCCATTGGGCTGCAGGGTTCCCAGGCTGAATATGATTTGCTGTTCCTGCAGCCTTCGGGTGGCATCACTGTGGCATTGTAGGAGGCCAAGGATGGACATGTCATCTGAGGAATGGGAGGGGGAGTTGAAATGGTTCGCGACTGGGAGGTGCAGTTGTTTGTTGCGAACTGAGCGCAGGTGTTCTGCAAAGCGGTCCCCAAGCCTCCGCTTGGTTTCCCCGATGTAGAGGAAGCCACAACGGGTACAGCGGATGCAGTATACCACATTGGCAGATGTGCAGGTGAACCTCTGCCTGATGTGGAATGTCTTCTTGGGGCCTGGGATTGGGGTGAGGGAGGAGGTGTGGGGGCAGGTGTAGCACTTCCTGCGGTTACAAGGAAAAGTGCCGGGTGTGGTGGGGCTGGAGGGGAGTGTGG
>JAHRHZ010000012.1:80930524-81006301 GCA_024137785.1 Ginglymostoma cirratum
ATAAAGGTGAGTGTAGGTAGGGGGGTAGGGAGGAGATAGGTCAGTCCAGGGAGGACGGACAGGTCAAGGGGCCGGGATGATGTTAGTAGATAGGAGATGGGGGTGTGGCTTGAGGTGAGAGGAAAAACAGGTTAGGGAGGTGGAGATGAGCTGGGCTGGTTTTGGGATGCGGTTGGGGGAGGGGAGATTTTGAAACTTGTGAAATCCACATTGATGCCATTGGGCTGCAGGGTTCCCAGGCTGAATATGATTTGCTGTTCCTGCAGCCTTCGGGTGGCATCACTGTGGCATTGTAGGAGGCCAAGGATGGACATGTCATCTGAGGAATGGGAGGGGGAGTTGAAATGGTTCGCGACTGGGAGGTGCAGTTGTTTGTTGCGAACTGAGCGCAGGTGTTCTGCAAAGCGGTCCCCAAGCCTCCGCTTGGTTTCCCCGATGTAGAGGAAGCCACAACGGGTACAGCGGATGCAGTATACCACATTGGCAGATGTGCAGGTGAACCTCTGCCTGATGTGGAATGTCTTCTTGGGGCCTGGGATTGGGGTGAGGGAGGAGGTGTGGGGGCAGGTGTAGCACTTCCTGCGGTTACAAGGAAAAGTGCCGGGTGTGGTGGGGCTGGAGGGGAGTGTGGCGCGGACAAGGGAGTCGCGGAGGGAGTGGTCCCTCCGGAAGGCAGATAAGGGTGGGGAGGGAAAGATGTCTTTGGTGGTGGGGTCTGACTGTAGATGGCGGAAGTGTCGGAGGATGATGCGTTGGATCCGGAGGTTGGTGGGGTGGTATGTGAGGACGAGGGGGATTCTTTTTTGGTTATTGTTGCGGGGACGGGGCGTGAGGGATGTGTTCCGGGAAATGCGGGAGACACGGTCGAGGGCGTTCTCGACCACTGTAGGGGGGAAGTTGCGGTCCTTGAAGAATGAGGACATTTGAGATGTGCGGGATTGGAAAGTCTCATCCTGGGAACAGATGCGGCGGAGGCGAAGGAATTGGGAATAGGGGATGGCATTTTTGCAGGAGGGTGGGTGGGAGGAGGTGTATTCCAGGTAGCTGTGGGAGTCAGTGGGCTTGAAATGGACATCTGTCTCTAGGTGGTTGCCCGAGATGGAGACAGAGAGGTCCAGGAAGGAGAGAGAAGTGTTAGAGATGGTCCAGGTGAACTTCAGGTTGGGGTGGAAAGTGTTGGTGAATTGGATGAACTGTTCGAGCTCCTCGTGGGAGCACGAGGCGGCGCCGATGCAGTCATCAACGTAACGGAGGAAGAGGTGGGGTTTAGGGCCAGTGTAGGTACGGAAGAGGGATTGTTCCACATAACCTACAAAGAGGCAGGCATAGCTTGGACCCATGCGGGTACCCATGGCCACACCCTTTGTTTGTAGGAAGTGGGAGGAATTGAAAGAAAAGTTGTTGAGGGTGAGGACGAGTTCGGCTAGGCGGATGAGGGTGTCGGTGGAGGGGGATTGGTCCGTTCTGCGGGACAGGAAGAAGCGGAGGGCCTTTAGGCCATCGGCATGGGGAATACAGGTATATAGGGACTGGACGTCCATAGTAAAAATGAGGTGTTGGGGACCTGGGAATTGGAAGTTCTGGAGGAGGTGGAGGGCGTGGGTGGTGTCACGGACATAGGTAGGGAGTTCCTGGACCAAGGGGGTGAAAATGGAGTCTAGGTAGGTGGAGATGAGTTCGGTGGGGCAGGAGCAGGCGGAGACAATGGGTCGACCAGGGCATTCAGGTTTGTCTGAATGACAAACAGGTTTTGTCTTTTATCTCAATTGATAACATGCAGCTCCTGATCATTGACCATCAAGTTCTCTTTTACCAGGACTGAGATGTTATTGGGATAACATCCCATTGATTTCTATATTCTCTATAAATTAATGCTCTTTATCTGCTTACACAGAGGTATGCAGGCACTGCCATAAAACTTCCTGCCCAACTAGAATTAGGTGTAAAACTTTGTAAATCTTTATTTTCCTTAACAGGGGTATGTGGAAGCTGTCTCAAATAAGATTAGATGGCAACGTTTGTAAAGGTGTGAGACTTCTGAAATCCTGTCAAGAATGTAACTTCTGTTTCTGCTAAAGGGGCCAGGACACTGACCTTTGTTCAAACCAGACACTTCGGCGGCTTGAAATTACATTCTGTCACTTCGGCAACTTGAAATCGCCTCCTGCCGTTAGCAATCACTTTGCGAACAATCGATACTGTATCCTGCTCTCTTTATGTTTTCGATGTAGTAATTGTTTGTGTTATCATGTCATTGTCCGATGTAGTGATTGTTTCATGTAACATGCCATTGTGAGATGTAAAATTGCTTTATGTATTATGCACTCGATAAGGTATAAAAAGTGGGGACTGTCTGCTGCTCGGGGAGAATCACTTATGAGACTCTGCACTCTGTGCCGGGTTGAGTACAGTGATCCTCCACAGCTTGTACTTGCTCTGTAATAAAGGATTTGTGTTTTTCTAAACAGGTCAGTGTCTTGTTATTGCATCAAGTCCGTGAGGGTCTCCAAAAATGAACCTAACAGGACCTGATCAATGTCTGGAACATGGTCGACTCGCAGCAGGTCTTCCACTGTCAGGAGTAGTGGCTGTCATCAGAGAACTGCCACTGAGGAATCCAAGTTACTAGAAAAGCAGAAGGCCGTGGCCACTTAGCGGAGGGGACCAGAATTGGGGATGTGCTAGGTGGCGGAGGTCTGGACTAGATGCTGCCGCGGGGATTGGCAAATAGGGCAGCGATGGATGCCCAGCTCATAGCCAATGCCATCTATTACCTGAAAACAGTGATTCTCGGACCCAACGTTCTGCCCCAGATAGAGGATGTTCAGGTGTGTGATGGAATTCTGTCTATATGTACCTCTGCTCAAATGGAATTTTACATTGGCCCTAGGTTCCTGAAACTTCCTCATGAGACTGCGCCCCAAAACTTGAGCCACCTCATGGTAATCCATGCACCTGGCGCCGTGATGCTTTTTGTACAGGCTGCTACACACCATTTGCTGCCCAGAGGGGGGTGGCAGGGAGCCCCAATGGAGGACTGTTCCGTGGGGACCTGGGGTGGACAGGAGGTTGCAGTCCTATTCAGCTGCATATTGCGGTAGCTCACAGCCAAATTTTTTATTTTGTGGTGCTGTGGAGTCCATGGATCATGTATATACTAGTTGTGGGTGATTACAGCCTCGTTTCAGTTAGTTAAAAATATCTGTTGTTTTGCTTTTGGTTGCACTTCAGCCCCATGCTCCTGATTTTTGGGACACTCAGTGCAAAGGGGTGTAGGCAAATCAGAGCACAATTATGGGTCTGTACCTGGGCCCGGCCAAGTTAGCTATTAACAGGTCCAGGCAGCAGATTGTAAATGGGGTAATATCTACTGACTGTCTGCCCCTCTTCCGCAGCTACATTTGTGCATGGATGTCTTTGGAGACACAGCATACGATGTCCACCAATACTCTTGATGCCTTTAGAAAGAGGTGGGCATTGTAATGGATATAGTGCTTTATCTCCCCTTCCAACAAAATTTAGATTTATCCCCCTCCCCCTCTCTCTACCTCTTTTTCAACTTTAATGGTTTGCACTGCGCTTAATGGGCTTCAAATGTAAAATATTCAATTGGAAACACGGGTGATTTACTGGTGGTGGTTAATAGGCAGGACAAAAAAATTCCACAGTGATCTCGGGATAGAAATAAGAAGATCCTGTTGTGTGAGATAGCACTTTTGGATATTAAAAAAAGCAGATCAAGAACTGTCTGTTCCAGCCTTTCTACACTACGAGACATGGCTCTATTTTGGTATTCAAGGATAAATGACGTTGCTTACCAGTCTGGCTTCCTGAGTTATTACAACTTTCCGCAACTTAGAATAATTGGATTAAACTTTTTTTTTATGAAGTCAAGAGATGTGATCTGCTTCCAATAGTTACTGTATATCCCCAGGATATGTTTGGGAAAGCCTGTCAGTTTACTGCAAACCCACTTGCTTTTATTTCCAGTCTCTTATGCAGTGTCATGAACTGGCAAAAGTATAAAACGTTAATCAGTTCACCCAGCTCCTCACTAACTGGCTGCATAAAAACCCCAGCACTTTAGTAATTTCCAGTCATGGAATTGTTGGTAGAGCTCAGATTAAACTTCCTAAAAGTGAAAGTAATAGCACATTACAGTTCGTTTAGCATTATCATAACATTTTCCTGCGTTAGTGTGAAACATGCAGATCTTACTTATATTTATGCAAGAAATGTTTCACAGATGACAAAGGACAGTCTCCAGCCCCGATTGCTGTGATTGTGAATCACTTCAGCACTTACAGCTCTTAAGGATCATAATGCACCATCTGAAAGGTGAGAATTTATTCTTGAATTGTTAGTCCTGATGAAAATATGTCAGCTTCCTACCACCCCTTCCAGCAAAATGGCTGCAGAGTAGGATGCTCAAACAGACCTCCTTTGCTCCACCTATTCTTTTTCTTTGTATTTCTCCCTCTCTCCTTCCTTCTCTCAGTCTCGGACACCTGGCCCCAGACTCCAAAGCTGGGTCAGAGATGCCAGCAGCCAGAGCAAGGATGCCAGCGACGAGAGCAGGGATGCCCGAGATCAACGGCCCGAAGCAGAGATACCAGCAGCCAGCAGCCCAAACCAAGGACGCCAGTAATCAGAGCAAGAACATCGGAGAGTAGAGGCCCACAGCAGGGACACCAGCCCCAACCAGCAGCTGGAGCAGGGACACCAGCAACCAACAGCCCAGAATGGGGATACCAATGGCTGGAGCAGAGATGCCAGTGACCAGCGGCAGCAGTGGCGTAGTGTTGAACTTGGCTTCAGGGATGCTGCAGGAGGAAGAGATTCAAATTCCTGGGACATTGGAACTGGTTCTGGCATAGGTGGGACCAGTATAAACTGAATGTCTGTACCTGGGCAGGACTGGAACCAATGCCCTGGGGGGAGTGTTTGCTAGTGCTGTTGCAAAGGGTTTAAACTAGTATGGCAGGGGAATTGGAATCAATACAGGAAATCAGAGGAAAGTAAAGTGAGGTCAGAAGCAAAAGGCAGTAAGGGGAAAAGTGAAAATATAAGGCAGAGCAACCAAAGACAAAAATCAAAAAGGGTCACATAGCATCATAATTCCAGAAGGTCAATAAGCTTCAAAAAAATAAACCTGAAGGCTCTGCATCTCAATGCGAGGAGCATTTATAAAAAGGTGAATGAATTAACTGCAGAGACAGTTATTAATGGATATGATGTAATTGGGATCAAAAAGACCTGGCTCCAGGGTGACCAAGGATGGGAACTCAACATCCAGGGGCATTCAATTTTCAGGAAAGATAGATGGAAAAGAAATCCACTCTGGTGGCAAAACATAGGAAGGCAGATTATCTGAATGGTAGCAGCTTAGGAAAAGGTGAGGTGCAAATTGGCTTGGGTGTCATGGTAGAACAGTGGTTGAAGGCTGGCATGCAAGTGCAGCAGGCAGTGAGGAAAGCTAATGCCATGCTTTCCTTCAAAGTGAGAAGATTTGAGTGTAGGAGTAGGGATGTCTTGCTGCAGTTATACAGGGCCTTGATAAGGCAACACCTTGAGTACTGTGTGCAGTTTTGGTCTTCTAGTCTGAGGAAGGACATTCTTGCAATTGAGGGAGTCCGGCAAAGGTTCAAAAAACTGCTTCCCAGGATGGCAGGACGGACATATGAAGAAAGACTGGATCACCTGGGCTTGTACTCACTGGAATTTAGAAGAATGAAGGGAGATCTCATAGAAATAGATAAAATCTTGATGGGGCTGGACAAGCTAGAAGAATGTTGCCGATGTTGGGGAAGTCTAGAACTAGGGATCACAGTATAAGAATAAGGGGTAAGCCATTCAGTACTGAGATGAGGAAGATTTTCTTCACTCAGAGTTGTGAATCTGTGGAATTCTCTACCACAGAAAGCTGTTGGGACCAGTTTGTTAGATATATTCAAGAGGGAGCTGGACGTGGCCCTTGCAGTCAAAGGGATCAAGGGGCATGGAGAGAAAACGGGAGTGGGATACTGAAACTGCATGATCAGCCATGATCATATTGAATGGTGTTGCAGGCTCCAAGGGCTGAATGGCCTACTCCTATACTTATTTTCTATGTTTCTAATGTCTTTGCCTTCCTGACAAATTTGCCATCACTTCTAATGTTGGCCATTCATCTTCCCTGGTCAAAACCACTTTCCAGTTGACTCTCCAACCTCATTTTATTTACTGGAACACTACTCTTCTCACCATGATTTGCACATATTATTGCTTCTTCTGGCAATACTCCTTCTGAATTACTGAATAACTCCTCATCTCTCACTAGCAGAGTTTGGCTTGGTCCCGTGTCTCTTAAAATCTTAATATCTTTACCTATTCCTCCTGGTACACATGAGTAAAACTTACCCAGGAAAACAGATACTTTAAAGAGATCTGTCTGCTTCTTCTCAACCAACTCCTGACCAGGATGTACATTCTGGTGCAGCTTTTTAGCTTCCTCTGTGCTTTCCTTTACCACTGCAACAAAGTTGCTAGCTTATCCTGTTTTCCCACATCCATCTTCCTAGTGCTTTTTCTAAACCACCAACATTGCGACTTATCATAGAAGCTCACAGAATCCGTACAGTGTGAAAGCAGGCCATTCAGCCCATCGAGTCTAAGATAGCCTAGACCCTAACATTTTTATAGAGGTAAGTCTAAGGCGATGCGTTCCAGATGCAATTCAATTGGTCAAACTACTCAACTTTAAGCAAAACACACTCTATTTTTACAGCAAAATTAAAATACAAACAAAATAAAAAGAAAAGACCTGGTTTCTCTGAAACTCGATTGAAATGCTTAACAAAAAATATATATATTAACTGCTACCACTTAACTGGTCCAAAATAGTAACATCCCATAAACACACCCTTGGCAAAGGCAAATTCAGTACAATAGATTGTCTCACATGCAATTCTAACAGTAGAAAAAGAAACGCAGCTTTTAGCTGCAAAAGGGAGAGGAATAAGAGCTTTCATAGCCAGACTCAAGACCCCAGCAACTCCTGAAAGTTAAAACCAAAAATCTTGATTCTGTGGGAGCTTGACCCCATCCATTCAGGCTGCTTCTACTGTTCCCACTTTAAAAAAAATTACAAGGCCTCACAAGCTGTTTACTTTATTGACTTTGACCAGATCACTGTCTCAACATTTATTCGTAAAAAAAGGACCAAATCCAGCAAAGTTTGAAAAATTTAACACCAATGCAATTACTACCTCAAATAAAAGGAAAATACTGTAGATTCTGGAAATCTAAAATTAAAAACAGAATGGAGCATAACTTCATGGCTTTTGAACTCAATCCTTCTATTAATGAAAGCTAACACACCATACACCTTCTTAACAACTCTATCCACTTGAGTGGCAGCTTTCAGGGAACTGTGAACATGAACCCCAAGATCCCTATGCTCCTCCATACCGCCAAGAATCTTTCCATTAACCCTGTATTCTGCTTTCAAATTTGTCCTTCCAAAATGAATCACCTCACACTTTTCAGGGTTAAACTCCATCTCCCACTTCTCAGCCCAGCTCTGCAGCCTATCAATGTCCCTTTGTAACCCAGATCAGCCCTCCACACTATCTACAACTCGACCCACCTTCGTATCGTCCACTAACTTACTAATCCACCCTTCCACTCCTTCATCCAAATCATTTACAAAAATCACAGATAGAAGAGGACTCAGAACAGATCCTTGTGGTACACCACTCGTAACTGAGCACCATGTTTGCATATTTTCCATTCACTACCACCTTTTGTCTTCTAAGGGTCAGCCAATTCTGAATCCAATCTGCCACATTTCCCCCTATCCCATGCCTCCTTACCTTCTGCATCAGCCTACCATGGGGAACCTTATCAAACGCCTTACTTAAATCCATGTATACCACATCCACTGCTCTACCTTCATCCACGCGTTTGATCACCTCTTCAAAGAATTCAATAAGGTTCATGAGGCATGATCTACCCCTCACAAATCCATGCTATCACGAATCAAACTGTTCCCATCCAAGTGATCATAAATCCTGTCTCTCAAAGCCCTTTCCAATAATTTGCCCACCACTGAAGTGAGACTAACTGGCCAGTAACTTCCGGGGTTATCCCTATTCCCTTTATTGAACAAGGGAATGATGTTTGCCACTCCAATCTGCCAGCACTATACCCGTGGACAGTGAGAATGAAAATATCATCGCCAAAGACCCTGTGATCTCTTCCCATAGAATCCTTGGATAAATCCCATCAGGCCCGGGGGACTTATTATCTTCAAGAATTAGAAAAATGCTGAGTTATTGGAATATTGCAGGGTTGGAGGAAGTCAGTGAGGTAAAGTAATGCAAAGTCCTGGACGGATTTGAACATGAGGCCAAGATGTTAAAATTGAAGCAATGGCAGACTGGGAGCCAATATAACTCAGCAAAACAGATGGTGAATGAATGATATTTGCTGCAAGTTTAAAAATGGACAACAGAATTTTGGTGAGCTTAAGTTGCTGGAGGATGCAAGATAAGGACCTAGCAAGGAGATTATAAATGTACAAAGTTGTGAATTTGGAACAGAATTGGGTCATTCGGTGTCTCCAGTCTGCTCTGCTATTCAATAAATTCGTGGTTGACTTGCCTGAGTTACAAATTCCACATTCCCAATTACCCCTGACAATCTTACATTCTTGATGACAAGGGAATGAATCTATCTCTGGCTGAAAAATATTCAATGACCCCATTTCACTGGCTTCTGAGGCTGCATTCCAAAGCCTCACAACTCTCTGAAAAAAATTCTCTTCATCACTGTCCTGACCTGCACACTGGATGATGTAAGACTGCTGTACCTCAGAATTCTGCAGTCATTCTCCATTTAAATAATACTCTGCTTTACATTCTTCCTTCCAAAGTGAACAACTCCACATATAATGACATTGAATTCTATCTGCCAGATTTTTGCTCATTCACTTAAAATAATATCTGTCCGCCCAATCCTTATGTGTTCTTTGCCACACATTTTCTTATCTATTATTTGTCTAATCTGCAAATTGAACTATCATACCTTTGCTCCTCTCATCTGAGTTGATATAAATTGAAGAAAATTGAGGGTGCAGCACTGACCCCTGCTCATCACATCATGCCAAACAGAAAAAGACCCCTTTATACATATTTCTCTCATTCCTGCCAGCAAATCTTCTATCCATGCTAATTGGTAATCTGACTTCGCCCCAACTTTTAATGTGGCACACTGTCAAGTGTCCGCTGGAAATTCGAGTATCATATTCTACAGGCTGCCTTTTATCCACAGCACATGTTATTCCTTAAAATAACTCCAATGATTTGTGTAAACATTATTTCCCTTTTCCAAAACTATGCTTGTGCCCAGTTACCTTGAGGTTTTTCTATAAGCTCAGCTGTAAACTCTTTAACAATTGATTCCAGCACCTTCTCCACAACAAATGTCAAACTAACTTGTCCATAATTTCCTTTTTTCTGCCTCCTTCCCTTCTCAAGTACATGCCACCTTCCAGTCTGATAGAAACCTTCCAGAATCCAGCAAAGTTTGAAAAATTTAACACCAATGCAATTATTACTTCAAATAAAAGGAAAATACTGTGGATGCTGGAAATCTAAACTTAAAAACAGAATGTGCTGAAGACTGTAGAGGGAGAAATAGTGTTAACATTCAAAGTCCAGTCATCAGACTTGAAATGTTAACTGTTTATCTCTCTTCACATGCTGCCACACCTGCTGAGTTTCTCCACCATCTTCTGTTTTTATTGTGTGTACTACCTCAAAAGGCATCTCTTTTAAGACACTAAGGTGTAGTCCTTCAGGACCTAGGAACTTGTCAACCAGCAGTTCCATCAGTTTGCTCAGTACTGCTTCCCTTGTGATTGTAATTTCACCTCCTAACTTACGATTACTACTGACATGGGTTTTTTTGTATCCTCTACAGAGAAGACAGAGCAAAATATTTTTAAATTTTGTCCACCATTTCCTTATTATGCACTATCTCACTCTTTTCCTTTTAAATATCCATATACATTTGCTAACATTTTTACATTTCTAGTTAGCTTCTCACATGCTTTAATTTCTTTCTCCTGTTTCATCTTTTAATAACTCACTGCTTAATTTTCAATTAAGATTGAGCAATCTTTAAGATTTCATAGAATCCCTATAGTGTGGAATCGGGCCCTTTGGCCCAACAAGTCCACACTGACGCTCAGAGCATCCCACCCAGACCCATCCACCTAACTTACACATCCCTGAACACTACAGGCTATTTAGCATGGCCAATCCAGCTAGCCTACACATCTTTGGACTGTGGGAGGAAACTGGAGCACCTGGAGGAAACCCATGCAAACACGGGGAGAATGTGCAAACTCCACACAGACAGTTGCCCGAGGGTGGAATTGAACTCGGGTCGCTAGCACTGTAAGGCTGCAACGCTAACCACTGAGCCACCTTGTCACCGTGATTTAAGATTAACATTTTCATCAATTTCTTTAATTAACCACGTAAGGTGGGTAATCCCTTCAGGATTTTTCCATTTGGTGGAACTATGTTTATTCTCAGTATTCCAAACTATGCATGCCAGTTCATTTCAGCTCATTTTTCATGCCCACATAGTTGCCCTTATTTAAGTTAAAAATACCAGTCGTAGTCCCATTCTCCCTTTCAAAGTGGATATAAAATTCAAATCATATTGTGGTGACTGCTACTTATAGTCCCTATATTCTGAAGTTATTAATTAATCCCTTGACATTACACAGTACCAATTTTATTACTATCTGCTCTCTGGACAATTCCAGAAAGCACTACTCCAAAAAAGCTATCTTGAGAAATTCTCTGAACACCACATCCTATCTACCACTGTCATCATGATTTTTCCAGTTTATATAAAGGTTAGTCATCCATGCTTATTGCCATCCCTTTATCACATGCAGCCAATATTTCTCCTTGTACACTTAATTCTAGATTGTAGCTACTGTTAGGGGGTCTCCTCTTTGAATGACTTATTTTCCTTACTATTCCTCACCTACATCAAAATTGATTCTACAACCTGATCTCCTGAACCAAGGGCATTTCTATCGATTGCGCAAATATCTTTCTTGATTAATTTCATTCCAACTTCACCTTGCTTTCTTGGATGTCATATATCCATCAATATTCTGGATGCAATACCAGCTATCAGATCATATTTATTTACTTCAGTTTGCACAATCAATTTTTTTTACCAAATGCTATACAGTCCAAATAGAGAGACTTTGGTCTTGGCTTTTTGTTACCTTTGTAATGTATAGAATTAACTGTTGATGTATTCTTAATTTTATTCTCTCTGTCCCTTTCTGCCATTCTCCAAAATTAGTAAAACAGTTGAGCTCAAAGGCACAATTGAGGGCTTCAGCAACCGAGAAACTGAGGTAGGACAGATACAGGCAACATTATGTATGTGGAAATAGAATTTCTGTGTGATGGAGAGGATATAGATAGGATCATGATCTCAGCTCACAGAATATAGAACAGTACAGCCCAGTACAGGCCCTGCGGCCCACAATGTTGTGCCCACCTATTATCCTATTAAGATCAATCTACCCTGCATATCCTACATTTTACTATCCGCCATGTGCCTATCCAAGAGTCGCTTAAAAGTCTTTAAAGTATCTGACTCCACTACCACTGCCGGCATTCCACATGCCCACCACTCTCTGTGTAAAGAACCTACCTCTGATATCTCCCCTATACCTTCCTCCAATCGCCTTAAAATTATGCCCCCTTGTAATAGTCACTTCCGCCCTGGG
The DNA here is from genome assembly GCA_024137785.1 of Ginglymostoma cirratum. Lineage (NCBI taxonomy): Eukaryota > Metazoa > Chordata > Chondrichthyes > Orectolobiformes > Ginglymostomatidae > Ginglymostoma > Ginglymostoma cirratum. The sequence continues at coordinate 80,942,334 of JAHRHZ010000012.1, forward strand.
AAAATGTCTCTGACTATCCACTCTATCTATGCCTCTCATCATCTCGTACACCTCTATCAAGTCACCTCTCAACGTTCTTCGCTCCAATGAAAAACGCCCCAGCTCCCTCATCTTTTCCTCATAAGACCTGCCCTCCAGTCCAGGCAGCATCCTGGTAAATCTACTCTGCACCCTCTCTAAAGCTTCCACATCTTTCCTATAATCAGGTGACCAGAACTGAACACAATATTCCAAGTGTGATCTAACTAGAGTTTTATAGAGCTGCAGCATAACCTCACGGCTCTTAAACTCAATTCCCCTGCCAACGAAAGCCAACACACCATATGCTTTCTTTACAACCCTATCAACTTGGGTAGCAAATTTGAGGGATCTATGGATGTGGACCCCAAGATTCCTCTGTTCCTCCATACTGCCAAGAATCCTGCCATTAACCATGTATTCTGCATTCAAATTCGACCTTCCAAAATGAATCACTTCACACTTTTCTGGGTTGAATTCCATCTGCCACTTCTTTGCCCAGCTCTGCATCCTGTCAATGTCCCGTTGCAACTACAACAGCCCTCCATGCTGTCCACAACTCCACCAACCTTCGTGTCATCGGCAAACTTACTAACCCACCCTTCCACTTCCTCATCCAAGTCATTTATAAAGATCACAAAGAGCAGAGATCCCAGAACAGATCCCTGCAGTACACCACTGGTCACCAAGCTCCAGGCTGAATACTTTCCATCTACTACCACCCTCTATCTTCTATTGGACAGCCAATTCTGTATCCAGACAGCCAAATTTCCCTGAATCCTATGCCTCCTTACTTTCTGAATGAGCCTACCATGTGGAACCTTATCAAATGCCTTGCTCAAATCTATATACACCACATCCACTGCTCTACCTTCATCGATGTGTTCTGTCACATCCTCAAAGAATTCAAAAAGGCTCGTGAGGCATGACCTGACCCCTCACAAAGCCACACTGACTATTTCTAATCAAACTCTGCTTTTCCAAATAATCATAAATGCTATCTCTCAGAATCCTCTCCAATAAGACTGACTGGTCGGTAATTTCCACGATTATCCTTATTCCCTTTCTTGAACAAGGGAATGACATTTGCCACCATCCAATCATCTGGTACTACTCCAGTGGACAGTGAGGATGCAAAGCTCATTGCCAAAGGGCCAGTGATCTCTTCCCTCGCCTCCCATTAGAACCTTGGGTATATCCTGTCCGGCCCAGGGGACTTATCTATCCTAATGTTTTCCAAAATTTCTAGCACATCCTCCTTCCTAACATCAACCTGTTTGAGCATATCTACTTGTTTCATGCTGTCCTCACAAACGTCAAGGTCCCTCTCACAGGTGAATACTGAAGCAAAGTATTCATTAAGGGCCTCCCCTACCTCCGCGCACAAGTTCCCTCCACTATCCCTGATTGGCCCTACCCTCACTCTGGCCATCCTCTTTTTCCTCACACAAGCATAGAACGCCTTGAGGTTTTCCTTGATCCTACGCACCAAGGTTTTCTCATACCCCCTTCTAGCTCTCCAAAGTCTATTCTTCAGATCCTTCCTGGCTACCTTGTAGACCTCTAGCCCTGTCCAATCCTTGCTTCCTCAACATTAAGTAAGCTTCCTTCTTTCTCTTGACTAGGTGTTCCAGGGCTCAGGGCCAAATAGGATGATGAGGATGCGAACAGTCCTGTGCAACCTCAAAAAGTGGTAAGGAATGGGAATAGAATCCATGGGTAAACAATATATTTGCTGATAGATGGCCAAAGGCTGTGTGTGTTTTGGCAAAACATGCAGCTCGTCAAAATCTAGCTATCAGACAAGTAGCCTGACAACTCAGAGACAAGAACAGTCTTGGTGAGGTAGAGGGGAAACCAACTCCAGTAATGCATGAATCAGAACTGTCTGGCCATGACCTAATTAAAAACATTTTGTGCATAAATCATTTTAATTGCTCTAATTTCATACACATTTTCAGACAATTCAGCCTTGCTCAACAGTTACACATTAGTGAACTGCAGTCATAATTGAAGTTCATTGAATAACCTTATTAGGACATCAATGCAGATAGTTCTGAATTTTAGCAAAGCTTATCGTAACAATGCTGTATGTTGTTTGTTGCTTCAATATGTGACACATATGCACTGTGATTGCACTAAACACAGCACCAGAGGGCATTTACAAGCAAGTTGCCAGGAATCAAGAAATTAAGTGGAGAAAGATTATGTTTTCCTTAGAATAAGAGATGCAGGAGGATGTTTTTTAGGTGTTAAGAAAAATTGAATACCTCGATAGATTGGATATGTAGGACCAATTTCCTTAGTATAATGTCAATTGCGAAGGGCCATATATTTAATTACCAGAAGGATTAGAGGAAGTTTTAGGAGAATACTTGCATCCAGAGATGAGAAGGGTCAGGAATGTATAGTCTGAAAGAGTTATATCGGTAAAGGCAAAAGTCCTCATGATATTATAGAAACTTGGAGATTGTAGTAGTTGTTAAAATACAAGGCTACAAGCCAAACTTGAAAGTGAGACTGGCACATTTTTAAGCCAGCAGAAATGATAGTTCAAATGGTTTCTTCCTGCACCATAAATTTTCTGTTTCCATGTTAATGGACAATGTCCTTAATGCACACTATTAAGAATTCCCTAATTCTTTAACAGGCCAACGTTCTTTGGTCCTTTCTTGGTATACAATCAGCAACACATATTCTAGGGCATCACTAGTTGCATCAAATCTGATAAATGCACTCAGGAAACAGGTGGACTGAAAAACTGAACAGCTTTGACAGAAGGAAGCTACTTTTTCTGCGCTAATTGCAAAATATTGCCAGTCTCCTTTTAATTCCATAATGTTAGTTCAGCTAATGCTGAGAAAAAAATGTTGTCAAGAGGTCTGGGGGTGAGGAAGAAGGGGAAGGATGGAGGCAGTGGGGTGGAGGTTGAGTGACTCATCTCTCCCTGCAAACACACTGGCTCAGAACTGCAGCAAGTCACCATTAAAATATTTACATTGTCTTTTCCAGTACTTTGTTTTCTCTCTGGTCAGAACCTCTATTAATACACTTTCAATCTGATGTTTTGCTTTCATTCCATCCTCATGTTTTTGTTCCATCGATTTTTCATGGCACTCATGGGATGTTGTATTTTATAGAAAAATAAATAAAACAGTTTAATGTTTACATTCCAGATCAATAGGAGTACCTGAGCAGTTAATGTTGAGTTTAAGAGTCATTCAACAACATTCATTTGCAAATTCCAGATTCAGAGAACGTGGAATTTACAAGACCATGATAAATCGGCCAATCAAACATGTATGTTCTGGGAATATGCATTAAGCTCCACTTTTAACAATGGCCTTGAGGTTTAAATGGACCCTGTGTTGACAGGAAATTATTGTCTGTGTAAGATGCTGTTAACAGGGATAGGTGCAGATAGGTAAAGGGAGCTGAAGTTGACAAGGATGGTGATGATTATTTCATCTAACTGATGCTAAATGAAAGTGTCATGATAACAGAAAGCAGTCCCTGGAAAATCGTAGTTTATCTCTGTCACCAGCAGATTGATCTGAGTTACTGAGGGATTAGGGAATATCAACTACGCTACAATGCAATTAACTACTGAAAAGAAAGGCGTTCAGGATTCCTTTGAATACACTAACAGGGATCAGTGATCAAAATATCAAATCGCATTTATTGATAGAATCCCCACAGCATAGAAACAGGCCCCTCAGCTCAACAAGTCAACACCGACCCTCAGAGTATCCCACCCAGACCCATCCCCCTACAACCCACCTAATCTACACATCCCTGAACACTATGGGCAATTTAGCATGGCCGATCCACCTAGCCTGCACATTTTTGGACTGTGGGAGGAAACCCATGCAGACACGGGGAGAATGTGCAAACTCCACACAGGCAAGTCGCCAGGGGGTGGAATCGAACCCTGGCGCTGTGAGGCAGCCGTGCTAGCCACTGAGCCACCGTGTCGCCCCAAATTTAATGAAGATTTACAGGAACTATTTTGAAGGAAGTAGTTTGGGTGAAAACAATTGAATGCACGCTGAATAAATCGCTTTAAAATGGAGGTAAAAAGGAAACCTTTCCGCTAAACACTTAAATGCATTCTCAACCGAAAATATTCGCGTTTGTTCCTCAGCTAAAAGTCTTTCACATGAGAAGTCACAGCTTTCTGTGTCGGGACAGAGATTTCGTTTCAACGCAAAGTCCAGGATCTGTTCGGGAAATCTGATTATCCGTGCTGTGAAAGAAAGGCTGACCCCAAACATGGAACACAAAAATACAGCACAGGAACAGGTCCTTTTTTTGGCCCACAACGTTATTCTGAATATTACGCCAAATTAAACTAATCCTTCCGGTCTGTCCGTAGCCCATTTCCCCCAAGCCTTGCACATTCACGTGCTTATCTAAAAGTACCTTAAACGCCCCCATCATATCTGCCTCAACCACCACCCCTGGTATCCTCTTGTTTTTAAATGAATGTATATAATACCTTGGGATTCCCCCACATATCTAGATATGGATGCTGGTCAAATATCCCCTATATCTGTAACATCAACTCCTCAATTCAGCAGTTACAAATACTAAGTCACAGGATCTAAAACCAAATCACTATTTGCTTTAGAAAGTAGCATTTCAGAATTAATGTAAATACCATCCTCACTTCCGGAACTCACGAAATGAAAGAAAAAAGGCATTTAGATCTGAAGAAAGACATGTACTGTTAACAGGCAAATTGTCTTGTCGGCAGACGCAAGCTGAAATATTGGTTCGTGGTAATGGTATTGTAATGGATACCAGAAATAATGTATTCTGAAGGAAGGTTTGATTTTAAGGGAAAAAAAGGCATCACGCTCATGTCAAGCTCCTTTCTGCAGAAGGAAAGGAATGCACCGCAGACTCCACATCATTTACTCAACTAAAACGAGGAAAAGGGAAGAAATCCGGTGGAAATCGAATGTCGAAAAATAAAGCCAAGTGCACCTCATTCAGTCTACGCCTTTGGCTCCTGGCCTGTTGATGATTCCCGCTGATACCCTGCAGAAATGCGTGCGCTGAGCCCTATCTCCCTGGCAGTCTGAACACTGCCTTCCCCAAGCTGTCCCTCGGGCACTCACTCACTCACCCACAGCTTCGCCCAAGTTGGTCAACGTTAAAGCATTGCTTTACACGGGAAGATGGCGACTCTGTGCTCTGAATGTAGAGAAGACTGAGCTCTGCCGCCTGGAAAGAAAGACACCGAAACAGCAAATAATGATCGAGAGAAAGAGGACAAGACTAAGGAGGCGGTCTTCCCTGAGACATGGCGAGTAGCGCCTTTGCTGGTCTCACTTGAAACTGCACCATCACAAAGCATTTTTAAAATCTGCTCTTTCATACGCCAAAAGCAGGACTCACAAAACCTCAGGTTATAGTTCAACAGATTTATTTGAAATCACAAGCTTTTAAAGCGCGGCCTCTTCGTCCGAAAGCTTGTCAGAGTTAGTAAGAACAACAGGTGCTGGAGTCAGAGACAACACAGCAAACAAGGCAGCAGCAATAGGACAGATATTTCCGGTTGAGACCATTCTTCAGAAATGATGCGGAGGGAGCTCAGAAATAAATAGAGGAGGGGTGGGGCTGGGGTAGGTAGGTGGGATGGTGATAGGTGAGTGCAGGTAGGGAGTGGTGGGAGAGAAGATTGAAAAGTGTGTCAGCTCAGGGAGGAGGGGATGAGAGGGAGGGTGGGTCATGTGATGAGGTCAGGAGTGGGGAGATTTTGAAACTGGTAAAATCCAGTTGGGATTTAGGCTCCTGAGGTGGAAAATGAGGTGCTGATTTTCCAGTTTGTGGTGCCATTGAGATACTGGAGGAGGCCCAGGATGGATATGTTACCGAGGGAGTTGGAGGGGGTCTTAAAATGGTTTGTGACTGGAAGGTGTCTGTCGCGAACAGAGTGCAGATGGTCTACAAAAGGTCTCAGAGTTTCCAAATGGTCTCACTGATGTAGTAGAGGCCATGTTGGTAGCAGCAGACCACTTTGATGGATGTGCAGGTGTGTCTAATGTGGAAGGTTTGTTTTGTACCTTGAATGGACGATTGGGGTTAGGTGTAGGGGCAGATGTAGCACTACCTGCAATTGCAGTGAAAGGTGCCGGGGTGGTGGGGTTATTGGGGAAAATGGAGCAGATGAGGGAATTGCAGAGAGAGCGGTCCTTATGAAAGGCAGATAGGGGTGGGGTCAGATTGTAGGTGTCGGAAGTGATAGAGAATGATACATTAGATGTGGAGGTTGGTGGGGTGATATGTGAGGACCAGGTTGATTCTATCTTTGTTTTTATTGGGAGGATGGGATGTGAGGGCAGAAGTGCTGGAAATGCAAGAAGTTGAGGTGTCACATGACTTCTGACTTTGTCCACTCCAGTCCAACACCAGCACCTCCACATCATGTACATGAAAAGTAGTGAAGAGATACAGACTCAAATTGGCGGGTGGAGGTTTCGGATTCCGGGATGCGTGAATGATTGGCATGCTATCATCTGGGATGTCTCCACAACCCTTCAAGATATCTGCACTCCACTTCTGGGCTCTTTGGCATCCCTGATTTTCTTTTCTCTGCTGTTAGTGGGCACACCTTTAATTAAAGTGGAAACTAAACTGTGGAATTCTTTCCATAAATTTCAGCATTTCTATCTCTTCTCCGTTTAAGATATGTCTTTAAAATGACTTCTCTGGTCAAGTATTTGCACATCTTTCCTTGTATCTGCTATAAATATGAAATAAAGTAGAACTACCCAGTAGGTCAAATTGTATATGTGCAGAGACAAGCAGTTACACTGAATTTATTCAAAGTGAATATCTGTTCGTCCAAAAGTTATAGAGTCATACAGCATGGAAACAGACCCTTTGGCCCAGCCAGTCCATGCTGACTATAATCTCACTAAACTAGTCCTTATCTGCCTGCACGTGGCCCATATCCCTCCAAACATTTCTTATTCATGTACTTAACTAAATGTCTTTAAAATGTTGTAAGTGTACCCACATCCGGCACTTCCTCTGTAAGTTCATTTCACACATGAGCCACTCTGTGTGTAAAAAGAAATAATAGCCGTCATGACTTTCTCTTTCAACTTTCTCCTCTCACCTTTAAAAATATCCCCCCTGGTCTTGAGATCCCCTACCCTTGAGAAAAGACATCTGCCATTCACCTTATCTAAACCCCTCATGATTTTATAAAAATAAAGGTCACATCTCAACCTCCTACGTGCCAGTGAATAAAGTCCCAGTCTATCCAGCCTCTCCTTATAACTCAAACCCTCCATTCCCAGCAGCATCATGGTAAATCTCTTGCTAACCCTCCAGTTTAATAATATCCTTCCTATAACAAGACAACCAGAACTGCACACAATACACCAGAAGAGGCCTCACCAACATCATGTACTCAAAAGGTCTGAGCAATGTTTTGTGATATAATACAAGCGAGATTATGGAGGCTGAATTTAGTGCAGACCCCAAAAGCCAACTGTGGTAAACATATTACCATCTACAAAGTATTGGGATGTCTAGAGTTTTGCACCACCAGCATTTTAATATTTGCCCCCTTGCTGACATGCAAATTAGCGTTCAATACAACTAGTGTCTATCACATTTGCTTTGCCCTATCATTTCTCCTGTTGTTTAATTTTTCCTGTCTTCCACCCTGTCACAGACCTCTCCTTTTACTCTATCCTCCACTCTCGACTTTCTATGCCATTGGATCTAGTTATAACCAATTCCATCTCTGATCTTTTGCAGCTCTGATTGGAATGCCTTTGATCTAAAGTGTTAATTCTTCTTCATTCTCCACACAGGCTTGTGTATTTATTTCAGATTTGCAGCACATACATTTTGTTTTCCAATGAAAATACTTTAATTCTGCGCTGAGAAAGATTGTACCACAAGACACTGAAAACATCAAGGCCCAGGAGTTGAATTTTATTGGGTAAAAAAGGGGGCTATTTCTCATGTCTCCCACCCGTGAAGAAATGCTAGATATTAAATGTTAATAATAAATTAAATAAGCCCATCCCACAGCAGTAAAGCACTATGGATGGCCTTACATTGGTGAGTGGGAGACTTAGACCCCTTGGTGGGGCGAGTCCTAACCTCAAGGCTACCAGCCAATTTGATTGACTGTCTGCTCTTTGGTGCCAACACTGAGTAGTGGAATCTGTTGTGGTTGTAACTGTTATCTGTGTCAAGTTTCGTTTGGAACACTGAGTTCTGAGGAACGGTCACCAGACCCAAAAAGTTAACTCTGTTTTCTCCTTCACAGATGCTGCCAGACCTGCTGAGCTTTTCCAGCAACTTTGTTTTTGTCCCTCTGAATTTAAACTTAAGTAGCCAGTGTTAGGTCGCAGGAAAACAGGATGGTGAAAGGCTGGAAGAAAATTGGTTATTCTATCCCAGATAATAACATAATGACACAAAATAGGTGGAAAGGCGAGTTGCAAGAGGGATACAAACAGGTTACAGAGAGATATTGATAAATATATAAGTGGGCAAAAGGTTGGCAGCTGAAGTATAATGTGGAAAAATGTGAAGTTGTTTGCAAGGGAGAGCAAAAGTGAGAAAAAAACTGCACAAAGCTGCACACAAAGGGACTTGGGGGTACTTGTGTACAAAACTAGAACACTGGTACGGCAGGTAATCAGGAAGACCAATGGAATGTTGGACCTTATTTTAGAGGGATCAGAATATATGACGGGGAAGTCTTATTGCAACCATGGGCGCTGGTGAGACCAGATCTGGAATACTGTGAGCAAATCTTATCAAAGAAAAGATATTATTTCATTGAGGCAGTTCATAGAAACATAGATTCATGTGGTAAGAAGAGTCCCTTTGGCCCATCAAGTCTGCACGAACAAAACTTTGTATGACCTACACTAACCCTACCTACCTGCACTAAGCTCATTGCATTGAATGTTATGACACAGTAAATGCTTATCCAAGTACTTTTTAAAGATTGTGAGGCTTCCTGCCTCAACTTTTTCAGTCGTTTCAGCGGCGGGAGTCCGGAAGGAAGCACGAGGGCAGCCTGGGAAGGTGAGCTTCAGGAGTATAAAGGTCTTACCTCGCGTGACTGCGGCCTTTCGGTCGTTTCAGCCGCGGGAGTCCGGAAGGAGGCGCGAGGACAGCCTGGGAAGGTGAGCTTCTCCTTTTTAAAAACTTACCTCGTGAATAGGCGGAGTGCGCGTCGAGCAGGAGCAGACATGGGACGGTTGAGTAAGTGAGGCAACATATTTGGGCGGTTGCTTACCAGGGGTAAGCCATGGGGTACAGGTCTCTGGCGCAGAGTCTGTCCCTGTTGGTCAGAAGGGAAGGGGGAAGAGGAGGACAGCATTAGTCATTGGGGACTCCATAGTTAGGAGATTCTGTGGGAACGAGAGAGACTCACGGTTGGTGTGTTGCCTCCCAGGTGCCAGGGTCCGTGATGTCTCGGATCGTGTCTTTGGGGTCCTGAAGGGAGAGGGTGACCAGCCCCAAGTCGTGGTCCACATAGGTACCAATGACAAAGGTAGAAAGAGGGATAGGGATGTAAGGCAGGATTTCAGGGAGCTAGGGTGGAAGCTGAGAGCTAGAACAAACAAAGTTGTTCTCTCTGGTTTGTTACCCGTGCCACGTGATAGCCAGGCAAAGAACAGGGAGAGATATCATCTGAACACGTGGCTGCGGGGATGGTGCAGGAGGGAGGGTTTCAGGTATATGGATAACTGGGGGTCATTCTGGGGAAGGTGGGACCTCTACAAACAGGACGGTCTTCACTTGAACCGGAGGGGTACTAATATCCTGGGTGGGAAATTTGCTAGTGCTATTCGGGTGGATTTAAACTAGCTCAGCAGGGGCATGGGAACCTGTGGTGTAGTTCCAGTACACAGGAGGATGAGAGTAGGGAGGACATGGACAGGATCTCACCGTCACAGGAGTGTGCTGGCAGACAGCAAGCTGGTTTGAAGTGTGTCTACTTCAACGCCAGGAGTATCCAGAATAAGGTAGGTGAGCTTGCAGCATGGATAGGTACCTGGGACTTCGATGTTGTGGCCATTTTGGAAACGTGGATAGAGCAAGGTCAGGAATGGATGTTGCAGGTTCCAGGGTTTAGATTTTTCATGAAGATCAGGGAAGGTGGTAAAAGAGGGGGAGGTGTGGCTTTGTTAGTCAAGGACAATATGACGGTTGCTGAAAGAACTTTTGACGAGGACTCGTCTACTGAGGTGGTATGGGCTGAGGTCAGAAACAGGAGAGGAGAGGTCACACTGCTGGGAGTTTTTTATAGGCCTCCGCAAAGTTCCAGGGATGTGGAGGAGAGGATCGGCAAAACAATTCTGGGCAGGAGTGAAAGGAACAAGGTGGTCATAATGGGAGACTTTAACTTCCCCAACATTGACTGGAAAGGCTATAACTCTAGTACGTCGGATGGATCGGTTTTTGTCCAATGTGTGCAGGAGGGTTTCCTGACACAGTATGTCGAAGGGCCGACAAGAGGGGAGGCCACACTGGATCTGGTACTTGGTAATGAACCAGGCCACGTGTTTGATTTGGTGGTAGGTGAGCACTTTGGGGAGAGTGACCATAATTCGGTTACGTTTAGTTTAGCAATGGAAAGGGATAGGAACATGCCACTGGGCAAGAGTTATAGATGGGGGAAGGGCAATTATAATGCGATTAGGCAAGACTTAGGAGGGATAGAATGGGGTAGCAAAATGCAGGGGATGGGGACAATCGAAATGTGGAGCTGGTTTAAGGAACAGATATTGCGTGTCCTTGATAGGTATGTCCCTGTCAGGCAGGGAGGAAGTGATAAGGTAAGGGAACCTTGGTTTACAAAAGAAATTGTATCTCTTGTTAAGCGGAAGAGGGAGGCTTATGTGACATTGAGACGAGATGGTTCAGATGAGGCGATGGAGAGTTACAGATTAGCTGGGAAGGATTTAAAGAGAGAGTTAAGAAGAGCAAGGAGGGGACATGAGCAGTCATTAGCAGGTAGAATTAAGGAGAACTCTAAAGCTTTCTATAGGTATGTGGGGAATAAAAGGATGACTAGGGTAAGAATAGGGCCAGTCAAAGACAGAAGTGGGAAGTTGTGTGTGGACCCTGTGGAGATCGGAGAGGTGCTAAACAAATATTTCTCATCTGTTTTCACTCGGGGAAAAGGAGAATATTGTAGAGGAGAAGACTGAGATACGGGCGATTAGACTTGAAAGGATTGAGGTTAGTAAGGATGAGGTGTTATCAATCCTAGAAGGTGTGAAGGTAGATAAATCCCCTGGGCTGGATGGGATTTTTTCCAAGGATTCTCTGGGAAGCTAGGGAGGAGATGGCGGAGCCTTTGGCCTTGATCTTTGAGTCGTCATTGTCTACAGGTTAAGTACCAGAGGACTGGAGGGTTGCAAATGTTGTGCCCTTGTTCAAGAAGGGCAGTAGAGATGACCCAGGTAATTATAGACCAGTGAGCCTTACATCTGTTGTAGGAAAAGTTTTGGAAAGGATTATAAGAGATAGGATTTATAATCATCTAGCAAGCAACAATTTGATTGGAGACAGTCAACATGGATTCGTCAAGGGCAGGTCGTGTCTCACAAACCTCATTGAGTTTTTTGAGAAGGTGACCAAGCATGTGCATAAGGGTAGGGCAGTTGACGTGGTGTACATGGACTTCAGTAAAGCCTTTGATAAGGTTCCACATGGTAGACTATTGGAGAAAATGCGGAGGCATGGGATTGAGGGAGATTTAGCAGTTTGGATTAGAAACTGGCTTTCTGAAAGAAGGCAAAGAGTGGTGGTGGATGGAAAATATTCAGCCTGGAGTCCGGTTACTAGTGGTGTGCCACAAGGATCTGTTTTGGGACCACTGCTGTTTGTCATTTTTATAAATGACTTGGACGCAGACATAGGTGGATGGGTTAGTAAGTTTGCAGATGACAGTAAAGTCAGTGGAGTGGTGGACAGTGTGGAAGAATGTTGCAGGTTGCAGGGAGACTTGGATAAACTGCAGAATTGGGCAGAAAGGTGGCAAATGGAGTTCAATGCAGATAAATGTGAGGTGATGCACTTTGGGAAGAATAGTAGGAATGCAGAATACTGGGTCAATGGAAAGATTCTTGGTAGTGTGGATGTGCAGAGGGATCTTGGTGTCCAGGTACAGTGATCCCTGAAAGTTGCCACCCAGGTTGATAGTGCTGTTAAGAAGGCATACGGTGTGTTAGGTTTCATTGGTAGAGGGATTGAGCTCCGGAGCCATGATGTCATGCTGCAACTGTACAAAACGCTAGTGCGGCCTCACTTGGAATATTGCGTACAGTTCTGGTTCCCCATTACAGGAAGGATGTGGAAGCATTGGAAAAGGTGCAGAGGAGATTTACCAGGATGTTGCCTGATCTGGAGCGAAGGTCTTATGAGGAAAGGCTGAGGGACTTGGGTCTGTTCTCATTGGAGAGAAGAAGGCTAAGAGGGGATTTAATAGAGACATACAAGATGATCAGAGGATTAGATAGGGTGGACAGTGAGAGTCTTTTTCCCAGGATGATGACGTCGGCTAGTACGAGGGGGCATAGCTGCAAATTGAGGGGTGATAGATTTAAGACAGATGTCAGAGGCAGGTTCTTTACTCAGACAGTGGTAAGGGCGTGGAATGCCCTGCCTGCCAATGTAGTTAACTCAGCCACATTAGGGGCATTTAAACAGTCCTTGGATAAGCATATGAATGATGATGGGATAATGTAGGGGGATGGGCTTAGATTAATTCACAGGTCAGCGCAACATCGAGGGCCAAAGGGCCTGTTCTGCACTGTATTGTTCTATGTTCTATGTTCTAACTACCCTCCCAGGCATTCCAGACCCCCACCGATTTGAGTGGAAATGGTTTTTCCTCAAATCCCCTCTAAATCTTCTGCCTTTCACTTTAAAATTATGCCTCTTTGTTATTGACACTTTGACTAAGGGGAATAGCTGCTTTCTATTGATACTGTCCATACCTTTCATAACCTGTTACCTTCAGACATCTCTCTGCTCCTGTGAGCTTTCTTGTATCTTGCCATTCATTGAGTACTCCTTTGCCTTGTTACTTCTTCCATAGTGGATCATCTCACATTTGTCAGGGTTCAGTTCCATCTGCTACTTATCTGCCCCTTAGACCAATCCATTTATATCCTCCTGTAATATGACACTTTCCTCCTCACTGTCAACCACCCACCCAGTCTTTGTGTCACCCAAACTTACTTATCATCTGCTTTACATTCTTATCTACACAGTTTATGAATATCCCAAACAATGAGGTACTGCACTGATCACGGTTGTACACCACTGAACAATGGCTTCCATGAGCTTTTACCTTCTTTATTAGTTTCCATGTGGTAACTTGTCAAAGCTCTTGCTGAATTAACCATGAAATCCATATAAACTGCCCTACCCTCATTCAAACGCTTGGTCACCTCCTTAAAAAAATTCAATCAAATTTGTTACGTATGACTTCCCTCGAACAAAGCCATGCTGACTATCCCTGATCAAACCTTGCCTCCCTAAATGAAGATTAATTTTCTCCTTTGCTATTTTCTCCGCTATTTTCCCTACCATGATGTTCACTAATGAGTCTTCAGAGAATGTTCACTGGGATGATCTCAGAATGGAGAGATTGTCTTATGACTTGTCTTGGGCATCACGGTGGTTCAGTGGTTAGCACTGCCACCTCATACTGCCAGAGACCCCAGGTTTGACTGTACCTTCGAGTGGCTGTCTATGTGGAGTTTGAACATTCTTCCTGTGTCTATGTGGGTTTCATCCAGGTGCTCCGATTTCCTCCCAAAGACCAAAGATGTATAGGTTAGTGGATTGGCCATGCTAAATTGCCCAGTAGTGTCCAGGGATGTACAGGCTAGGTGAGTTAGCCATGGGAAATGCAGGTTTATAGGGTATAAAGGGGTGGGTCTGGCTGGAATGCTCTTTGGAGGGTCGGCGTGGACTCAATGGGCCAAATGGCCTGCTTCTACACTATTGGGATTCTGTGAAGTAGGGCTAAACAGGTTGAAACTCTACTCATTGGAATTTAGAAGAATAAGAGGTGATCTCATGGGGGCGTATAGGATTCTTAAGGGTTAGCAAGAACTGCAGATGCTGGAGTCAGAGACAATACAGTGTGGAGCTGGAGGAACATAGCAAGCCAGGCAGCATCAGAGGAGCAGGAAAGTTGACGTTTCAGGTCAGGACCTGTCTTCAGAAATCTCGCGACCCGAAACCTCAACTTTCCTACTCCTCTGATTCTGCCTGGCCTGCTGTGTTCCTCCAGCTCCACACTGTTGCCTAGAATTCTTAAGGGGTTGGATAGGGTAAATGTTGAGAGGACGTTTCCTCTCATGGACTGACTAGGACCAGAGGGCATAATTTCAGAATAAAGGGGCATCAATTTCAGACTGAGATGAAGAGGAATTTCTTCTGTCAGAGGAACTCCTTGCCACAGAGAACTGAGATAAGTAGATTCTTGATCAGTGGTGGAATCAAGGGTTATCGAAGAAACAGGAAAATGGATGTACGGAATGCCGGATCAGCTATAATCTTATTAATTGGCAGAGCAGGCTCGAGGAGCCAAGTGGCTGACTCCTGTTCCTATCTCTTATGATCTTATGATTCTAAACTCCATCTAGGTCTACAAGTGAGGGAGGAACTGACATATTTTAAAAGACAAGCTTTAGGTATCCAGTTCACATGGTACAAAAGTTACATCCAAAATCCTGCCTGACCTACCCAAAACTAGAAGGCCAATCTAATATTAAACTGAATACAGACAAATGTTGATTAGTACCACCTTACCACCTTGATTAGTATTCACTTACGTTAACACTCACATTGATGGCAACAGTGTGTATAATCTACAGATGCACTGTAGTAGCTTGTCAACGTTCATTGAATGGTACCTTCCAAATCTACAACTTCATAGAAACCGTACAGTATGGAAACAGGCCATTCGGCCCATCAAGCCCACACCATCCCTTCAAAGAGCATCCCACCCAGACCCATTCCCCTACCCCTGCATTTCCCTTGTCTAACACACCTAACTTAAACATCCCTGGGCACTATGGGCAATATAGCATAGCCAGTCCACCTACCCTGCACATCTTTGG
Organism: Ginglymostoma cirratum; assembly: GCA_024137785.1. Lineage (NCBI taxonomy): Eukaryota > Metazoa > Chordata > Chondrichthyes > Orectolobiformes > Ginglymostomatidae > Ginglymostoma > Ginglymostoma cirratum. Next base: position 80,957,489 of record JAHRHZ010000012.1, read on the forward strand.
ACTGTGGGAGGAAACCCATGCAGACACGGGGGGAATGTGCAAACTCCACACAGACAGTTGCTTGAGGCTGGAATAAAACCTGGGTCCCTGTCGCTGTAAGGCAGCAGTGCTAACCATTGAGCCACCATCCCACCCCCAACTTGTACCAAAAGAAAATAACAAGAGCAGCAGTTACATAGTAACACCATCACCTGCAAGTTCTTCTCCAAGCCAAACACCATCCTCACTGTTGCTGAATTAAAAACTTGCAATTCAATGCTTAACCACAGTTTAGCACATACAACAAAAGATACTGTCTCATGGTGAGTCAGGAATGAACAATAAATGATGAGCTTTCCAGTGTTGTTTAAATCCCAGGAATGAATTTTAAAAAAAGCAAATTGATGTTTATAAACACCATGGAATATGTTCCTGCAGAAATATGAGCAGATCTTCTCTTGGACAAGTAATATAAACATTGGCCAAACTATCAAAAGACATGTTGTTTCCACCTTCAATGTTATAACAACCATGCATTGCAATAAGATGGGCATAGATACAATTAGTAATTCCCTAGCAAAAACTGATGAGGCCACTTCTGATGAAGATCCCCTCTTCTGACCTTATGTTGAAGCAGATAAATATGGTTGGGCCGAGGACACTATCCTGAGGAACTCATATAGAGATGTCCTGGAACTGAGATAACTGCCCTTCAACAACCACGGGTGCCAGGTATGACTCTAACTGTTGGAGGATTTGACCCCTGATATCCATTAATTCCAGTTTTTCTAGGGTTCCTTGATGCCATGCTCAGTTGAATGTGGCCTTGATGTCAATGGCTATCATCCTCACCTGACCTCTGGAATCCAGCTTTGTTGTACATGTTTGAACCAATGTTTAATGAGGTCAGGAGCTGAGTGATCCTGGTGATACCCAAACTGGGCATCAATGAGCAGGTGTTGCTTGACAGCACTGTTAATGACACCTTCCATCACTTTATTAATGATTGAGAGTTGACTGATGGGGCGATAATTTTCCTGGTTGGATTTGTCCTGCTTTTTACAGGACATACCTGGATAATTTTCCACATTGTCGAGTAGATGTCAGTGTTGTAACTGTACTAGAACACCTTGATGAAGGGAGCGGCAAGTTCTGGAGCACAAGTCTACTGTAGTGTTGTCAGAATGTTGTCTGGGCCCATAGCCTTTGCAATATCCAATACTCCCAACCGTTTCTTGATATCACGTGAATATCCTTTCCTAGTATGGTCTACAGTTGACTCCAAACCTTCTGCACTGTTGTCGACTTTTAACTGCCATCTTGACAGCAGGGATGGGCAATAAATGCTGGTCTAGCCAGCAATGCCCATATTTTGTGAATGAATTTAAAAAAAGGATAAAACTCCTTTTGATCCCCTTAACGCTAAGAACTCTAATATAACTCTTTCCTTCATCCTTGGAATTTTCATAGTGACAATGTAACTTTTATAAATTGTTCAACTGAATCATCACTTATACATTATTATAACTGGGTGTGGAGGAGCATATCAACTCTCCACTTTTCAATTTACCAGTTGGCTGCAACAACAAGTTCATTCCAGGCTCTGGGAGAGCAGCCATTTTTGAGAGGGGCTGCTTTGTGGTCCAAGTGCTGCTAGTAGGTCTAAGTGTGGGCCTAAGTGAATACTGGGCCTTATTGAGGAAAGCGAGCAGTAGCAACAAGGTATGACCTCCTTTTCCCCCTAAATATGCTAGTTGTTAAAGTGGCAGAGATGGCAGTCAGTGAAGTGATATGCTAATCTTGTCAGATGTGGGAAATCAGGACGGAGTCAAGTCGCGTGTCCCTGGCAACCATGTCTGCAGGAAGGGCGTCTGACTGCAGTTCCTCTCAGACTGTATGGATCAGTTTGAGCAGCAGTTGGATGTACTGAGGAGCATACAGGAGGCAGAGTGTATGATAGTTAGTAGCTTCAGGAAGGTGGTCATACTGCAGATTCAGTCAGATAGATGGCTGAAGACCAGGATAGGTAGGCAGGTAATGCAGGAATCTCTTGTGGCTATCCCCCTCTGAAACAAGGATACCTTTGAGGGGGATAGCCTCTTAGGGGAAAACAGTAGCAGCAGCCAAGTCTTTGGTACCATGACTGGCTCTGCTGTAAAGTAGAGTGTGGAAAAGTCCAGGCAAGCAAATGTGACAGGGGATTCTCTAGTCAGAGGCACAGACAGGCATTTCTGCAGCCCTGAGCAAGACTCCCTGGTCCCAAGGTTAAGACCTTCTTGGAGCAGTTGCAGCAAATTCTCAAAGGGGAGTGTGAGCAACCACAGGTCGTTATATGCATCGGTATCAATGACATTGGTAGAAAAACGGTCATGCAGAGTGAATATAGGGAGGTAAGCAGGAGATTAAAAAGGAGGACAACAAGGGTGGTATTCTTTGGATTAGACCCAGTACAATGTGTAGTGAGAGTAGGAATAGGAGGATGGGATGGATGAATGCATGGTCGAGAAGCTGGTGCAGGCAGCAGGAATTCAGATTTTGGGATCATGGGGAACCAAATGATCTCAAGAGGGATTGCACCTGAGCTGGAAAGGGATCGATATCCTATTGGGGAAGTTTGCCAGAGTTACTCAGTGTTTAAACTAGTTTGGCAGTGGGGTGGGATCCTAAACAGTAGTAAGACAAAAGAGATGGTTGAGGCTGGTCCTGAAATTACAGACAGCAAGCTAATAGGGCAAAACAGGCAACAGCATGGCAGGGAACAAGGGAAGACTGATTAATTAAACTGCATTTATTTCAATGGAAGAGGCTCGACAGGTAAAGCAATACTCAGTGGGGAAATTTGAGGAGCAAATATGTAGAGAGATAACAAATAGCTATAAGAATAATAGGGTTGTAATAGTAGGGGATTTTAACTTTCCAACCATAGACTGGGACTGCCATAGTATTAATGGCTTGGAAGGGGAGGAATTGTTAAGTGTGTTCGAGGAAAAAATTCTCAGTCAAAATGTAGAAGGCCCTACTAGAGAAGGGGCAAAACCCAACCTCCAATTGGGAAGTAAGGCAGGGCAAGTGACTGAGGTGTTAGTTGGGGAGTACTTTGGGATCAATGACCATAATTCTATCAGTTCTAAAAAAGTTATGGAAAAGGATAGGTCTGGTCCACAAGTTAAATTTCTAAATTGGGACAAGGCCAATTTTGATGCTATTAGACCGGAACTTTCAAAAGTTTATTGGGGGAATTAATTGTTCATAGGTAAAGGGACATCTGGCAAGTACAAGGCTTTCAAAAGTGAGATAATGAGATAACAGGGCCAGCATGTTCCTGTTACTGTGAAGGGCAAAGCTGGCAGGAGTAGCGAACACTGGATGACTAGAGATATTGAGGTTCTGATCATGGAAAAAGCGAAGGCAAATGTCAGGTATCAAGTGAATCAGGTATCAACTGGGATCAAGTGAGTCCCTTGAGGAGTATAAGGGGTACAGGAGTATACTTAAGAGGGAAATCAGGAGAGTAAAAATGGGACATGGGATAGCTTTAGCAGATAGGTAAAGGAAAGTCCAAACAGATTCTACAAATACATTAAACGCAAAAGAGTAACTATGGAGAGAATAGGGCTCCTTAAAGATCAACAAGGTATCTTTGTGTGGAACCACAGGAAGTGAGCGAGATCCTAAACAAATATTTCTCATCAGTATTTACTGTAGGGAAAGAAAGATATGGAAGCTAGAGAGCTCAGGGAGGTAAATAATGATGTCTTGAAAAAGTCCACATTACAGAAAAGGAGGTGCTGGAGGTCTCAAAATGCATAAATGTAGTTAAATCTCCAGGACCTGATCAAATGTATCCCAGTACGTTGTGGGAAACCAAGGAAGAAATTACAGGACATCTTGTGGAGATAGTTGTATCATTGTCAGCCAAAGGTCGAGGTGCTGGAAGACTGGAGGGTGGCTAATTTTGTGCCATTGTTTAAGAAAGGCTGTAAGGAAAAGACAGGAAACCACATCAGTGAGCCTAACATCAGTAGAGGGGAAGTTGTTTGAGGGGATTCTGAGGGACAGAATTCACAAGCATTTAGAAAGGCAAGGACGGATTAGGGATAGACAGAATAGTTTTGTGTGTGGGAAACTGTGTCTGACGAATTTGATTGAGTTCTTTGAAGTGGTAGCCAAGAAGATGGATGAAGGCAGAGCAGTAGATGTTGTATACACGGACTTTAACAAGGCTTTCAACAAGGTTCTGCAGTAAGGTTAGATCATATGGGATCCAGGGAGAGTTAGCTAACCAGATACAAATTCAACTTGATTGTAGGAGACAAAGGCTGGTGGTAGAGGGTAGTTTTTCAAACTGGAAGCCTGTGATGAGCAATATGCTGCAAGAATTAGTGCTGGTCCACTGTTGGTCATCATTTATGTAAGTGATTTGGATGAAAATATCGGAGGTGCAGTTAGTAAGTTTGTGGATAACACCAAAATTCATGGTTTTGTGGACAGTAAAGAAGGATATCGAAGAGTACAATGGGATATTGAACACAGTACTCTAAGTGTGGCCTACCCAAAGTCTAATGAAGCCACAACAAGACATCCTGAGTCTTGTACTCAATTCCCCGAACAATAAAGGCAAGCTTACCAACTTGTCTGGCCACTTTCAGGGAACTATGGATTGAATCCCAAGATCCCTCTGTACACCAATGCTGTTCAGGGTCCTGTCATTAACGTATACTTTTCCTTAACGTTTGATCTCCCAAAGTGCAGCAGATCACACTTCCACGGATCAAACTCCACTTGCCATTTCTCCGCCCATATCTGCAACTCATCTATACCCCACTGTATCCTTTGACAACTTTCTACACTATTCACAACTCCACTGATCTTTGTATTGTCTGCAAACTTACCATCCCACCCATCTACATCTTCAAGTCATTTTTATATATCACAGACAGCAGAGGTCCCAGTATGGATCCCTGCGAAATCCTACTGGTCATGGACCTCCAGCTTAAAAAGCACCCTTCCACCACTACCCTCTGCCTTCTATAGACAATTCTGAATCCACGTGGCCAAGTCACTGTGGATCCCGTGCACCTAAAGCCTATCATGACAGACCTCGTTGAAAGCCTTAGTAAAATCCATAGACAACATCCACTGTTCTACCCTCATCGATCACCTTTGTCACCTCCTCAAAAAATTTGATCAAGTTAATAAGACAAGACCTGCCCTGCACAAAGCCATGCTGAATGTCCCTAATTCAGACATGTTTTTCCAAATGTGTATAAATCCTACCCCTAAGAATTCTCCCCAATAGCTTCCCAATCACTTTTTAGACTCACTAGTCTACAGTTTCCTGTATTATCTCTATTTCCCTTCTTGAACAGAGGAACAACATTAGTTACTCACCAGTCCTCCAGAAGCTCTGCAATGGCTAGCAAGGATACGAAGATCTTGTTCAAGGCTGCAACAATCTCCTCTCTTGCCTCTCCCAGAAACCTAGGGTAGATCCCATCAGGTCCTGGGGACTTACCCAACTGAGTGCTCTTTAAGACACCCAACACCACTTCTTTCTTGATCTCAAAATGACCTAGCCAATTAGCATGCTCCACACAAATCTCACAATCCTTCTTCTGGGTCGTAACTCTCCTGACTTATAAGAAAAGGCTGGATAGGCTGAGACATTTTTTTCCATGGACCATAGGAGACTGAGGTATAAGAGACCTTAAAGAGGTTTATAAAATCATGAGGGGCTTAGATAAAGTGAGTGGCAAAGCTCTTTTCCCCAGAGTAGAGGAGTTCAAAAGTAGGAAATATAGGTTTAAGGTGACAGGGGAAAGATTTAAAAGGGATCTGAGGGACAACTTTTTCACACAGAGAGTGCTGCATATATGGAGCTGCTGGAGGAAGTGGTAGAGGCAGGTACAGTTACAACATTTCATAGGATCCCTACAGTGTGGAAACAGGCCCTTTGGCCCAACAAGTCCACACTGACCCTTGGAGTATCCCATGCAGATCCATCCCCCTATAACCCACACACCCCTGAACACTATGGGCAATTTAGCATAGCCAATCCACCTAGCCTGCACATCTCTGGATTGTGGGAGGAAACTCACACAGACACAGGGAGAATGTGCAAACTCTGCACAGACAGTCACCTGAGGCTGGAATCAAACCTTGGTTGCTGGCACTGCGAGGCTGCAGTGCTAACCACTGAGCCACCGTGCTGCCCCTAATTTAAATGACATACGACTCATAAGGCTGAAAGTCATTTTCCTGTTTTTACGTTACTGTGGGATGTGCTATGTAGTGGCACAAAGAGCAACCCTCCTCATAAGTACTTTATGTAACAGGTTCTCAAGTTCAGTGATCACACAGGATTTGTCTGTAGACTCATACCCATGATGTACTGTATCTATACAATTTTTGCTTGGCAATTCTTGATCTCTCTCTTTAGTTTAATGGGTTAAGGTGTCTGGTAAGGTTCTCCAAAATACTGATGAAATGTTGCTCCTTCATCATTGTGGTACCCCACTTGTAATTGTCCTCATCCCTCTTTTCAACCACACTATTCTTCCCTAATCCCATCAAGTTGAAAATAATTATTCAAATTATATGATTGGAGGTGAGAAACCTTGTTGGTACTTATTAGAGATTAGATGAAATTGTGGGCGGTGAGCAACTGAGCAGTGTGGTGATAGATAAAGAAGTGCTGAAAAGTCTGGTAGTACACCAGATAGAGAAGCTGCCAGGCCCACTTGGGATACATCCCAATTGCTGAGAAGTGAGGGAGCAAACTGCGGAGCAATTGACAGAAATTTTCAAGGCATCTCGGAACATGGGATTAAGCCCAGCAACAGAGGACTGAAATGTCACGTTGTTTAAGAAAGAGCAAAGGGTGACCCAGGAAACTACATATCTTTCAGCGTGACGTCAATAGTGGAAAATTCGATGGAGACCAGAATATGGAAGAAGGTAAATATACACTTAGAGAAAAATAAGTTAATACTGGACAGTTAACATGGCTTTATCAAGGGCAGGTCAGGTCTGACAAATTTGATTGAGTTCTTTGACAAGGTGACACAGGCAGTGGATGACGGTAATGCTGTGGACTTTTGGAAAGCATTTGCTAGGTGTTACATGACAGGTTGGTTAGCAAATCAGAAACATTGGGAATTTATGGTCCTTGGTAGCATGGATTAGAAGGTGTCTAAAAGAAGGTGTTGGCTTAAAAATTAGGAAATAGAGGGTATATGTAGATGGGCATTACTCAGACTGGAGACAAGTTGAAAGTAATGCTCCCAGGGATAAGTGTTGGGACCCTTGTTTTTCCTGATTTCTATAAATGATTTCAAGATAGGTTTTGCAGTCATTACTAAGGAGAATAGTGAATTGTGAGGATGACACTGAGAAACTTCAGAGGAACACTGACAAGATGACCAAATGAACAGTTGCTGGCAGATGCAAGTCAATGCAGAGAAATGTGAAGTAATGCATTTTGATAGAAGAAATGCAGAGAAATAATACCGGTTCAATGGTACAACTTTGAGGGGAGTAAAGGAGCAGAGGGACCTCGGAGTTCACGTGCATAATTCTCTGAAGGTGGCCAGACAAGTTGAAACATTAAGGTGGCTTCTTGGTTTATAAATGGAGGCATTCTGTATAAAAGCAAGGAAACGATGAAACACATCTACAAATCATGGGTCCGGTCACATTCGGAGTATTGTGTTCAGTTCTGGGCATCTTATTTAGAGAAACATATTAAAGCCCTGGAGAGAGTGTAAAGGAGATTTACTAGAATGATACCAGCAATGAGGGATACAAGGGAAGATTAGAGAAATTGAGCTTATTCTCCTTAGAGCAGAGAAGATTAAGAGGTGGCCTTATTGAGGTGTTCAAAATTATGAACGATTTTGACAGCAAAAAGAAGAGTATTCTGTTGCTGCTAGTTGGTATGTCAGTAACTAGGGATCACAGTTTCAACATTGTCAGCAAGACAACTATGAGTGAGATAGGGAGAAACTTCTTACACAAAGGGTTTCAGAATTGGAATGTGCTGCCTTGGAGAATGGTGGGTATATATGTGAAAGTGATGAATTTAGAGTGGCTCTGATAGACTGCTTGACACCTCTGCCTTAAAACCTATCTTCAAAAAATACAGGACAAAATGACCTTTTAAAAACCATAATGTCATTACACCTCCCCGCTAAAGAAATGAACCATCAATATACAAAGATCCCCATGCAGATGGCCTAAAGGCCCTCCGCTTCCTCGTCTCCTGCAGGCTCGACCAGACCCCTCCTGACACCCTTATCCGCTTAGCTGAATTCGTCCTCACCCTTAACAACTTTTCCTTCAACTCCTCCCACTTCCTACAGACAAAGGGGGTGGCCATGGGTACCCGCATGGGCCCAAGCTATGCCTGCTTCTTTGTAGTATATGTGGAACAGTCCCTCTTCCGCAGCTATACCTGGCCCCATCCCCAACCTCTTCCTCCGTTGTATCGATGACTGTATCAGCAGCGGCACTGCCTCGTGCTCCCACAAGGAGCTTCAAGAGTTCATCCGCTTCACAAACACCTTCCACCCCAACCTTCAGTTCACCTGGACCATCTCTGATACCTCTCTCTCCTTCCTGGACCTTTCTGTTTCCACCTCTGGCAACCACCTGGAAACCGATATCTATTTCAAGCCTACCAACTCCCACAGCTACCTAGAATACATCTCCTCTCACCCACCTTCCTGCAAGAATGCCATCCCCCATTCCCAATTCCTTTGCCTCCGCCACATCTGCTCCTGAAATGAGGCATTCCACTCCCGGACATCCCAGATGTCCTCGTTTTTCAAGAACCGCAACTTCCCATCCACATTGGTCAAAAATGCACTCGACCGCATCTCTCACGTTTCCCGCAACTCATCCCTCACACCCCGTCCCCGCAGTAACAACAAAGACAGAATCCCCCTCGTCTATACATACCACCCCACTAATATCCGGATTCAAAGCATCATCCTCCACCACTTCCATCACTTGCAATCTGACCCCACTACCAAGGACATTTTTCCCTCCCCACCCTTATCTGCCTTCTGGAGGGACTGCTCTCTCCATGACTCCCTTGTCCGCTCCACGCTCCACACTCCCCACCACCCCGGCACTTTATCCTGCAACTGCAGGAAGTGCTACACCTGCCCCTCCATCTCCCCCCTCACCTCCATCCAAGGCCCCAAGAAAACCTTCCACATTAAACAGATGTTCACCTGCACATCTGCTAATGTGGTATATTGTATCCGCTGTTCCTGATGTGGCCTCCTCTACGTCGGGGAAACCAAGCGGAGGCTTGGAGACTGCTTTGTGGAAAACCTACGCTCGGTTCATGACAAAGGACTGCCTCTCCCAGTCGCGAACCATTTCAATTCCCCCTCCCACTCCTTGGACAACATGTCCATCCTGGGCCTCCTCCAGTGCCTCAACGATGCCACCCGAAGTCTGCAGGTACAGCACCTCATATTTCGCTTGGGAGCCCTGCAGCCCAATAGTCTCAATGTGGACTTCACAAGCTTTAAAATCTCCCCACGCCCGACCTCATCCCAAAACCAGCCCAGCTCGTCCCCACCTCCTTGACCTGTCCATCATTTCTTCCATCTATGTGCTCCTCCCACCTCACTGACCAACCTGGACCCCACCTCCACCACCTACCTGCCAGCCTCATCCCTGTCTCCTTGACCTGTCCGTCTTCCCTTGACTGACCAATCCCCCATCCTAACTCCCCACCCACACTCACCTTTACTGGCTCCATCCCCACCTCCTTGATCTGTCCGTCTCCTCCTATCTGCTCCTTTATCCACCTTCCATCCGCTTCTTCCCCCCCTCTCCTACTTATTTCAGAGTCCCCTTCCCCTCCCCCATTTCTGAAGAAGGGTCTGGATGCCACCTTTCCTGCTCCTCTGATGCTGCCTGGCCTGCTGTGTTCATCCAGCTCTACACCTTGTTATCTTACAAAGATGGCTTCAGTTTTAAAAAACCTTTGGTCTTATGCTATGAATACACAATACATATACATTACATCTAAGCATGCAAACATTCATGACTGCAGTTTATTTCCGTGCATTTCTTCCTGCCACTGCAGGCCTCCGTCTTTCTTCTTCAAAGTCGTGGCAACACATCGGGTATTATTTTTTCGTCCTATCATCTGTATAACTTTCAAATTTCATGGCTGCAATAATAATCTCCATCTAAACAGTCTTGAATTTTTGTTCTTAAATTTCTTCAAAAACTTTTAAGGTACATACAATTGTCTCAGACACATTACTGGCAAGATAAATGTTGAATTGTTACAACACGAAGACTAATGTCAAGGTTTCCTTCTCAATCATGGAATACTTCTGTTGATGATTATTCAATTTTCTGGAAAAACAGCCAAAAGTTTGTTCTTCTTCTTGCAAGACTACAGCTTGGACACCCACATCATTCGCTTGATCGCCACCTTGAGTGGCTTTGTGTAATTCGTGGGCCGAGGGGCCCGTCACTGTGCACAGTTCTATTTTCTATGTTCTATTAGGTGTGGCTAACACTGGGGCAGTGATTAACACAGCTTTCAGGCTGTCAAATGCCTTATGACAGTCCACTGAAATTTTCTGCACTTCAATAAGTCAGTCAGTATAGCAACCACATTGCTAAAATTTGGTACTAACATCCGATAAAAACTTCAGTCCCAGGAACTGTAGTGCTGCCCTTGTTGGTGGTCTGGGATATTCCCTAGTAACCTTTGTTTCCATATCATGTGGGGACATCTGTCCATGTCCAATGACATAGCCTAGGAATGTGATTTGGGCTTTTTCAAGCTCACCCTTGGTTTATCGCCAAGCCCACCTTCTCAAGTCAATCAAATAATTCCAATTTTGTCTGAAAATGTTCCTTCCATGTGTGACTAAAAATCACCAAGTTTTTGATGTACAGAACACAACTGGGTAATCCCAAAATGACTTCATTGGTTATTCTTTGAAATGTGACTGGTGCATTTCTCATACCAAATAGCATGGCTTTAAACTGGTAGTCCATTCGGTGTCACAAAAGCCGAAATTGTCTTCACTCTTTCCGATATAGGTACCTGCCAGTATCCTGAGTAAGTCCATCTTAAAAATATAAGTTGCTTGTCCCACATTCTCAATACAGTCTTCCAAACGTGGAATAGAATATGAATCAGATATTGTAACTGCATTGATTTCGCAATAGTACACACATAATCTAACACTTTATCTCCACTAGCAAAATTGCAAATTTTCCATTTTTTTTTGTCTGCTTCCTGTTTCATCGTATGCTATGCTACTTATAAATGCTGTCTAGTCAACTCACCCACTCTATTTAATCTTTCTCTAAAATTTGAAACGTAGTCCAAGTGTGTGGCCTCTGAACTCTGACACACCAAATTCTTCTTAATTAGTTTCAGTGGTCTCTCACCTCATGCCCAAAAACTAAATTAAATGGGCTGAATTTGGTAGATTAATTGGTGTATTCCTAATTGCAAAAAAAAGTACAAATGGCCAATCCTCTGGATAGTCTTGACTATAATCCCTCAACATGGTCTTTAAAATTCGATGCCACCATTCTAATGCTCCCTGTGATTCTGGCTGGTATGCTGTGGATTTGAATTGTTTTATTCCTAAGCTATCCATAACTTTTGAATAATTCTGATGTAAAATTGACTTTTGATCTGATTGTATCTCTGTGGGTTGTCTGTATCTCAAAAAAATTGAGTAACTCTCCTACAATCCTTATGGCTGTGATACTGCATAATAGAATACCCACTGGAAATCTAATAGGCATATCCATCATGGTCAACAAATACTGATTTCCTTTTTTTTAGGTAGGGCTCCTACCCAATCAATTAACACCCTTGTAAAAAAGTTCCTCAAATGTGGAAATGGGTATTAAGAGAGTGGCCCTTTTTGATAAAGATATTCAGTATGTGAAATGGATTACAAAGAATGGTATAGCACAGAAACAGGTCCTTTGGCCCACCGTGGTTGTGCCAACATATCGTGCCTTTCTAAACTAAAAACCTTTTGCCTCTACAAGGTCTATATTTCTCTATTCCCTGCCTATTCATATATCTGTTAAGATGCCTCTGAAACTATTGCTACTGTATCCGCCTCTACCATCTTCTCTGGCAGTGCATTCCAGGCAATTACCACCCTCTGTGTAAAACCTTGCCTATTACATCTCCTTTAAACTTACTCCTTTTACCTTAAACCTATATAGTCGAGTAATTGACATTTGTATCCTGGTATAAAGACCCTGACTATCCATACCTCTAATAATTTTGTAAACATCTATCAGGTTGCCCATCATCCTTCAACGTTCAAGTGAAAACAAACCAAGTTTGTCCAATCTCTCCACATAGCTAATACCTCCAAACCAGGCAAAGTCCTGGTAAATCATTTCTGTACCCTTTCCAAAGCCTCCATGTCCTTCTTGTAGTGTGGCAACCAGAACTGTACCCAATATTCCAAATGTGGCCTAACTAAAGTTGGAGACAGCCACTCTCTTTTCTGTGACTAAGCCAGTTCTGTATCCATCTAATCAGCTCACCCTGGATCCCATATGACTTCAACTTCTGTATTAGCCTGCCATGAGGTACCTGATCAAAGGCTTTGGCAATGAGTGAGGATATTACGTACAGTTAAAAGCACCCAAGGCACAGACTAGGTCTAGAGGCTACATCTTAGATCTGCAGGTTTGCTCTCTTAGCACCAACCTACATGCTCACAGCATTCTTGCCTTGCCAATTAATGCAGTCATGCAACCGGTTTGTCTTGCTAATCAGTTGTCAGTCTAGGGGGTGGGTATTTTGCTGTACAGCATTGTACTGCAATCTTACACCTGTTCGATGTGCCAGCAGCTTGTGTGGAAAACACATTGCGTGTGCAGCAAGTAGGCAGCTAAATATCCATATATTTGGGAAGAAGTTCTCATGCAGGAAACTGTTGATTGGGGTTCCAACAAAGTAAGTCAGAGGCAGCTTCCCATACATGTCCAGGGGACTGGCCATGTCAAACATCATGTCAGAGGTGTTTTAATCAGTGGCCTATGCCTCAGCAGTCCAGGGTATATTTCATGCTTCAAACACTTTGACCACTTTCTACGTAATCTCATTCTACTCAGATGCTACATTTTTATAAGGCAAACAAAAGGGTCTGAGTCAACTTGCAAATCAATACAATTTTATCCTCAAAATATACTAAAGATACAAAAGGGGGCATATGGCTGATTATTATCTGAAACACTGCTCTTTCATGATAAAACTCCCATTGTTACATTAATTACTCTGCCAATTGTGGCGTTAAGTCTTTGTCTCAATCCTTATCTAAACTACTACTGGCTCCCAGACTAGGAGGAGGCACTTCACATGCAGTTAAAATACCAGGCTCTGATGAACTAAGCAAATGTTGGTCTCACACGTGGTTGAATCCACATTGAGGCAATGGTTGCCAGGTGTCCCTTCTTATCCCTCCTTTCCAGAAAGTTCTCTGGCCCTCAGCCAATCAATATTCCTGGTTAAGGTCATGGCCACTAATGAGATCCATGACATCACATGCAAGACACTGGGGCTACCTTTGGCATCCATCTATTTCATTTTCATTTATAGAGTCATACAGCACGGGCAAGGTCAGAAATCACACAACAGCAGGTTATAGTTCAACAGGTTTATTTGAAAACACAAGCTTTCAGAGTCTTACTCCTTCTTCAGGTGTTAGTGAGAGGTAATGTCAGACACAGAATTTATAAGTAAAAGATCAAAGGGTCACACCACTGATGAGGATGTTCTAAACAAACCTAAGATGCTGTTAAATCTTTAATCAGTTAGAAGGTTTTAATTGATTAATATATATGTAAATCCCCGAATTTCTTTGAAGTCACTGTCCTGTGAGAACTAAAGGTTTTATCAGTGTAAAGAAGAAGTGATATTTTAGGTCAGACAATGCATATTAAGTGTGAGGCCTTGTTTAGAATCTGTTTGTGTTTTGGTTTGGAGTCAGACTAGTTTTATTTCTAAAGTAGGAATTTATAAAATGGCACATTGACTGACTGTCTGCAAATTGTATGCTTTTTGCATAAAATAGAATGCATCTGCAAATACAGATTTGAGTGTGTGTGTACGCGCATGTGTGAGTGTATAATGTGGTGGGATCACCTGTAGTCCGACATGAACTCAAGATCTCTGTTGAGACCATCCTCATGGGTACTGAACTTGGCTAACAGCCTCTGCTTGGCGACTCTGCATTGTTGTGTATCCCAAAGTCCACCATGGAGGAAGTTTACCTGAAGATCCGAGGCCACATGTCCTTGACCGCTCAAGTATTCCCCCACTGGGAGGAAACATCCCTGTCTGGCGATTGTTGCATGATGTCCATTCATTCTTTGTCATAGCATCTGCATGATTTCACCAATATACCATGCCTCAGGGCATCCTTGCCGGCAGCGTGTGAGATAGACAATGTTGGCCAAGTCACATGAGTATCTGCCATGCACATAGTGGGTGGTGTCCCCAAATGCGATGATAGTGTCCATGCAGAAGATCTGACATGTCTTGCAGAGGTTGCCAATGACAGGGTTGTATAGTGTTATGGTTGATGTTGTCCTGAAGGCTGGGTATTTTGCTGTGAACAATGGTCTGTTTAAGGCATGGCGGTTGTTTGAAGGTGAGAAATAGAGGTGTGGGGAAGATCGTGGTGAGTATTCTTCATCATCAATATGTGTTGAAGGCTGTGAAGAACATGACGTAGTTTCTCTGCTCCCAGGAAGAACTGGATGATGAAGGGTATCCTATCAGATGTATCATGTGTCTGTCTTCTGAGGAGGTCATTACGGTTTTTTGCTGTGGCACGTTGGAATTGGCGATCGATGAGTTGAGCATCATATCCTGTTCCTGTGAGGACATCCTTCAACACCTTCAGGTGTCTATCTTGTTCCTCTATATCCAAACAGATCCTATGTATGTGTAGGGCTTGTCTATAGAGGATGGCCTAAAGATTAATATCTTTAGGGTGGAAGCCAGAGAAATGCAGCATCGTGAGGTTATCCGTGGGCCTGCAGTGGAGTGAGGTACAGAAGTATCTGTCCTTGATGGAGATGTGTGTGTCCAAGAATGGGACTGATTCTAAAGAGTAGTCCATAGTAAGTCTGATGATGGGATGAAACTTGTTGATGTCACTATGTAGTTGTTTCAGTGATTCCTTGCCATGAATCTAAAGAAAAATGTCATCAATATATCTGGTGTATAGCATTGGTCAGCGGTTATGTGCAGCAACGAAGTCTTGTTCGCATCTGTGCGTGAAGATGTTGGCATACTGGGGAGCAATCAGTCCCCATGGCTGTTCCATGTGTCTGGATGAAGAACTGGCTGTCGAAGGTGAAGATGTGATTGAGGATGAAGCGGATGAGTTGTAGAATGGCATCTGGAAATTGGCAGTTGGTGGTATTGAGTACTGAGGCTGTTGTGGCGATGCTGTCATCATGGGGGATGCTGTTGTAGAGTGTCGAAACTTCCATTGTGATGAGGAATGTTCCTGGTTCAACTGGTCCATTGGTGGTGAGTTTCTGTAAGAAATCTGTCATGTCACAGCAGAAGCTGGGAATTCCCTGTATAATGGGTTTCAAGATACCCTCGATATAGCCAGAGAGCTTCTCACACAGGGTCCCATTGCAATGGGACATCCAGGTGTGTTGGTTTTGTGTATCTTTGGAAGGCAATAGAAGCCCCCAAAGCTGAGAGAGCATAGAGTACTCTGAAGGACCGGATCAAAAGCCTTGACCAGTCTGTTCAGTTGACAGGTGTGTTCTTTGGTCAGATCGGCAGGTAGTTTTTTGTAGTGTTCCTGGTTGTTCAGCTGTCAGTATACCTCCTTGCAGTAGTCTGTTCTATTCTCTATGACAATGGCTCCTCCTTTGTCTGCTGGTTTGATGACAATGTTGTGATTGGTCTTGAGAGCACGGATGGTGTTGCGTTGTACCTTGGTGACATTTTGCATTACCTTCTAAGTGCAACTGGTGAATCAGGCGTTCACGCATTCTCTGATGGCTTGAGCATGCCTGAATAAAGTTGATGAGCTGAGGCACAAATAGAGACAAAATAGAGACTCCAGAAGTGTTAGTTTGATCTCTGTAGTTGGGAAGTTGCTAGAGTCAATCATATAGCAGGAAATATCTGAACACTTGTAAAATTAAGGTTCAATTCACCAGTGTCAGCACATTTTCATGAAGGACAAGTGGTGCTTGACAAGTGAGCTATAGTTCTTAGAGGATGTAACCAGAAAGGCGAATAAAATGGACAGCATTTGACAAGATGCCGCATAAAAGACTGATCTAGAAAGTTGGAACCCAGGGGTTTAAAGGTAGCGTATTGGCTTAGATAGAGGATTTGCTGACTGACAGAAAGCGGAGGGTCAGGATAAATGTGTCGTTCTCTGGATGGGAAACTGTAACTAGTGGGGTGCCACAGAGTTCGGCTCTCAGACCTCAACTATTTACCATGCGCATAAATGATCTGCAAGTAGGAACGGAATGTAATGTAGCAAAATATGTGGATGATACTAAAGTAGGTAGGAAAGCAGGCAATGATGAGAAGATGAAGAGTTTCCAGATGGATATTGACAGGCAAGGAGAAAGGGCTGGAATTGGGCAGATTGCGTTTAACACGGAAAGTGCAAGGCTTTCCTCTTTGGCTGAAAGATAAAAAGGGTAAATTTTCTTTTGTGGAAACAGGCCCTTCAGCCCAACAAGTCCACACCAATCCCTGGAGCATCCCACCCAGACCCATCCCCTAATCAACACATCCCTGAACACTATGGGCAATTTTGCATGGCCAATCCACCTAGCCTACACATCTTTGGATGGTGGGAGGAAACCCATGCAGATACAGGGAGAACATGCAAACTCCACACAGACAGTCACCCAAGGGTGAAATTGAACCCAGGTCCCTGGTGGCGTGAGGCTGCAATGCTAACCGCTGAGCCACCATGCTGCCCTATTTAAATGGGAAGCAGATTCAAAGTGTGTCAGTGCAAAGGGATCTGGGTGTCTTTGTGCATGAATGGCAGATGCAGCATATAATAAGAATGATTTGCAAAACATAGTTCTGAGGATTTTTTTTTCCCTACAAAACTACTGTTACAGCTACTCACCGTGGAAAACGTAGGAGTTCTAAATGGTCTTGTCTAATAAATGAATGGAATCCTGGTATTTACTGCAAAAGGACTGGATTACAAATGTTAAGAAAAGTTAGATTATAATATTTAAAAAGTGTGGCTACAATTATGCAAGACATGGGTGAGACCACACCTGGATTATTTCTGATGAAGGGTTTAGGCCCGAAACGTCAAGTTTTCCTGCTCCTATGATGCTGCTTGACCTGCTGTGTTCATCCAGCCCCATGCTTGTTATCTCGGATTCTCCAGCATCTGCAGTACCTTTTATCCCTGGATTATTGTGTCCAGTTTTGGTCCCCCTACTTGAGGAAGGATCTGGTGGGCACTGGAGGCATTTCAGAGGAGGTTCACCAGGTTGATATGAGGATCGATTGAATAGCTTGGACTTGTCCTCGCTCGAGTTCAGAAAAATGAGGGAGGGAATCTGATTGAAGTATATATCATGCTAAAGGTGATTGATAAGGTGGATGTTGAACAGTTGCTCTCCCCTGTGGGACAGTCCTGAACCAGAGGGCGTAGATATAGAGTGAGAGAGAGATTCAAAACTGGGACAAGGAAAAACTGGTTGTGAATCCATGGAACACATTGCCCCAGAGTGCAGTGGAGGCAGAATCAATCAACAGTTTCAAGTAAAAAATAGATGTTTCTGACCAAAAGCAGGATAAAGGGCTATGGGGATCAGGCAGGAGAGTGGTGTTGAGACCAGGAGATGATCAGCCATGATCGTGTTAAATGGCACAGCAGGCACAAAGGGCTGAATTGCTTTCTCCTACACCTAATTCCTATGTTCCTTTGTTAATTACTTAGTAAATTTAATATGCAAAACATAACATTAAATACTTTTACTTTTGCATAACCTATCCTCTATTGGAAACTAAACATGCTTTGCAGTATAAATGGTGAAAAAAGTTACAAAACACTTAAATAGTATTTATTTCAACATTTTTAGTTCAGATGTACAGAACTTCCTTTATTTGAACACATATTCAAAAAAATTGTCATTTTCAAATATGTCTGCTGATGGGAAAGGGAGAAGTGATCGTTGGTGGCAGGAGGATGTACGTGGAGGAGAAGCTGTCATGAAAGGGGTAGGGCATGCCACTTTTTCTCTTGATATTCCTTGGTACTTCCATTTGCACATTTGTATGGCTAAATCATGCATCATTAGGGAAATTCAGATTTAACAGCTTCTGAATTAACCATTCAGATGACTTGCAGCTGGCCCATTTTTAGGACTTGCCCTGAGTAAATTGTTACCACTTGTCATGTAGCTTCCATATTCATTTTGCTTAAGGATTTTTTGGAATATATTGATGTAGTCAGAAATCATTTTCATGTGTAGGAGAAAATAAAACCCAAATGCATTTGAAAAGTACAAACACAGGAATGATTTGCAAAACATAGTTCTGAGAATTTTTTTTCCCCTGACAAAACTACTGTCACAGCTCCTTATCGTGGAAGAATGTAGGAGTTCTAAATACTCATCTAGTATTAATAGTTTTGAAAATTGGCACCACAGTGATCATTATACAATTGAAGACAGCTGCTTAACAAATCTGATTTGCTGAAGGAGAAGACTTCAGCAGTTTCAAAAACTTGTGTGTCGCAAATACTTTACACTACTTGTATTGTAGTCATAGTCATACAGCATGAAACAGACCCTTCTGTCCAACTAGTCCACACCAACCAAACTGGCCCTACTTGCCTTTGTTTGGCCTATACCCCTCCAAACCTTGCCTGTTATGTGTACTTACAACATTTAAAACACAATTGGATAATTGTGCCTGCATCCACCACTTCCTCTGACAGTTCATTCCACGTACGAATGACAGTGTAAAATAGCTAGCCCTCGTGCTTCTTAAATCTTTCTCCTCTCACTTTAAAAATATGCTCCCTTGTTTTGAACTCCCTGACCCTAGAGAAAAAGACCCTTGCTATTCACCTTATCTATGTCCCTCTTGCTTTTATAAACCTCTATAAGACTACCCCTCAACCTCCTCTGCTCCAGTGAAAAATGTCCTAGCCCATCTTTTATAACACAAACGTTCCATTTCCAGCAACATCCTGTAAATCTTTTCTGAACCCTCTTAGTAGGAAAATATGCTTCAGACTAAAACTGCAGCAGATGAAACCTCAGAAGCTCTCGTCTGACAAAAATTCTTCCCCTTTGACATGCTACTGGCATTTATTCAGAAAGGTTGGGACTTCATATCAAATAATAGGTACGGTTGGTAAAGCAATTGCATGTCAAGTATTTTACAAAGCTGTCACAAAAAGAATTCATTTTTATTTTATTTGCCCTTCAATAAGGCAGTTGTTTTTTGTTAATTCCAGAAAGAGTGGTGAGTAGAAAAAAGGAACAAAAACAAAGTTGCTGGAAATGCTCAGCAGGTCTGGCAGCATCTGTGAAGGAGAAAACAGAGTTAACGTTTCGGGTCCAGTGACCCTTCCTCAGAACAGAGTAGAACTGAGTAGAAATAACTGAGTAGTTATTTTGAAAACAGACTTCATGTCAGGGTTCTAATTGGAAATTTCAGTCTATCCCTTCCCCTTCCCCACCCCTACCCGAACCCCTTTCCAATTAGTTTCAAATCAAAGATAACAAGCATGGGGCTGGATGAACACAGCAGGTCAAGCAGCATCATAGGAGCAGGAAAACTTGACGTTTCGGGCCTAAACCCTTCATCAGAAAATACCAGGTGCAGTAGGAAGACTGCCTGGGAATACCAGGTGCAGTAGGAAGACTGCCTGGGAATACCAGGTGCAGTAGGCAGGCCTGGTTAGTACTTGGATGGAAGACTGCCTGGGAATACCAGGTGCAGTAGGCACTACGGCCATACTAGTTTCAAATCAACGTTGCTTTGATTGGTAAATACTTACACAATAAATAAATATTCAACAACATTGAAAGGAAGAAGGTCACACAGTCAGCATATTATAGCACAAAGAGCCCTTCAAGCAATCATGTCTACAGTCGTCATCAAGCACCTATCTACTCTAAACCCATTTCTCAGCACTTGGTCTGTAGTCTTGGAATGAATACCTGAAAAACCATAGTATACAAGTACTTAAAATGTTCTGATCGTTCCCAGCTGTACCAATATTTCAGGCAGTGAGCTTCAGAAACCCACAGCCGTCTGGGTTAAAGCATTTTTCAAGTTTCCCATATGTCTTTTTAAAGCACCAGCCCAAATGCCTCCAAAAGATTTATAGACAAGCAGATGAAGGTACCGAGGAGATTCACCGAGATGTTGCCTGGGATGGAGAAATTGAGCCATAAGATAGACTAGATAGGCTTGGATAGTTTTCTTTAGAGCAGAGAAGACTGAGGGGGGACATGATTGAGGTTTCTAAGATTGAGGGGTATGGACAGGGTGAATACAGTGCAGCTTAATTTCAGTAAAGCGTTTGATAGGTTCCCCACAGTAGGCTATTGCAGAAAATTCGGAGGCATGGGATTGAGGGGGATTGAGCGCTTTGGATGAGAATTTGGCGAGCTGGAAGAAGACAGAGGGTGGTGGTTGATGGGAAATGTTCATTCTGGAGTTCAGTTACTAGTGGTGTACCGCAAGATTCTTTACTTAGAGTAGTAAGGGCATGGAATGCCTTGCCAGCAGCAGTTGTAGACTCGCCAACTTTAAGGGCATTTAAATGGTCATTGGATAAACATATGGATGATAAGGGAATCGTGTAGGTTAGATGGGCTTCAGATTAGTTTCACAGGTCGGCGCAATATCGAGGGCTGAAGGGCCTGTACTGCGCTGTCATGTTCTATGTTTTGGGGCCACTGCTGTTTGTCATTTTTATAAATGACCTGGATGAGGGTGTAGAAGGATGGGTTAGTAAATTTGTGGATGACACTGAAGTCGGTGGAGTTGTGGATAGTGCAGAAGGATGTTGCAGGTTACAGAGGGACATAGATAAGCTGCAGAGCTGGGCTGAGAGGTGGCAAATGGAGTTTAATGCGGAGAAGTGTGAGGTGATTCACTTTGGAAGGAGTAACAGGAATACAGAGTACTGGGCTAATGGTAAGATTCTTGGTAGTGTGGACGAGCAGAGAGATCTCGGTGTCCATGTGCATAGATCCCTGAAAGTTGCCACCCAGGTTGATAGTGTTGTTAAGAAGGCGTACGGTGTGTTAGGTTTTATTGATAGAGGGATTGAGTTTCGGAGCCGTGAGGTCATGTTGCAGCTGTACAAAACTCTGGTGCGGCCACACTTGGAGTATTGCGTACAGTTCTGGTCACTGCATTATAGGAAGGATGTGGAAGCATTGGAAAGGGTGCAGAGGAGATTTACCAGGATGTTGCCTGGTATGAAGGGAAGGTCTTATGAGGAAAGGCTGAGGGACTTGAGGCTGTTTTCGTTAGAGAGAAGGTTAACAGGTGACTTAATAGAGACATACAAGATGATCAGAGGCTTAGATAGTGTGGACTGTGAGAGCCTTTTTCCTCGGATGGTGACGGCTAGCACGAGGGGACATAGCTTTAAATTGAGGGGTGATAGATATAGGACAGATGTCAGAGGTAGATTCTTTACTTAGAGTAGTAAGGGCATGGAATGCCTTGCCTGCAGAAGTTGTAGACTCGCCAACTTTAAGGGCATTTAAATGGTCGTTGGATAAACATATGGATGATAAGGGAATCGTGTAGGTTAGTTGGGCTTCAGATTAGTTTCACAGGTCGGCGCAATATCGAGGGCTGAAGGGCCTGTACTGCGGTGTCATGTTCTATGTTTCAGCTGTTCCCATTGGTTGAGGGATCAATCATGAGAAGGCGTAATGTTAGGGTAAGGGGCAGGAGCTTCAGAGGGGATTTGGGAACAACAAAACCTTTTCAGCAGGTGCTGGGAGACTGGAATACACTGCCTGGGCAGGTAGTGGAGACTGGAAACCTTGCAACCTTCAACAGATATTGGATGAGTACTTCAAATATTGTAATATTCAAGGATATGAGACAAGTCCAGGAAATTGGAATTAGCGCACTTTAGTGGTAGTTATGTTGGTGCAGATTCAATGGGCAGAAGGGCCTTTTCTGCGCTGTATGAATTTATAAATCAGATCCTTCCCAGGGTCCGAGCACACATTATGAACTCTTGCCTTGTGAGTCCTACCAAAATACATCATCTCACATTTATCAGGAAAAACTGATCAAACTGAGACACACTTGTGACTAGCATGGGGCTGGATGAACACAGCAGGTCAAGCAGCATCATAGGAGCAGGAAAACTCGACGTTTCGGGCCTAAACCCTTCATTAGAAATGGGGGAGGGGAAGAGGGTTCTGAAATAAATAGGGAGAGAGGGGGAGGCGGATAGAAGATGGATAGAGGAGAGGATAGGTGGAGAGGAGGCAGACAAGTCGAAGAGGCGGGGATGGAGCCAGTAAAGGTGAGTGTAGGTAGGGGGGTAGGGAGGAGATAGGTCAGTCCAGGGAGGACAGACAGGTCAAGGGGGCGGGATGATGTTAGTAGATAGGAGATGGGGGTGTGGCTTGGGGTGAGAGGAAAAACCGGTTAGGGAGGTGGAAATGAGCTGGGCTGGTTTTGGGATGCGGTTGGGGGAGGGGAGATTTTGAAGCTGGTGAAATCCACATTGATGCCATTGGGCTGCAGGGTTCCCAGGCTGAATATGATTTGCTGTTCCTGCAGCCTTTGGGTGGCATCATCTCTCACACTTGTGACTAGATCGTTAATGTATA
Organism: Ginglymostoma cirratum; assembly: GCA_024137785.1. Classification (NCBI taxonomy): domain Eukaryota; kingdom Metazoa; phylum Chordata; class Chondrichthyes; order Orectolobiformes; family Ginglymostomatidae; genus Ginglymostoma; species Ginglymostoma cirratum. Next base: position 80,980,349 of record JAHRHZ010000012.1, read on the forward strand.
TTACAAACAGCATGGGAACCAGCACCAAACCCTGTGATACATTCTTAGATACAAGCTTCCAGTCAAGAGTGCAGTCACAGTGTTTGACATCAAGGCCACATATGACTAAGTATGGCATCAAGGACTGCCTGCAAAACTGGAGTTGAACATGAACTAGATCAGGGGAAAATCTTTCTACTGGTTACAGCTATACCTGGCACATAGAAAGATAGTGATTGTTTCAGCTCAGTCAGCTTAGCTCCATACCATCTCTGCAGAAGGTCCTCAGGGTGGTGCAATAGCCCCAACCATCTTTAGGTGTTTCATCAATGACCTTCTTCCATAAATAAGATCAGAAGTGGGAATATTCATTGGTAACAATGTTCAGTATCATTCATGGCTCCACGGATGCTGAATCAGTTCATGTCCAAATACAGGAAAACCTGGACAAGTGGCAAGTAACATTCTTAGCATATCAATGCCAGGTCAATAAGAGAGAAACTAAACATTGTCCCTTGATACTCATTGACATTACCATCACTGGATCCCCACCATCAACACCTTGTGGGTTACCATCATCCAGTTCAGTTTCTGGGCAATCTCTCAGAATACTGTGGTTACAAGAGCAGGTCAGAGGGTAGGAATTTTGCAGCCAATGACTCACCTCCTGATCCCCCAACCATGTCTACCATCTGTGATGCACGTGTCAGGCGTGTGTTGGAATGAATGCTCCCCACTTGCCCGGATGAGTAGACTAGTCAGGGATAGTCAGCATAGCTTTGTTAAGGGAAGTTCAAGCCGTACAAATTTAGATTGAATTCTTTGAGGAAGTGGCAAGGAGGATCAATAAGGGCGGTACAGTGGATGTTGTCTACACAGATTTTAATAAGACATTTGACAAGGCCCCACATGGCTGGGCTGGACAAAAAAGTAAAAGACTATGAGATACAGAGTAATGTGTCGAATTAGATCTAAAGTTGGCTTAGTAACATGAAACAAGGGGTAATAGTCGATGGCTGCCCTTGCAAAGAAAAGCTGTTTCAAATGGTGTTCTGCAGGGCTTGGTTTAGGACTCTGCTTATTTCATACATTAACAATTTGGACTTGAATGTGGCGGGACACAATTGGGAAATTTGCAGACCACACAAAAATTGACCATGTAGAGGATAGCTGTAAGCTCCAAAACGATATAGATGTGTTGGTAGACTGGACTGGAAGGTGGCAGATGGAGATCAACTCTGATAAATGTGAGGTGATGCATTTAGGGAGGTCAAAAATTAAAAGGGAATACAGGATAAACATAAATGAACTGAGAGGGGTACATGAAGTAAGAGATCTTAGCATGCAAGTGCCCAGATTCGTAAAGATAGCAGTAGATAAGACCTTTCAAATGTTATTATACCAGCCTCCACCACTTCCTCTAGCAGCTCAATCCTTACAGGCACCACGCTCTGCATGAAAAAGTTGCTCTTTAGGTCCCAATTTTAAATCTTTCCCCTCTCACTTAAACTTATGCCCTCTAGTTTTGGACTTCCCTAAGCTGGGAAAAAGACCTTGGCTATTCACCCTATCCATGCCCTTCATGATTTTATAAAGCTTTATAAGATACAGGCCTTATGAAGGAGGTAAGGTCATTGATGAGGCAGGTGAAGATGGTTGAGACTGGAACACTACCCTGAGGACCTCCTGGCACTGGATGACTGACGCCCAACAACCACAACCATCTTATGTGCTGGGTATGGCTCCAACCAGAATGTTTGTTGCCTTTTACCAACTAAGTTTTGCTAGGGTGCCTTCATACCACATTCAGCCTAATACAGCCTTGATGTCAAGGGACGTCACTCTCACCTCACTTCTGGAATTCAGCCCTTCTTTTATGATAGTATCCATCAACAAATCAATTCTCCCTCTAGTTTACTGTGATCACTTTTTCGAAAAAGCTCAGCACTTGGACAGATTTCCACTGTTAACTCCATTAATACCCCATAAAACCAATCATGTTTGAATCATAGAATCCCTAGTGTGGAAACAGGCCCTTTGGCCCAACAAGTCCACACCAAACCTCAGAGCATCCCACCCAGATCCATCCCCTATAACCCACCTAATCCACACATCCCTGAACACTATGGGCAATTTAGCATAGCCAATCCACCTAACCTGCACATCTTTGGTCTGTGGGAGGAAACCAGAGCACCTGGAGGAAACCCACGTGTACACAGGGAGAATGTGCAAATTCCTCACACACAGTTGCCCGATGCTGGAATCGAACCCGGGTCCCTGGTGCTGTGAGGCAGTAATGCTACCCACTGTGCCACCGTGCTGCCCCAACAATCAATATTTTTTATTGATATATTTCTGGCAGCATTTCAAGTTAGGCAAACATCGAAAACAAATGACAATCTCAAATAGATAAATGAAACCTCATCTCAGAGATTTTGAGCACTTGAAGGTAATCACATGGCAAAAGCTCTGCAGAATAAAATATTAGTATCAGTTATTGAGGGGCTGCCCATGAATGCTCAAATATGAAACATAATCATTTTTGGACAGCATGGTTATATCATTGGTTAAAACATGGATTTTAAGATAACTTCCACAAAAGCAAGTCTTTCAACTGAAGCATAGTTTAACAAAGTCACACCCTACTTCTGCAGCTCTGACGTTAGTAAGTTATCTTCAATTCTGTTGCTAAGCCCATTTTTGAACCCATTTACTCAACTTATCATAAACAACAACAGCATATTATGTTTGAGCACCCTACTAGTATTACAGAAGAAAACGTATTCAAATTACTTTTAAAAACTAAAATGACATCTAATAGATAACTTGATCCTCTGAAATAGACATCTATGCAAATATTTTCAATTTATTTGTAAGGTCTAATCTATTACTTCTAAAACCATACCTATATCTACACGTTCACTGAAGTTCAGAAAGCCCTCAAGCAACATGGAGGTTATATTAACTGGTTTACATTTGCCAGTTTGTGACTTACTTTTCAACTGAATACCAGAACAAAATTAGGTATCCTCAGTTCGCATTTGGACCCTCACTATTTCAAATGTTTTACAATGACTTGGAAATTTGCTTCATACAAACAAACTTGTTGTACGTGATGCCAAAATTGGAGACAGCACAAATGTTCAGGAAAATTGCAGATTCAGAAGGAAGCAGATCTTTCATGTATTTAGGCCAAATAATCAGCAGTTAAAAATTTAATGAGAATAAATGTAAAATAAATAGCACCTGGTTAGGGAATTAAATGCAGAAATGTTAAATGTACTTTTTTAAATTCATTTGTGGAATGTGGGTGTCACTGGCTGGCCAGCATTTCTTGCCCATCCCTAGTTGCCCTTGAGAAGGTGGTGGTGAGTTGCCTTTTTGAACTGCTGCAGTCCTGCTACTGTGGGTTGACCCACAATCCTATTAGGGAGGGAATTCCAGGTTTTTGACCCAGCAACAGTGAAGGAACGGCGATACATTTCCAAGTCAGGATAGGGAGTGACTTGAAGAGGAACTTGGAGGTGATGGTGTTCCCATATATACGCCGCCCATGTCCTTCTAGATGGAAGTGGTTGTGTGTTTGGAAGGTGCTGTCCCAGGATCTTTGGTGAATTTCTGCAGTGCATCTTGTAGATAGTAGCAGCAGTGTATACTGAGCGTCGGTGGTGGAGGGAATGAATGCTTGCAGATGTAGTGCCAATCAAGCGAGCTGCTTTGTTCTGGATGGTGTCAAGCTTCTTGAGTGTTGTTGGGGCTGCACTCATCCAGGCAAGTGGGGAGTACTCCATCACACTCCTGACTTGTGCCTTGTAGATGGCAGACAGGCTTTGAGGAGTCAGGAAATGAGTTACTCGCCGCAGTACTCCCAGCTTCTGGCCTGCTCTTGTAGCCACTCTGTTGATGTGGTGAGTCCAGTTGAGTTTCTGGTCAATGGTAACCCCCAGGATGCTGATAGTGGGGGACTAAATGGAAGTGTTCCAACTTGATGATCTCGAGAGATTTAGGATTTATGCAAGATAAATCTATAAACACAATCAGCATTATTTTGCTGTGGTAAGATTATGTAAAACACAGAACAGTACACCACAGTACAGGCCCTTTGGCCCACAATGTTGTGCCAAACTTTTACCCTAAACCTAAGGTCAATCTAACCTCCACCGCTACCTTATACTATCATCCATATGCCTATCTAATAGCTGCTTAAATGCCCCTAATGAGGCCGACTCCACTACCCTCTCCGGCAATGCATTCCATGCCCCTAGCACTCTCTGAGTAAAGAACCTACCTCTGTCATCTCCCCGATATCTACCTCCTTTCACTTTAAAACTATGTCCCCTTGTAAAAGCTACCTCCACCCGAGGAAAAAGTCTCCGGCTGTCCACTCTATTTATACCTCTGATCATTTTGTACACCTCTATCAAGTCACCTCTCATCTTTCATCGTTCTAAAGAGAAAAGCCCTAGCTCTTTCAACCTTTCCTCACAAGACCTTCCCTCCATTCCAGGCAACATCCTGGTAAATCTCCTCTGCACCTTTCCTAACGCTTCCACATCTTTCCTGTAATGAGGTGACCAGAACTGGTCACAATCCTCCAGATGTGGCAGAACCAGGCTTTTGTATAGCTGGAGCATAACTTCACGGCTCTCGAACTCAATCCCTCTATTAATGAAAGCTAACACACCATACGCCTTCTTAACAACTATCCACCTGGGTGGCAGCTTTCAGGGAACTGTGAACATGAACCCCAAGATCCCTCTGCTCCTCCACACTGCCAAGAATCTTTCCATTAACCCTGGATTCTGCTTTCAAGTTCATCCTTCCAAAATGAATCACCTCACACTTTTCAGGGTTAAACTCCATCTCCCATTTCTCAGCCCAGCTTTGCATTCTATCAATGTCCCTTTTGTAACCTAGAACAGCCCTCTGCACCGTCCACAACTCGACCCACCGTCGTATCGTCCACGAACTTGCTAATCCACCCTTCCACTCCTTCATCCAAATCATTTACAAAAATCACAAATAAAAGAGGACCCAGAACAGATCCTTGTGGTACACCACTCGTAACTGAGCACCATTTTGAATATTTTCCATCCACTACCACCCTTTGTCTTCTCATGGTCGGCCAATTCTGAATCCAATCTGCCACATTTCCCCCTATCCCATGCCTCCTTACTTTCTGCATGAGCTGACCATGAGGAACCTTGTCAAACACCTTACTTAAATCCACGTATACCACATCCACTGCTCCACCTTCATCCACGTGTTTGATCACCTCTTCAAAGAATTCAATAAGGTTTGTGAGGCATGATCTACCCCTCACAAATCCATGCTATCACGAATCAAACTGTTCCTATCCAAGTGATCATAAATCCTGTCTCTCCGAGCCCTTTCCAATAATTTGCCCACCGCTGACGTAAGACTAACTGGCCTGTAATTTCCAGGGTTATCCCTGTTCCCTTTTTTGAACAAGGGAATGACGTTTGCCTCTTTCCAATCTTCTGGCACTACACCCATGGACAGTGAGGACAAAAAGATCATCGCCAAAGGCCCTACGATCTCGTCCCTCGCCTTTATTTGCAGACCAAAGCTTAAATAGGTGAACTATTGCTGTAGAACTCAATGAATAGATCCCTTCTCAAGTCCTGTGTGCAATTCTTAGCAACTAATAGAAAAGATATTGTTCAGGGAAGAAAGCAATTAGAGCAATTTTTGAAATCAGGAATTCATGTTATTTTGAAAGGTCAAAGGAGTTGGGTGCGAGGCAGGGTGAGTTAGGGTATCAGAGCCATTATTGAAAAAAAGATCATACCATTATGAATAATCATCAGTAACTTTTAAATAAGTAATCGTGCACTGCAACATGTAATACTTACAGAGCAGCTTCAAGATAGAAGCCACATACAGTTGAGAAACAAGAGAAAATTTCCCTATACAAGACATACAAATGAACAGATAAAAATTGAAACAAAAAACCCCAGAAAATAGCGATTTATTTTGTAAAATGGTATTTGCATGAACATGGATTGTAACTGCCACAATAAAAAAAAAGTTGAAACTTTATTTAAACAAAAAGCTGCTTTGAATTTGATTAACAAATCAATAGAACAGTACGGTTAGATTAGTGAGGTATTTTGTACACATGCTTGGATAAAAGCAATTACAATTGTGCAGTCCTGTAGTTGTACAGCCACTCTGCAAATGATGCCTTCATCTTCTAGCTGAAATCAGTCTCAAAAATAAAATTCAGTTCTGAAGAGCTGATTTTGGAACAAAAGATACATTGTGAACATATAAGCCTCAAAGGCTTTCTTTTTGGGGGGGGGGGGGGAAGAGAAAAAGAGGATGAGCTGCAGATTTGCAACAATATTAAGCCAATCTTTGCTGGAACCTTAAATGGAAGTTGGATTCAACTCTCAGCAGCATCTTCAATGGCATGAACAGCATGCTAAATGGCCACCTTCTACGATAACAATACTTTGATTTTACCCACTGGCATTTTTCTTGCATCATGTTTGTTGTAGACTAATTAAAAGAGACTAATATTATGATTTGTTGACAAATTTGTATTCACCGCATCTTGCAATGGATGGTAGAAGACAAAATAGATTAATTATGTTTTCTAATTATCTTAGCTGCATTATAAATTGTTTGGTAATTTTTCTACAAGTGGTTTCCAGGACTACCACAACATCAACGTGGGACAGCTCAGACTATTTTAGTTAAAGGAAGTAAGAAAAAGGGTTATTTCAGACATCAGGATGTTGTGGCACGAAGGAGCGAGGAAGTAATAATGGGACCAACATCCTTGTCATGGATCAATCACCAGGCTTCGATGAAACGTATCACAAGCTGTTAAAAGAGGCTGAGGAAGAAATAACAGAAAGCCTGACCATCATTTTACAATACTGACTTGGTCCCAGAGGATTGGAGGACTGCGAATATTGTAGTTCTGTTTCAAAAGGGCAACAGATTGAATATTTACAGGCCAGTCAATCTATCTAACCTCAGTAGTGGGCAAATTATTAGATTCTGAGAGACAGAATAAATTATTACTTACAAAGGCATGGAATAATTAGCATGAATAACAGAAAATCATTTTTGACTAACTTGATTAAATTTTTGAGGACGTAACAAGGATGATTAATGAGAGTTGTGCAGTTGCAGTTGATGGATTTACAGGGACATAGCAATATTTTGACAAAGTTCTATGTTACAGACAGACCGGAACAAAAAAGCCTACAGGATCCAGGGGAATTTAGCAAGCTGGATATAAAATTGGCTCAGTGACAGAAAACAAATGATAATAGTTTGGTAGATTTAGTAACACGAAATCTGTTTCAGAGGGGTTCTGCAGGGTCCAGTTCGAGGTCCTCTGCTTTTTATAGAATATAGTAATAATTTGGACATAAATATATGAGCAGTGACTGAAAAGTATGCTATACAAAAATTGACCGTGCAGTTGATACGGGAATATATTAATGGACTGGTTGGGTGGGCAAATGCAATTCAATATGGGCAAGTGTGATCTAATCCTTTTGGGGAAATTGGCCTTGGACAACATAAATGCATTAAACATACAGAACTGTAAAAAAGAGAAACCGGCAGCCCTGAAATCAAATTCTTAAACCCCGGAAGAAATTATACACATGGACCAAAGAAGCAATCAATCTTTTTCTGGAACTCAAGAGATTCAGTGGTGTGTGGTTGGTGTTAGGTCTATTTGTCTGTCAGGTCTATTTGTCAGTCAGCCATTGTATCTTTTAAAGCGATCCTACGTCCTTGAATAATTCAACCAGAATAGGACTCACATTCATGATTACACCAACCAATAACATTGGCAGAAGACACAAATAGGTCCATAATAAAGAACTGCGGACGCTGGAAACCAGAAGCAAAAACAGAAATGGCTGGAAAAGCTCTGCAGTTCTGGCAGCATCTGTGGAGAGAAATCAGAGTTAATGTTTCAGGTCCAGTGACCCTTCGCGAAATGTTAACCCGGATTTCTTTCCACACATGCTGCCAAACCTGCTGAGCTTTCCCAGCCATTCTGTTTTTGCAAATGGGTCTGTAGGATCTGTACTTGGTTGTCTGTAGTCCTATTTTGTACTTCCCATTTGCTCGTTTGGTGAATAGATTTTTACTTTGTTGTTGAGCAATGTAAACATTCGGAAAAGGCACTCACTTTAGTTTGTCAAAATAGCAAGACAGGTCAACATGGTGTATCAGAAGGCATGTGCATTCCTTTTATTAATGGTGGCATTGAATATGAGACCAGGGAGGTTATATTGGAACTATATAAATCATTAGCTGGACCAAAGCTTGAGTACTGTGTACTGTCTAGTCAACTCATTATAGAAAGGACGTAATTACACTATAGAACATATAAGGGAGTTTTATGAGGAAGTTGCATTTTTCCTGTCCTGGCAACAATAAGAGAAGATCAGGCTCAAGTTTTGGCCTTAGAATTAAGGAGATTAGAAGAGATTTGACTGCGGTATTAAGACCCTGAACAGACTGGACAAGACATTTTTGCTTTAGCATCAAGTTCAGCAAGTAATATGCATTTACTCCAAATGACTGGTAGAAGGATTAAAGGGAGATAGGGAAAAATATTTTCACCCACAGGGTGGGAGGATCTGGAACTCTCAGCCTGAAAGGATAATAGAGGCAGAAACCCTCCACGCATTTAAAAGGTGCTTAGATCAGCATCTCCACCTGCATAGATACAAATCAAATGCTGCTAATTAGGTTGAATGGCTTGTTTCTGGGTCAGCACAGACATTACGGACCAACTTCTTTGTCATAAACTAGAATTCTATTTTATACTATTGTAAAGCTACCAAATCACTGTAGACAATTCTAGTTGGAAATGGTTATAATAATCTAGTACTATTCAAAGTATTTTGCATTGTTCTAAATAATCTAGTGAAAAGTTGTCAATCTGAAACGCTGTTTCTCTCTGTTTAACCTCAAGTGCAATCAACACTTTGTGACCGGGTTTATCCACCAGATTAAAAAAAATCAGATCAAATATTACCACAAAGCTATTTTCAACATCACTATAATAGATACATCAGTTTTTAGAACCTCCAAAAAATACAACAATAATTCAAATCCAAGACTGAAATATTTCCTATACTATGTATCTTTAATTGTGGGATTTTGATTAAAAGGAACGTTATCCAGAAGAATCTCTTTTCTGGGTTTAATAGCTGTGGAGAAAAAGAAAAAGACTGGTTATTTGGATCAGTCTCTTATAGCTGTGGAGAAAAAGAAAAAGACTGGTTATTTGGATCAGTTTCTTATAGGTGTGGAAGCTGAGATGCTCATGGCACTTCTGCAGATTTTTGAGGGAAGCAGAAGGATTTTGTATTCCTTAAGTGAATGCTCATCAAATGTGGAGGACAATCAGGACAATGACAAAACTATCATTCAAATTCTGAATGGAATGATTTCTCATTTCAGTATCTATGTTTTATTTTGCTGAATAAATAATTATGTTGTCAGAAACAATTATATTTAGTCTTAAAGCTGTGGACATTATAAAGGATTATTATGTAGGAACAGAGAACGCCATTCAACTTTCAAACCATCTGTGCCATTCAATAGAGATAAAAGGTACTGCAGATGCTGGAGAATCCGAGATGACAAGGTGTGGGGCTGGATGAACACAGCAGGCCAAGCAGCATCATAGGAGCAGGAAAGCTTGACGTTTCGGGCCTAGACACTTCATCAGAAATGGGGGAGGGCAAGAGGGTTCTGAAATAAATAGGGAGAGAGGGGGAGGTGGATAGAGAATGGATAGAAGAGAGGATAGGTGGGGAGGAGGCCAGTAAAGGTGAGTGCAGGTGAGTGTAAAGGTAGGGAGGAGATAGGTCAGTCCAGGGAGGACGGACAGGTCAAGGGGGGGGTGTGTTTTCTTCGGTTGGCATATGGGGGTGGGGCTTGAGGTGGGAGGAGGGGATAGGTGAGAGGAAGGACAGGTTAGGGAGGCGGAGATGAGCTGGGCTGGTTTTGGGATGCGGTTGGGGGAGGGGAGATTTTGAAGCTTGTGAAATCCACATTGATACCATTGGGCTGCAGGGTTCCCAGGCTGAATATGATTTGCTGTTCCTGCAGCCTTCGGGTGGCATCACTGTGGCATTGCAGGAGGCCCAGGATGGACATGTCGTCTGAGGAATGGGAGGGGGAGTTGAAATGGTTCGCGACTGGGAGGTGCAGTTGTTTGTTGCGAACTGAGCGCAGGTATTCTGCAAAGCGGTCCCCAAGCCTCCGCTTGGTTTCCCCGATGTAGAGGAAGCCACAATGGGTACAGTGGATGCAGTATACCACATTGGCAGATGTGCAGGTGAACATCTGCCTGATGTGGAAAGTCTTCTTGGGGCCTGGGATTGGGGTGAGGGAGGAGGTGTGGGGGCAGGTGTAGCACTTCCTGCGGTTGCAGGGAAAAGTGCCGGGTGTGGTGGGGCTGGAGAGGAGTGTGGAGCGGACAAGGGAGTCACAGAGGGAGTGGTCCCTCCGGAAAACAGATAAGGGTGGGGAGGGAAAAATGTCTTTGGTGGTGGGGTCAGATTGCAGATGGCGGAAGTGTCGGAGGATGATGCGTTGGATCCGGAGGTTGGTGGGGTGGTACGTAAGGACGAGGGGGATTCTTTTTTGGTTATTATTGCGGGGACGGGGTGTGAAGGATGAGTAACGGGAAATGCAGGAGACATGGTCGAGGGCGTTCTCGACCACTGGGGGGGGGTCCTTGAAGAATGAGGACATCTGAGATGTACGGGAGTGGAATGTCTCATCCTGGGAGCAGATGCGGCGGAGGCGAAGGAATTGGGAATAGGGGATGGCATTTTTGCAGGAAGGTGGGTGGGAGGTGTATTCCAGGTAGCTGTGGGAGTCAGTGGGCTTGAAATGGACATCGGTTTCTAGGTGGTTACCCGAGATGGAGACAGAGAGGTCCAGGAAGGAGAGAGAAGTGTTGGAGATGGTCCAGGTGAACTTCAGGTTGGGGTGGAAGGTGTTGGTGAAGTGGATGAACTGTTCGAGCTCCTCGTGGGTGCATGAGGCTGCGTCGATACAGTCATCAATGTAACGGAGGAAGAGGTAGGGTTTAGGGCCAGTGTAGGTACGGAAGAGGGATTGTTCCACGTAACGTACAAAGAGGCAGGCATAGCTTGGGCCCATGCGGGTACCCATGGCCACACCCTTTGTCTGTAGGAAGTGGGAGGAATTGAAAAAGAAGTTGTTGAGGGTGAGGACGAGTTCGGCTAAGCGGATGAGGGTGTCGGTGGAGGGGGATTGGTCAGTTCTGCGGGACAGGAAGAAGCGGAGGGCCTTTAGGCCATCTGCATGGGGAATACAGGTGTATAGGGACTGGACGTCCATAGTAAAAATGAGGTGTTGGGGACTGGGGAATTGGAAGTTCTAGAGGTGGTGGAGGGCATGGGTGGTGTCACGGACGTAGGTAGGGAGTTCCTGGACCAAGGGGGTCAAAATGGAGTCTAGGTAGGTGGAGATGAGTTCGGTGGGGCAGGAGCAGGCGGAGACAATGGGTCGACCAGGGCATTCAGGTTTGTGGATTTTGGGAAGGAGATAGAAGTGGGCGGTGCAGGCTTGGGGAACGATGAGGTTGGAGGCGGTGGGTGGGAGGTCACCTGAGCTGATGAGGTTGTGGATGGTTTGGGATATGATGGTTTGGTGCTCGGGGGTGGGGTCATCATGGCTGATCATCTAACTCCTGTTCCTGCTTTCTTCCATAAGCCTTTGAACCCTTTGCCTTATTCCTTCTTCTAAACATTCAATGTTTGGGCCACAAGAAGTTAAATTAACTTTTTTAAAACAAGGAAAGAGGCAACAGTACCTCCATATGTGATAAAAGCCGAAAGGACTGTAGATGCTGTAAATCAGAGATAAAAAGAGAAATTGCTGGATAAGCTCAGCAGGTCTGGCAGCATCTGTGGAGAGAAATCAGAGTTAACATTTCAGGTCGAGTGACCCTTCCTCAGTTCCAGCAATTTCTGTTTTTATCTCCACATGAGTTGCCATGTCATAATGGTTCAAATAGTTGTTGGTCCTAGTCTGCAAAATTCTATATTTCTATATTGTTATTTGTGGATTACTATCCAGTATAGGACAGGATCAAATGTGAAACTGATTTAAATACTTCATACAAAAATATAGTAAGGGAAATCTCCAAATTAATCTCAATTTCAGCATAGTTCCAATACAGTTACAGTTACAATGCACAAGAAATGCAGTTCTTGTTTTAGTTTACAACGTATCCTTTTGGTCAGGATTTTTGTGGTTAAAGGAAAGGACCTTACTTACATATTCTATTGTGGTCTGTGTGAACTCCCTGTATTACTGTTTTTCGGAGAATAATTTCAACATCTGTACCAAATTTAAGTAACTGCGAAGAAAACAAAACATTTAATACAGAGACAGTTACTAACTAAATTCTTAACACACTTCATCAAACTAACAGTACATTAATTATATATAGAGAGAGCGAGATATATAAGACAGGCAATCATTGGAATCTATTCTGTACATACTTAAGTATCCTAACTCAGAACAACTCCCATTCATCATCCTCCCTACATTCACTGATCTATTCTGACTCCTGCTTAAACAGCATCACCAGTTTAAAGATCTCATCTTTGCTTTTAAAACTAAGCTAGAGCTGTATCACTGGCTTTTTCTGTAATCTTCTCCAGTTTTACATCCACCCAAAATCTCTGTGCTCCTCTAATTCTGGCCTCTTGAATATTCTGCTTTTAATTGCTCCATCACCGGTGGCTATACTTTCAGCTGTGAAATCCGAAGCTCTGAATTCCCTTTCTAAACATCTCCATTTCTCTTTCCTTCTTTCAGATGCTCCTTAAAACCTAATACTTTGACCAAGATTTTTTCCAAGTACTTAGAGTCATACAGCACTCAGAACAGATCCTTCAGTCCATCTTGTCCATGCCGACCAAGTTTTCCCAAACTAAACTAATCTCATTTTTCTGGGTTTCGCACATATCCCTCTTAAGACATTTTACCTGGACAGGAAGGGTTTATGTTGCAACTGTACATGCATCTACCACTTTCATTCCACTTATTAACCACCCTGTGTGTGAAACGGTGAAATCTGCCCTTCAGATCCTTTTGAAAGCTTCCTCCTCTAACCTTAAAATTGTGCCCTCTAGTTTTGAACTCTCCAACCCTATGGAAAAGGCCTTTGCTATTCACCTCATCTATGCCCCTCATGATTTTATAAACCTTTATAAGGTCACCCCTCAATCTCCTATGCTCCAGGGAAAAATGTCCGAGCCTATCTAGCCTATTTTTATAGCTCAAACCCTCTGTTCCCAGCAACATCCTGGTAAATCTTTTCTGAACCCTCTCTAATTTAATATTATCCTTCTTATTGCAGGACGACTAGAACTGCACACAATACTCCAGAGAAGGTCTCACCAACGCCCTGTACAACCTCAATAATGACATCCCAACTCCTACACTCAGTGGTCTGTGCAATGAAAGCAAGCGTGCTAAACACCTTCTTAACCGCCCTGTCTACCTATGATGCAAATTTCAAAGAACTATATACCTGAACGCCTACATCTCTGTTTTACAACACTATCCAGCAGCCAACCGTTAATTGCTCGAACAATTCATCAACTTTACTAACACCTTCCGCGCCAACCTCAAGTTCACCTGGACCATCTCTGATACCTCTCTCTCCTTCCTGGACCTCTCTGTCTCCATCGCTGGTACCCACCTTGAAACTGATACCTATTTCAAGCCCACTGATTCCCACAGCTACCTAGACTACACCTCCTCTCACCCACCTTCCTGCACGAATATGATCCCCCATACCCAATTCCTCTGCCTCCGCCACATCTGCTCCCAAGATGAGACGTTCCACTTCCGGACGTCCCAGATGTCCTCATTTTTCAAGAAACACACTTTCCACCCTCCAGTGGTTGAAAACACCCTCGACCACATCTCTTGCGTTTCCTGCACCTCAGCCCCCTCCCCACGCTAAAAACAAAGGCAGAATTACCCTTGTTCTCATGTATCACCCCACCAACATTCGGATTCAACACAACATTCTCCGCCACTTCCTCCATCTGCAATCTGACCCCACTACGAAGGATATATTTCCCTCCCCACCCTTATCTGCCTTCTGGAGGGACCGCTCTCTCCACGACTCCCTCATCCGCTGTACACTCCCCACTAGCCCCACCAACCCTGGCACCTTTCCCTGCAACCGCAGGAGGTGCTACACCTGTCCCTACACCTCCCCCTTCACCTCCATCCCAGGCCCAAAAAAAAACCTTCCACATTAAACAGATGTTCACCTGCACATCCGCTAATGTGGTCTATTGTATCCACTGCTCCTGATGTGGCCTCCTTTACATCGGGGAGACCAAGCGGAGGCTTGGAGACCGCTCTGTGGAGCACCTACGTTCGATTCGCGACAAACGACAACACCTCCCAGTCGCAAACCACTTCAACTCCCCCTCCCATTCTCTGGATGACATGTCCATCCTGGGCCTCCTCCAGTGTCACAACGACGCCACCCGAAAAATGGAGGAACAAGACCTCATATTCCGCCTTGGAACCCGACAACCCAATGGTCTCAATGTGGACTTTACTAGCTTCAAAATCTCCCCAGGCCCAACCTCATCCCAAGACCAGCCCTCCTCCTCATCCCCGCCTCCTCGAATTGTCCGTCTTCCCTCCCACTTACCCGCCCCTCCCTCTTCACTGACCAACCCCCATCCCAACTTCCTACCTACACTCACCTTTACTAGCTTCATCCTCGCCTCCTTGACCTGTCCGTCTTCTCTCCCACCTATCTGCTCAACTATCCACCTTCTATCACCGCCTCCCCACTCTTTATTTATTTCAGAGCCCGCTTCCCCTCCCCCATTTCTGAAGAAGGGTCCAGACCCGAAACGTCAGCTTTCCTGCTCCTCTGATGCTGCCTGGCCTGCTGTGTTCCTCCAGCTCAACACCTTGTTATCTCAGACTCCAGCATCAGCAGTTCCTACTACCTCTACCATTAATTGTATAAGCCCTGCCCTTGTTTGTTTTACCAAAATGCAACACCTCACATTTATCCAAATTAAACTCCATCTGCCACTTTGCAGCTAAATGGCCCAAGTAATCAAGGTCCCTTTGTAAATTTAGATAACCTTCTCTACTGTCTCACATACGATCAATCTTGGTGTCATCCACAAACATCACAACCATGCTTCCTAATTTCTCATAATAAATAAAATACGTTTCTGTGAAGTTTTATCACATTAAAAATGAAAGTTGTTGTTATGTAATTTAGTTGAGAGAAAGACAGGACTGGCAGCTTAGCATTTTGGGATTTAGACGTTTCAGATGGGATAGAGAGGGATATAAAATAAGTGGGGTAGGAGCTTTACTGATATCACATGTATTCAGGGAGAGGTCATCCAGTGAGACCATATGGGTGGAGCTCAGGAACAGGAAGAGTGCAATCACTTTGATGGGATTGTATTACAGGCCTCCCAACAGCCAGTGAGTGATAGAGGAACAGACTTTTGAACAGATTATGGGAAAAATGTGAAGACAGCAGGGCTGTTGCAGTGGGTAATTTCAACTATGAATGGGGCTCACTTAGTGCCAGGGCCTTGAATTTGTTATGTGTATCCAGGACAGCTCTTTGAAACATTATGTAAATAGTCCAACTTGAAAAAGGGCCACACTAGACTTGGTGTTGGGTATTGAGCCCAGCCAAATAATTGAAGTTTCAGTGGTGAAGCATTTCAGGAATAGTGACCACAATTATTTAAATTTAAGTTACGGGTGGATAAGAGTAGACCTCAGATCAAAGTACTAAGGGCTAACTATCACAAAATTAGGCAGGAACTGGGGAATGCAGACTGGGGCAGCTATTTAAGGGCAAATTCACATCTGATATGCAGGAATCTTTTAAAGACCAGTTGATCAGAGTTCATGACCATTATGTTCCTGTGAAAATGAGGATAAAGATGGCAAGATTCGGGAACCTTGGATGGTAAGAGAAATTGAGAGCTTAATCAACAAGAAAAAGGAGGTATATATAAGGTTGAGGAAACAGAAGACAGAACACAAAGATTGCTGGAAAGAACTCAAACAAGGAATGAGGAGGGCTAAAGGGTACCATGAAATGCCTCTGGCAAAAAGGATTAAGGAAAATTGCAAGGCGTTTTACACATACATAAGTAGCAAGAATATAGCAACAAAAATTGTAGGTCCACTCAACGACGGAAGAGGTAATTTATGCCTGGAGCTGGAGAAAGTGTATGAGGTCTTTAACGAATACTTTACATCGGTATTCACAAAGGTGAAGGACATGGTAGATGGTGAGTCTGAGGAGTGGTATGTTGACATTCCGTGGCATGCCATATATTAAAATGACAGAAGTTGCTGGAAAAGTTCAGCAGGTCTGGCAGCATCTGTGAAGAGAAATCAGAGTTAACATTTCAGGCCTGATGAGCGTTCCTCAGAAGGGTCACCAGACCCAAAACGTTAACTCTGATTTCTCTTCACGGATGCTGCCACACCTGCTAAGTTTTTCCAGTAATTTCAGTTTTTGTTTCTGATTTACAGCATCTGCAGTTCTTTCCGTTTCCAGTATTAAAAAAAATTTGGGTATTTTGAAAAGCATTATAGACAAGTTTCCAGGACGAGAATGCTGAGGGAGGCAGGTGAGGAAATTGCTGGGGCCTTATACAAATTCTTTGTATCCTTCTTAGTCACAGGAGAGACCCCAGAGGGCTGAATTATAGCCAATGTTGTTCCTTTGTTTAAGAAGGACCAAAGGGATAATCTGGGACATTACAGGCTGGTGAGCCTTACATCAATGATAAGGAAATTATTGGAGAAGATTCTTCAGAACGGGATTTACTCACCTTTGGAAAAACAAGGACTAATTAGCAATAGGCAGCATGGCTTTGAGCAGGGACAATCATGTCTGACAAACTTGATTGAGTATTTTGAGGAAGTGACAAAGATAATTAATGAGTGCAGGGTGATAGATGTTGTCCACATGGACTTTAGCATACTGTAGAATAGCACAATTTTCATAAGCGTTAAGTAATCGCAACTGACACTGTGTTAACACTGTATCAACGTCTTTTTTCCACAGCACTCTACACCCCATCACTCCCACATTCCCACCACCCCCCCAAACTATAGCATAAATGCTGCCCCCTCCACCCTTCACATCAGCTCTGATGAAGAATCATCTAGACTCAAAATGTTAGGTTGCTCTCTCTCCACGGATGCTGTCTAAGCCACTGTGATCTTCAGCATTTGTTGTTTTCAGTACAGATTTCAGTATCTGCAGTAATTTGTTCCTGACATTAATACAATGTATCTACTAATACCAACGATAGAACTTGATCATAAATCACCTTGGGCCTTATAAATCAATACTTATGCACACACCCTAAATATGTGTAAAGGTAACACAGACACATTCATGTAATTCGACACTGAACTCATGATGAACACAATCTTTCATGAGCATAATATAAGATGGGTATAAAGTCTTGTAAAGATTTCCATAAACAGACCTCAGTTATTTTCTCTGGAGACGACTCAGTAAGATTGTTCCGGAATTCAGCGTTAATATTCTGTCTTGCGGCTAAGCAGTGTGATACAAAGTTAGTTTCAATTCATTACCAAACACCAAACACAAATATGCATAAATTCAAGTCTTGTGTATTGAATAATGATCCAGGCTTGAGTAATTCATTTAGGATCCTAAGAAACATCACAAGTTTTCTCACTTGAAATATTATCTAAAGACATCCTACATTACCAAACATTATGAAACAAACACAAATTTGAGGTTGTGGAAGTTGGTTGGCTCGCTGAGCTGGTTTCTTGTTTCGCAGACATTTCGTTACCATGCTTGGTAACATCCTCTGAAGCTTCATCGGAGGCTGCACTGAGGATGTTACCAAGCATGGTAACGAAACGTCTGCAAAACAAGAAACCAGCTCGGCGAGACAACCAATTTCAACAACCTCAACAGCCACAACCCAAGCTACAAATCTACTCCAAAACCTTAGAAACACAAATTAGTTAAATTGCATTTTCCTGATATGATTATAAACAAAATATAATAAAAATTCCTCTACTGGCAAACTGTCCTTTCATTTCCCAGGTGTTTACAGTAACAAAAATCAGCATAAGGGCAGCATGGTGGCACAGTGATTAGCACTGCTGCCTCACAGCACCAGAGACCTGGGTTCGATTCCAACCTTGGGCGACTGTCTGTGTGGAGTTTGCACATTTTCCCCGTGTCTGCGTGGGTTTCTTCTGGGTGCTCCGGTTTCCCCCACAGTCCAAAGATGTGCAGGTTAGGTTGATTGGCCATGCTAAGTTGCCCATAGTGTTCAGGGGGGTGTAGATTAGGTGGGTTGTAGGGGGATGTGTCTGGGTGGGATGCTCTGAGGTTCGGTGTGGATTTGTTGGGCTGAAGGGCCTGTTTCCACACTGTAGGGATTCTAAATATAATTTGGAATCCCTCACTTTTAACCTTATGCACATAATAAAACATTCTTGACAATAAGTGTCAAAGGAATGAAGATGTGCATAGTACAAGCCTTTCTTGGATTGACAGATTGATTCAAGTTACTCAACATAGACTTTTCTCCTGGTTGGCATGGACGAGTTGGACCGTAGGGTCTGTTTCCGTGCTGTGTAACTCCAAGCTGGAGAAAAACCAAAACGTCTGGCAGCATCTATGGAGGGAGAAGCACTTAATATTTCAAGTCCAATGTTCTAAAGATGAGTTTTGCTGAGTTTTTCTGGCACTTTGTTTTTATATGTTTTGGGTTCGCTTTAAATGGTTAACAAGATTTGGCATATGACAATAAACACAACCTTAAAGCTCTTTAAACTGTTTATTAATGTACAGTTTAACAATTTAGTAAATTTTTTTGTTTACTTTGATATAATTAACTGAAATTTTAAGAGTTGGAGGTCTTGCTAAGCTGAGCCCTTGCTTTGAGTTTTTGATCATTTTAAACATAATGTGTCTGTCTAAAGCTTTTTTTAAAAACTTTTATTTTATTTTCAGTTGGGTTCCCAAGAGAGTGATGCTCAACAGAAGATTAATGACCTCTTAAATTCAGTCATAAATTCATGTCTGTAACTTACATCGCAAGAAGTAAAAGTCACAAAATTGTAACATCTGGAAGAATTTATTCTCCATTACTTATCCAGCAACAATTTAAGGAATAGAATAAAATTACAGTTTGAATGCAAGGATATAAAAAGCATAAAAACCGAAAGGACTGCAGATGCTGTAAAACAGAGACAAAAATGGCAGAATCTGTGGAGAGAAATCAGAATTCCAAGGAAAGGTCACTCAACCCAAAATATTAACTCTGATTTTATTCCACCTGCTGAGCTTTTCCAGCAATTTCCATTTTTGTCTCTGGTTTACAACATTTGCACTTCTTCTGGTTTTTATACTTTTTATATCCTTGCATTCAAACTGTAATTTTATTATCAGAGTTAATGTTTTGGGTCGAGTAACCCTTCCTTGGAATTCTGATTTCTCTCCACAAATACTGCCAGACCTATTGAGTTTTTTCAGCAATATCTCTTTTTCATGTAAAAAAAAACATCATACAGGAAATTTCTTATCCACCCTCCTGCTCCTGATTATTTTACTTCGACATATTTCAATTTAAATTTGTGTCATTGTGTTTGTAACAGATTCAACAATCAAAATCTTGCACAGGAAGAGTGCCGAATTGCTTTGTCTTCCAATAACCACCTTCTTCTGAACAACCTGCATCAATCCATTAATCCAAGAAAGGCTTGTACTAGGCATCTCTTCATTCCCTTGACACTTAATGCCAACAACGTTTTATTATGTGCATAAGGTTAACAGTGATGGATTCCAAGTTATATGCCAATTTATATTACTATATACACCTGGAAAATGGAAGGCCAACTTTTATTATGCTAGTAAAGGAATTTTCATATGTTAAATTGCATTTTCCTGATTTGTGTTCATTTCGTTATGTTTGGTAATGCAGAATGTCTTTAGATGACATTTCAAATTTCGAGTTTCATAATGAGTATTTCACATTGGTATTCACTGAGAAGAACATAGCTGATATGATTAGGGAGGTCTATGTGGGTATTCTATGACACGTCGATGTTAACGAGGAAGAGATGTTGGGTGTCTTGAAAATCATTGAGGAAGGTAAGTCCCCAGTGCCTGATGGGATCTATCCCAGAATATGGAGGGAGACAACGGAGGAGACTGCTAGGCCTTGCAGAGGTCATTATATCCTCTTTAGCCACAGTGAGGTCCTAGAAGACTGGTGAATAGCCAATATTGTTCCTTTTCCTTAAAGAAGGGCAACAGGGATAATACAGGAAATTATAGCCCTGTGGTCCTTACATCAGTGGCAGGAAAACTGATGGAGAAAATTCTTAGAGACAGGATTTACTCACATTTGGAAATGGAAGAATTTATTAGGGAGTGTTAGAATGATTTTGGACAGAGGAGGTCTTGTCTCACAAATATAATTGAATTTTTTTGAGGAAGTGACGAAGATGATTGATGAGAGTATGGCAGTGGATATCGTCTACATGGACTTTACCAAAGCATTTGACAAAGTCCCTCATGTAGGCTCGTCCAGAGGATTAAGTCACATGGAATCTACGGTGAGTTGGTAAATTGGATACAAAATTTGCCTAGTCATAGAAGACACAGAATGGTTGTGAAGAGGTATTTTTCGGACCGGAGGTCTGTGACCAGTGGTGTTCCGCAAGGATCAGTGCAGGGACCTCTGTTGTTTGCAATAATTTTGATGAAAATGTCAGTGGTCTGTTTGAAGATGACAAAATTTGGTGCAGTTGTGGATGGTGAGGAAGGTTATCAAAAGATACTTTGAAAAGTTGGGGGGAGAAATGGCATGTGGAGTTTAATCCAGATGAGTATGAGGTGATACATTTTGGGAGCTCAAAATGCAAAAGGAAAGTATACAGTAAATGGTAGGACCCTAAGGAGCACTGATGTACAAAAGAATCTTCAGGTACAAGTCTATAGCAAGGTGCAACAAAAGTTGGTAAGGTGGTAAAGAAGGTGTGTGGTATGCCTGCTTTCATCAGTCAGGACACTGATTGTAAAAGTTAGCAAGTCATGTTGCCACTATATAAAACTGTAGTTAGGCCAGATTTGGAGTATTTTGTGGAATTCCGATCGCCACATCACAGGAAGGATGTGGAGGCATAAAAGTTAAAGTTATAAAAATCTCTTTAAAAAATAGCTTTATTTCAAAAGTCACACACGATATTTTGACAAACTTGAAAATCTCAATTTGAAAAATAGAAACCGTTTCTATCATTCAAAAAAAAAAATCAGCGTTCCACGATGTTCAGTAGACTTGTTCTTATCTCATGTGAGCCAAACTCAGTTGAATTCAAAGCCAGTCATAAGGCTATGAGCTGGCTCCTCAGTTTTGAATAATACATAGCTTGAAAATTCCTGATTGTTATCCAATGACAGGAAGTGCTTATGATAGCTAACAGGCTTCACTGTGAACAACCTACAATCATAGCTTTGTGCACTATGCAGGCAAGAACTTTACAGAAGGTAAATGACCATTCTTAGTTTATGTGCCAAATCACTGTTTTCCTGTAAAGCAAGCCAGCAATTTCAAGAATAGGATGAGAAAATGTAACATGTACTACTTTTATGAAAACTTTACCTGTTAGTGTTTTTTTTCAACTTTACCAAGTTGGATCTTCACGTTCCATTATGTCTTTTCTTTTACTTAAAGTTTGTGATAAAATTTGTTTTAAATTGGACGTATTCACAAAGTAATAAATATATCATTGCATTCTGCATTAATAGACTTAATTTCAAAAATAACATCTACACCAGTTCTACCTGTGGTAACCTTGTTATATTTAAGACAGCTTACCTTCTAAGGCATCATCATCACCTTTAAACACTTCTTTTCTTGTTCTATGTAAAGCCTTGAAAAGCTGCAATACCTTCCCAAATGAAAAGATGATATTCTAACAAAATGTTTATATATAAATGTACAATTTATTACCAATTTAGAGAAACATTTAACCTTTCAAAGGGCGAACATCAAAGGAGTTATGTTGTGGTTGGTTGGCTCGCCAAGCTGATTCATTGTTCCGCAGACGTTTCATTACCCTGCTGTGTAACATCATCAGCGCGGCCTCCGATGAAGCGCCGTTGTGTTTTCCCGCCTGGTTGTTAAACTCTGGAGTCCGTTGAGCTGGATTACCTCGCTTCCATTTTTCCTTCGTAGTGGAGTGTATATGGGGTCGAGTTCTATGCGTTTGTTGATGGCTTTCTTTGTGGAGTACCAGATTTCTACAAATTCCTAGATTGATAAGGAGAACCACCAATTCGACTGGGACAACACCAAGATCCTGGGACAAGCAAAGCAGGGACAGGCATGGGAATTCCTAGAAGCCTGGTACTCCACAAAGAAAGCCATCAACAAACACATAGAACTCGATCCCATATACACTCCACTACGAAGGAAAAACGGAAGCGAGGTAATCCAGCTCAACAGACTCCAGAGTTTAACAACCAGGTGGGAAAACACAACGGCGCTTCATCGGAGGCCGCGCTGATGATGTTACACAGCAGGGTAATGAAACGTCTGCAGAACAATGAATCAGCTCAGCGAGCCAACCAATTGCAACACCCACAACCCGAGCTACATATCTACTCCAAAACATCAAAAGGAGTTATTTTTACAATACAAGTTGATATCAAAATACAGTAAATCTTTATAAAAGTTTATAGAATCCCTACAGTGTGGAAACAGGCCATTCAGCCCAACAAGTCCACACCAGTTCTCCAAAGAGCATCCCACCCAGACTCACACCCTTACACTTATAACCCTAATGTAATGGCTCATCCATCTGACCTACACATCCCTGGGCACTATGGACAATTTAGCATGGCCAATCCACCTTAACCTGCACATCTTCCTCCTGCAGGAGGAAACCACAGCACTCGGAGGAAACCCCCTAGACACCAAGAAAATGTGCAAACTCCATGCAGATAGTTGCCAGAGGCTGAAATTGTACCCGGTGCTGATCACTGAGCCACCGTGCCACCCCTCGCTTGAAGTTATGGTTGTGTTCTTGAAAATAACAACTGTAAGTGAAATTGGCTCTCATAGGAACCCATATTAAAACTGTAGTTAGGCTCTGTAAGACCTTACTTGTTAGTTTAAAAAAATCTTAAAACATTACACCCTCCAAGTTTAAATATTTACATTGCTAAATTCTATTGATAAATGTAAGCTTCAGATCGAATCTGCATCTCGAACAGGAAGGCATCCGAGAGAGAGAAGTAGCACATAAGTAGTTGTGGTCAGTGAAGGAAAAAGCCACAACTTGAGGTCTGCAGAAACAGTAGGAATGGCGGATAGCAGGAAAAGAAACCATAGAGATGTCAAGGAAACCACCAATCAGGTCACACTGACAATTATGTTGAACTGAATCTCGCATTGCTCAAAACTAGCACAAGTCCCATCTACTTATCAACGCTAAAGCAAAATAATGTTAGGACAACTTTCAACAGGCCTTAATACAATGCAGTTTTGATTTTGCATTCAGACAACTCGCAAGTGACTCTGCATTAATATTGCAAAGAAGTACAAGACTACTTCAATTTCACCTTTGTGGTCGGTACGAGATAAATTTCCAATTGTTCCTAGTCCCTGTGCTATACACATAAGTAATTAACACTAATAAACAGCTAATTTATTCACGTTAAATTTAAAATAAATAGTACGTTTACAAGTGTTGTCTGACCAAACGCGATCTTCAGCCAGCAATACAATTCAGGATTGCTGCCTCTGCATGGCTGGGACAATTATACCAGACCATCAGTCCAACGTCAGTGGAAGAAAAAGATAATGTATGCGACATTCACTGTGAAGCAAACTACAAGACTATTTTAAAAACACGGGAAAACTTCGAACACGTGCACCCTCCCTTTCTCAGTATTTGTAGCGTTAGGGCAAATTTGGACGCTGCGTCAACAATGCTAACTCGCCGGAGCAGCGTCTCAAACACATCATGTGCAAAAGAACGAGCGAATAAGCACTGACACACGTTCGCCAAGCTCTGCCGCGTCCCCAGAGATTCCTGTCTTCAATTCGTCCCTACCGGGCTCAACCCAGGCCCAGGTTCACCTTGCTACGTGCGGCCATCCCGTTTGTAACTCCAATGTATCAAACTCTGCTCCGTACAGGCGCTGCCCAAGGACAAACTACCGTACAATCTTGTCGAAATCGCAATTCTGCCAAGTTATTACAGTCAGACCCTGTACCAAGCCATAATCCATAAATAATGCATTTGTAAGAAAGTCTAAGTATTAACAACACCTGGAAAATGAAACTATGAGATAGTAGGAACTGCCGATGCTGCAGAATCTGAGATAACAAGGTGTAGAGCTGGATGAACACGGCAGGCCAGGCAGCATCAGAGGAGCAGGAAAGCTGACGTTTCGGGTCTGGACCCTTCTTCGGAAAAAAAAAATGAAACTGTGATGTTTGTTAACATTTTTCTAAAACGCCGTAGAAATTTGATGTTAAACTCCTGAACATAGGAATATGACATATCATTCAACTCTTCCAGAACCCTTTGCCTGTCAATCAGGTCATGGCTGAGCTTTAATCCATCCATCCCCATAGTTCCATAATTCTTTTCACCTTCACCTAGCTAGAATCTGTTACATCTGAGGAAAGGTCACTGGACCTAAAACGTTAACTCTGATTTTTTTTCTTCACAGATGTTGCATGACATGCTGAGCTTTTCCAGGAACTTCTGTTTTTGTTCTAGAAATCTATTAATGTCAGTTCTAAAATTTTCAATTGACGCAACCATTTGGTCTGTGAGAAGTGTTTTCTGGCATCACCCTGAATGCCTTAATTCTAATTTTAAGGTTGTGTATCCTTGTGCTGCAATCCCCCAGAGGAAAGTGTTTCTCTCTATGTTCCCCAACAAATCCCTTAAATAACAATATCATTCATAAGCTTCTAGATTCAAGGGGATGCTTAGTCTATGAAACATATTATTATGATACCTTTAACTTCAGTATTATTTTGGTGACTCCATGCCGCTCTAATGCCCAAACCTGCACCACGCTACAGCTACAAGTTGGCTTGCTGGCTACTGGGTCCCACTCCAGGCATTATAAATTAGTGTCCAATAAAGTTATAAGTCACATAACACCAGGTTACAGTCCAACAGGTTTGTTTCAAATCACCATTTGAATTTTCACTTGACAAAGAGCAGCGTTCCGAAAGCTTGTGATTTCAAATAGACCTATTGGCCTATGACCTAGTGTTGTGTAACTTATGACTTTGTCCACCCCAAACACTGGCACCCCCACATCATGTCCGATAAAGACTTGGCCCTAATGTGCACAGCGCAAGGTTTGTAGGGTTACCGGTTACTGTATCCCTCACTGCCTCCACGTGCTGTTCCAAGCTAAGTGCCCTGTAAAGACTAGGCCCGAATCTGCACCACACCAGATCTATAGGTTTACTCTGTCCCCACCTCCTAGTTGCTGCTGTTCCGAGATAAGTTCCCTGTAAAGATGCAGAATTTATTCTGGTTTCTATGTATTCCTGCTTCACAAACAGAAGAATTAAGGTATGAATAAATACTGTTGAGTTAAGTATGTTGTAACTTCACATTTATGAAGATGATTAAATTTGACTTGTAACTGAAAACAAGTCATATGACAGAATATAGGCTTCGCAGTGGGGTTAAAATTGTATCAGAGATAAAAAGGTACTGCAGATGCTGGAGAATCCGAGATAACAAGCATGGGGCTGGATGAACACAGCAGGTCAAGCAGCATCATAGGAGCAGGAAAACTTGACGTTTCGGGCCTAAACCCTTCATCAGAAATCATTTCTGATGAAG
>JAHRHZ010000012.1:81006701-81064115 GCA_024137785.1 Ginglymostoma cirratum
TTGACCTGCTGTGTTCATCCAGCCCCATGCTTGTTATCTCATATGACAGAATATTGCTTGGAAGTTCATTTCTGGTTCTCTTCCTCTGTTGTATCATGTGTTGTCTTAAAAGAAAGAAACAGACCTGTAGGGGTTTGTAATGGTACATGTACACCACTTGGATACGGTCAATTTGATATGGATGATGATAGGTTGGTGTTAAATTGCCCATCGTGTCCAGGGATGTGCAGACTAGATAGATTAGCCTTGGGAAATGCAGGGTTACAGGAATAGGGTAGGGGGATGGGTCTGGGTGGGATGCTCTTCGGAGGGTCAGTGTGGACTTGAGGAGTAGAATGGCCTGCTTCCACACTGTAGGGATTTTATGATTCTATCCAGGTGAAGACTCAAATTGCTCAAGGATCAAAGTGAATGACTGGTGGATTGATAAATATGTGAACGTGCTTAGAATGAGAACAATAGTTGTGCTCACAAAATAACTGAATGCTATTGTGACAGAGTATTCATGTCAAAATAGAGTGACCTTGGGAAGGTGTATAATGCTGAATTACCATGATAGCATCAGGGCTTGAAGGATTATATGGGACTACAAGTTTAATAAACATGGTTTAAATTAAAACTGTCTCGGGATTGAGAGGTTTTTTTGTGAAATTTGGTAAGCTAGAATGTAGAGCAATCTATCCCAGAAAGAAAGCACATTAGGCCAAGATTTTATGGGTTCTGTCAAAGTCCCAGAAAATCTGGTCAGCACCCCCACCTGGCTTTGGCTAATCATGGAATCACAACTGTATTTTATCATTGTTGAGGATTTATCATCCTTTAATCCCAGCAGATTCCCCAGCATGTTTTCCCAAGTTGAACTGATTTTCTTCAGTGCCTCCCATTCACTAGCCACTTTTCCTATTTTACTTTTGTACTGGACCCAAATGAACAATTGTTGCAGTTTATCCGTGTGCCGTTTAAATGTTTGCCTTTGTATATCCATCATTCTGTGCATCCTATTAAGTAACACTTCCCAATTTATCATAGCCAACTCACACCTCAGAACATTGTAATTATATAGTTTTTTAGGGCAATAGTGAGGAGAAGAAGGGCTCTTGAGTATAAATATTAATTCATTTTGAGGGCAATCAAAGAATTTTGTTTAAAAGGGGAATGCATGGCAGGAGAGCTCAAGTTGTGTTCTTCCTGCTATGTGTGGAAGGTTAGGCAGTGCCCAGAATCAGAATGTGTACAGGACATGTCTCCTGAAAGCTCGGTTTCTTTGAATTGGAGTAGTAGCTGGGTACACTGTCAGGCATCCATGAGACTGAGAGTCTAATGGATAGCATATAGAAAGAACTGGTCACTCTTCAAACTAAGACTCCACAGCCAGAGAGGGAATAGACAACCACTGGGCAGAGTGAGGGTACTAGGCAGATAATGCAGAATACCCTTTAGACTTACCTGTGCAAAACCTTTATATTGCTTTGTGGTGGTTGTCCTGTCAAAGGAAAGTAGCAACAGCCAGATTTGTTACGCCATAGCTGGCTCTGCTGCATCAAGAGGAGGTATCAATGTGGGAATTCCATTGTAATTGGTGAGGTGGTTGTTTGTAAGAGAAATAGATATTTCTGTGCTACAAACGAGACTTCAGTATGAGATGTTACCTCCTGCGTGGTAGGGTCAAGGATGTCTCAGAGCAGCTAGACGTAGATAATAAAAGGGGATGAGATCCACAAACAGGATATAGGGCCTCAAAAGGTAGAGTAGAAATAGCAGGATTAATCAGATGAGTATGTGTCGGGAGAGATGTGTGGTCGATGGTGCGTCTGCTGCCCAAATAGAAATCAGAAGTGGTCACGCTCTGAGGGAAAACAATTCCTCACCTCTGTCTTAGATGAGCGACCTTTATGTTTAAATCATGACCCCTAATTCTAGATTCTACAACTAGAGGAAACATCTTTTCCACCTACACCTGGTCAAGTCCCTTCAGGATCCTATGTGCTTCAATAAAGTAATCTCTGACTCTTTTAAGCTCTACATTCCAAGTATTAGTCTGGTAAACCTACTCTGCATCAAACACATTGACTTAACCCAGTACTATACAGAGCATTCAATATGCGGTCTTACCAGTATCCTGTATAATTGAAGTATAAACTCCCTACTCTAGCATTCAATTCCACTCAGAATAAAACGTGACACTCTATTAGCCTTCCTGAATACTTGCCATACCTATATGTTAACTCTCAGTGGTTTGTGCACTTAGGCACCCAGATTTCTCTGCGTCTTAGAGCTCTATGACCTCATCATTTAGATAATATATTTCTTTATTATTCATATGTGCCAATGGGCTGCGGAACGGCAGACGGAGTTTAATTTAGATAAATGTAAAATGTTGCATTTTGGTAAGGCAAGCTAGGACAGGACGTATCCAGTTCATGGTAGGGCCTTTGTGAGTGTTGCCAAACTAAGAGACTGAGGGGTGCAGGTGCATAGTTCCATGAAACTGGAGTCTTAGGTAGGAGAGTGGTGAAGGAAATGTTTGGCCTACTTACCTTCATTGGTCAGAACATTGAATTTACAAGTTGGGATGAGAGGTTGTGGCGGTACAGGACTTTGGTGAGGCCACTTTTTGAATACCGCACACAGAGAGGCTGAATAGGCTGGGGCTTTAGTCATTGAGGGATGATCTTAAAGAGGTGTATAAAAGCATGAGGGGCATGGATAGGTTGAGTAGTCAAGGTATTTTTCACCCATGGGTGAGTCCAAAACTAGACGATAGAGGTTTCAGGTGAGAAGTGAAAGATTTAAAAAGGACCTGAATGGTAACTTTTTCACACAGAGGGTGATGCAGTGTACAGAAAGAGCTGCCAGAGGAAGTGCTAGAGGTGAGTACAATTACAACATTTAAAAAGCATCTGGCGGCATTCAGAATTCCCAAAATGTGACAAGCCACATATTCCGCTCAGCTGGCCTCTCCTGACATCTCAAATTTACAACTAACGCCTTAGAGTAGAATTATTGGACTTACTTTGTAAGGATTCCTACTCTATCACTAAGCTTATGAAGAAGTTATCTGCAGCTAAGTTTCCACTGCTCTAAATGTGTTAGACAAGAATGAGTTATTGCCAAGGGTGGGGAACCTGTGGCCTTAAGGCTGCATGCAGCCCTTTGGGGTACCAGCCCATTTGCCCGCGAAAACTAAATCCGCCTTTATAAATCTGCGTACCATTTTTAAAATTTTTACTGGTACCCAGTCATGTCAAAAACTAAGAAAAGAACATTAAGGGAAGAGAACAGAGTATTCAATGAAGAATGGGAATTGCAGTATTATGTAGTTGCTGTGAAAGATAAAATGATGTGCTTGCTCTGTGACACCATAATTGCAACAGTGGCAAAATACAATGCGTATCAACATTGTGCAACTCCTAAGGACCGTAATATAACTTAGCATAACTGATATGCTAAACTGGAAGGGGAACCCCAAAGTCTGCATTAAGAAAATGAAAAAGCAAAAGCAGTAACAGAAGCAAGTATTTAAAATGATGTCAGGACAAGGGACTGGCATCACTGAAACAACTTATAAAGTAGCATATATACTTGGAAGAAGAGGTAAGCCATTTACTGATGTGGAAATCATTAAAAAATGCATTGTTGAAGTTATAGGATGTTTAGATTGTAAGGTTGATAAGTACAAACAAGTACCTCCTTCAAGTAGGACCATAACTGATCAGCAACGTGAATTAGCCCTCAGAGTAACGGAACAACTTCATACAATATTCCAAAGCGAAGATATTTATTATTTGGTTGCCTTAGATGAATCCACTGACATTACTGACTCAGCACAGGTGTTATTTTTTATTTGTGTTATAACTGCGGATTTTCAGTGCTACGAGGAGTTACTGGCTTTGGGTACCCTTACAGCAAGGACATGGAATTGACATCTTCGCTATTTTCAAAGAAAAATGCTATGAAGCAAAACTGAATTTATATAGCACCTTCCATGAGAGGAAAACGTAAAGGTTTTGTTGCGTTATTGCGAAAAGAATTACCAGGTCCAGATATAAAAGGTACTGCAGATGAAGGGTCTAGGCCCGAAACGTCAAGCTTTCCTACTCCTATGATGCTGCTTGGCCTGCTGTGTTCATCCAGCCCCACACCTTGTTAACCAGGTCCAGATACTTTGATTTCCTTTCATTATCTTTTGCATCAACAAAATGTTTGTGCCAAATCTACTGTTTTAAGTGACACGTTAAATAAAGTTACAGGTATTGCAAACTACATTCCAGCAAATGCATCACAGCATCTCCAACAAGAGGCAAACGTCATTCCCTTGTTCAAAAAAGGGATCAGGGATAACCCCGGAAATTACAGGCCAGTTTGTCTTACGTCAGTGGTGGGCAAATTATTGGAAAGGGCTCGGAGAGACAGGATTTATGATCACTTGGATAGGAACAGTTTGATTTGTGATAGTCAGCATGGATTTGTGAGGGGTAGATCATGCCTCACAAACCTTATTAAATTCTTTGAAGAGGTGACCAAACACGTGGATGAAGGTGGAGCAGTGGATGTGGTATACATGGATTTAAGTAAGGCATTTGATAAGGTTCCGCATGGTAGGCTCATGCAGAAGGTAAGGAGGTATGGGATAGGGGGAAATGTGGCAGATTGGATTCAGAATTGGCTGACCCTTAGAAGACAAAGGGTGGTAGTGTACGGAAAATATTCAACATGGTGCTCAGTTACGAGTGGTGTACCACAAGGATCTGTTCTGGGTCCTCTTCTATTTGTGATTTTTGTAAATGATTTGGATGAAGGAGTGGAAGGGTGGATTAGCAAGTTCGTGGACGATATGAAGGTGGGTCGCATTGTGGACAGTGCGGAGGGCTGTTCTAGGTTACAAAAGGGACATTGATAGAATGCAGAGCTGGGCTGAGAAGTGGGAGATGGAGTTTAACCCTGAAAAATGTGAGGTGATTCATTTTGGAAGGACAAACTTGAAAGCAGAATCCAGGGTTAATGGAAAGATTCTTGGCAGTGTGGAGGAGCAGAGGGATCTTGGGGTTCATGTTCACAGTTCCCTGAGAGCTGCCACCCAGGTGGATAGAGTTGTTAAGAAGGTGTATGGTGTGTTAGTGGAGTCGGCCTCATTAGGGGCATTTAAGCGGCTATTAGCTGGGCATATGGATGATAGTATAAGGTAGCGGTGGAGGTTAGATTGACCTTAGGGTTAGGGTAAAAGTTCGGCACAACAACGTGGGCCGAAGGGCCTGTACTATGCTGTACTGTTCCATGTTCTATGTTCTATGTTCGTAACATGCTTCAGCTTGATGATGAAACATTCAGTGTGGATCTGCCATATCATTTTAAAGTGCGCTGGTTGGCACAAGGACAAATACTTTGTAAAACTTTTATCTTTGCGAAAACAAATCACAAGATTTTTTAAGGAACTGAATGTACCATGTGAATTGTTAAAAGAGGATCTCTGCAGAAATGCTGCATTTTGTGTGATATAATGTCGAAGCAAAATGAGCTGAATTTTTTTTTGCAATGTAAAACTAAATCTATACATATGTGGCTAAAAATCCAGGCATTTTGGAATAAGCTGACCTTTTTCAAAACTTTCCTTACTCGATCAGAACTTTCAGCTGAACAATTTTCTGAACTGGCAAAGCTAATCAATGAACAGGATACAAGCAAATCATTAAGGAAATTTGACGTGAAAGAATACACAGCTGTTCTGGATTCCAGAATACAATTGAAGGTTTGCAGATTTTGAGAAACATAATCTCACACAAACTAGCTTTTCAACCACACATGGTTGATGTCTCCAAAGCACCTAATCACTCACAGATGGAATTGATTGAGTTCTCAGAAGATAATGTTCTGAAGTCTCTATTTGACACTAAGAAGGATTCCATTGAAATATGGAAAAAAATGCCATTGAATGCCCATACCCCCGTCAAAATGCTTGTCGAATGCTGCCTTGTTTTGGCACATCCTACTGTTGTGAATCAACTTTTTCATATGTGACACAAATTAAAACGTGCTGGAGATCTCAGATGAAGAATATTCACCTGGAGGACCAATTAAAGCTACGGTCAACGATGTTGGAATCAAATATCTGATTCCTATCTCACAATAAGTAATCATGAAAAAGTCATTAAACGGTTTGTTGTGTAAGTTTTTCATTTATTATTAGTTCTATCATCAACTTTGCCAAACAAATAAATGTGTCTTTGCTGAATTTTTATTTTGTTTAAAGGCCTCATGTGAGAGCAGGCTTTAATTAAAATTAGTAGATATGTCGACAAAAATGTAACATTTTGTTGTATATGTTAAATTCTCAGCATGTGGCCTAATAGGATCTCAGTTGAATAAAATGTATTATATATTTAAAATTTATTTAAAATGTATAAATAAATGACTTTCCTGGGTTAAGCAGTAATGGTCAGGTGCCCAGTACTCACCAATCCAGAGCCTTTCTCCCATTTTGAAGTTGTGACATCAACAGATTCTTGCAGTATTCCTGCAGATCACCTGTTACTGTGTCCATCCTCGCATTGTGGTGGCTGCTGCTCCAAGCTAAGTACCCTATAAAGACTAGACCTGAGTCTGCACAGCGCTAGATTTATAGACTTGTCGGTTGCTGTGTCCCCTCTCCAGCCGTCAAGAAAACATGTCCAGTCAAGTCAAAGTCACATGACACCAGGTTATAGTCCAACAGGTTTGTGCATTATCCACCTAGTCCTCTTACTCTGCCCAGTGGTCATCCATTCCCTCCCTGCCTGTGAGAGCTTCCAGGCGACATGTCCTGCATACGTTCTGACCTGGGGCACCGCCCCACCTTCCACACAGCAGGAAGAGCACACCTTGATCTCTCCTGCCATGTCATCCCCCTTCAAATCAATTCCTTCAATTACACTCAAAATCAAATAATATTTATTACTTGAGGGCCTTTCATCTTTGCACTATTGCCTTAAAAAAACCTACAAAACTACAATGGTCAAAGGTGTGAGCTGGCGATGATAAATTGTGAAATGTTGCTTAAAGGGATGCGCAGGGCACTTAGCTTCGAACAGCACCAGGAGGCAGGAAGGGACTCAGCAACTGGTAACCCTATGAAATCTTGCACGCTGTGGATTAGGGCCTAGTCCTAATAGTCCACGATATGGACGTGCCAAGGTTGGACTGGGGTGGACAAAGTCACATGACACCAAGTTATAGTCCAACAGGTTTATTTCAAATCACAATTTGAATTTTCACCTGACGAAAGAGCAGTGCTCTGAGAGCCTATGATTTCAAATAAACCTGTTGGACTATAACCTGGTGTTGTGTGACTTATGACTTTCCCAGTCCAAAACCTCTCCATATCACGTCCAATAAAGACGAGGCCCTAATCCATCCACCCAAGATATATAAGGTTACTGATTACTGTGTCCCATCCCATCTCTTAGTGCTTGGGAAGGAGAGTGAGAGATGGGTGGTGGTGGTGGTGGGTGGTGGGTGGTGGAGGGTGGGGGGTGTGGTGGTGGTGCAGGTGGTGCGCGTGCTATCAACCTAAAGTCTAACAAAGTGAAATACAGTTCTGTTACTTCAGTAATAAACCCTATCAATCTACACTCTGACGCAGTGTAATAAAGGTTGTTACATCAGTAATAATGCCTCCCAATCTACAATCTAACATAGTGTAATAAGGCTCCATTAGATCTGTAAGAAATCCTTCAATCTACACTCTAACACAGGTCAATAAAGGTATTTTACAACAGTAATAACACAGGGCAATAAAGTTCTGTTACGCTGGAAATAAACACTACCAGTCTACACTGTAACACAGTGTAATAAAGCCACGTGACATATAATCTGGATCAATCTACGTGCTAACAAAGTGTAAAAACAGCTCTGCTGCACTGGTACGAATACCCATCAATTCACACTATAGTTCAGTGTGATAAAGCCCTGTAACACCTAACATAAACCCTATCAATCCATACTCTAACACGGTGTAATAAATAGTTGCTACACTAGTAAAAAACCCTATCAATCTACAGTGTAACTTAATGTAATAAAGGTCTGTCACATCAATAATAATCCGTATAAATCTGCACTGTAACACAGTGTAAATAAAGCTCTGTTATGCCAGTAATAAGCCTTATCAATCGACAACATAGCACAGTGTAATAAAATTGCGTTAAAACTCTGTTACATCAGTTTTAATCCATATCAATCAACACTCTAACACAGAATAATGAAGCTGTGTTACACCAGTAATAAACGCAATCAATCCACACTCTAAGACAGTGTAACAAAGCACTGTTAGATCAGTAATAGATCCTATCAAACTATACCCTAACATTGGGCTATAAAGCTCTGTTACATCAGTAATAAACCCTACCAATCTACACTCCACCAGAGGGTAATACAGCTGTCTTACACCAGTATTAAACGTGACCAAACTACACTGTAAAATAATGTAATAAAGCTCAGCACCATCAGTAACATGCTCTGTTATTTCTACAGTCTAACAAAATATGATAAAGCTCTGTTAGAACAGTAAGAATCCCTATCAATCTATACTCTAAAACATCTAATAATGCTATGTTACACCAGTAATATACATTATCAATCTACACTGTAAAACAGTCAGAAACATGAAAAATTTACACTCTAACACAGTGTAATAAAGCTCTGTTACACCAGTAAAGAACCCTATCAATTTACAACCTAACACAATGTAATAGAGCTCTGTTACATCAGCAATGAAACCTCTAAATATACACACTAACACAGTATTGTAAAACTCTGTTATATCAGTAATAAACCCTAGCAATCTGCACCCCAACATTGTATAATACACCCCGTTACACCAGTAATAAACCCTATCAATCTATACTCGAACACAGTGTAATAAAACTATGTTACACTAGTAATAAAACCTATAAATCTACACCCTAAAACAGTGTAATTAAGCTCTGTTACACCAGTAATAAATATTATCAATCTACACTCGCACATGGTGTAGTGCAGCTCTATTACATCAGCAGTAAACCCAACCAACCTACAATCTAGCGCAGAGTAATGAAACTCTGTTAGACCAGGAATAAACCCTATAAAATCTACACCCTAACACAGCGTAATGAAAGCTGTACTAGGCCAGTAACAATTGCGATCAATCTACACTCTAACTTGGTGTCCTTCAGCTCTGTCACATCAGTTAAAATGTTATCAATCTGCAATCGAGCAACAGTTAATAAAGCTGTCCGAGACCAATGATAAACCCTATCAATCTACACTCCAGCACAGTGTGATAAAGCTCTGTTACACCAGCAAAAAACACTATCATTCCACACTCTAACAGAGTATAATACAGCTCTGTTATACCAGTATTAATCCATATCAATCTATCTTCTAACACAGTGCAAAAAGCTCTGTTACACCAGAAATGTACCTAATCAATCCAAACTCCAACAGATTCTAAATAAGTTCTATTACACCAGTAATTTACCTGATTAATCTGCCCTGTAACACAGTGTAATAAAGCTCTGTAATACCAGTAACAAACCCTATCAATTTGCACTCTAACATAGCGTAATAAAGCTCTGTTACACCAGTTATAAAGCTTATCGATCTACACACTAGCACAATGTAATAAAGCTGTGTTAGACCGTAATAAACACTATCAATTTACACTCTAACATAATGTAATAAAGCTCTGTTACACTAGCAACACAGTCCATTAGTCTGCACTCTAACACAGTGTAATAAAACCCTGTTGCATCAGTAATCAACCCAATGAACCTACACACTAACAAAACATAATAAAGCTTTACTATATTAGTGTTAATCTCCACCAGTCCACTCTCTAACACAGCGTGATAAAGCTCTGTTGCACCAATAATAAACTCCATTCATCCAAACTCTAACACAGTGTAATAAAGCTCTGTGCCACTAGCAATAAAGCCTACCAGTCTACACTCTAATGCAGTGTAAAGAAGCCTTCTGACACCAATGATAAAGCTCTGTTACAACTGTAACAAATCCTATCAATCGACAATATAGCACAGTGTGATAAAGCTGTATTACACCACTAGCAAACCTTATCAACACTCTACCACAGGGTAATAACACCTTCCTACACCAATAATAAATCCTATCAATCTACACACTTAAACAGTACAAAGAGCTCTATTACACCAGAAATAATTTCTATCAATCTCTAGCATAGGGTAATAACGCTCTCCCATAATAAGCCCAATCAGTCCTCAATAAAGTCGTGCAATAAAGCCGTGTGCAATAAAGCCATGTTACGCTATTAGTAAACCCTATCAATTTGCACTCTAAAAAAGTGTAGTATAGTCCTGTTACATCAGTAACAAACCCTATCAATCTATGAGATAATAAGGTGTAATGAAACTCTGCTACACTGGTAAATAATCACCATCAATCCACACTCTAAAACAGTGTAATGAAGCTCTGTTACACCAACATTAATTCATATCAATCTACGCACGAACACAGTGCAATAAAGATCTGTTACACCAGAAATATACCTTCTCAATTGAAACTCAAACAGATAGTAATAAATCTCTATTACACCAGTAATTTACCTTATTAATCTACACTGTAATACAGGGTAATAAGGCTGTGTTACACCAGTAATGAACCCCATCAATCCACATTCTAACACAATGTAATAAATCTCTGTTACATCAGTAATAAGTCTATCAATCTGGACTATAACATAGTTTAATAAAACTCAGTTACATCAGAAATCAACCTG
Organism: Ginglymostoma cirratum; assembly: GCA_024137785.1. Taxonomy (NCBI): domain Eukaryota; kingdom Metazoa; phylum Chordata; class Chondrichthyes; order Orectolobiformes; family Ginglymostomatidae; genus Ginglymostoma; species Ginglymostoma cirratum. The sequence continues at coordinate 81,017,464 of JAHRHZ010000012.1, forward strand.
ACGAATCTATGCGCTAGCAAAGTGTAATAAGGCTCTGTTAGATCAGTAATAATCCTATCAATCCACACTCTAAAACATTGTGATAAAGCTCTGTCACACCAATAACAAACCCTATCAATCCACACTGTGACACAGTGTACTGAAGCTCTTTTACATGAATGATAAACCCCATTGATCAAAACTATAAGACAGTGTAATAAAGATATCTTGCACAAGTCACAAAACCCTATCAATCAATTCTGTATCACAGTGTTGTAAATTTCTGTTTTCCTGCAATAAAACCTACAAATCTACACTCTATTGCTGTCTAATACAGTGGTGTTACATCAGTTAAAAACCCATCAATTTACACTCTAACACAGGGTAATGAAGCTCTGTTACACCAGTCATAAGCCTCATCAATTTGCTCTCTAACGCAGAATAATAAAGATTTGTTACAACAGTAATAAACCCTATCAATCTGTGCTCTAACACAGGGCAGTACATCTCTGTTACACCAGAAATAAACGCTACCAGTCTATCGTATAACACAGCATAATAAAGCTCTGTTAGACCAGTAATAAACCCTATCGATCTACAACCTAAAAGTGGCCAATAAAGCTCTGTTATACCAGTATTAAACCCTATTGATCTACAGTCTTGTACAGTGTGATAAAACTCTGTTACGCCAGTAATAAACCCTATGAATCTACACTCTAACAGAGTGTAATGCAGCTCTGTTACATCAACAAATAACCCTATGAATCTATAGTCTAAGACAGGGGTAATAAAGCTCTCCTACACCAACAAAGCTCTGTTACACCAGTATTACAACCTATCAATCTAGACCCAAACTCGGGGCAGTAAAGCTCTATTACACCAGGAATAGACCTAAGAATCTACACTGTAACACAGTGTGATAAAACCCTATTACACCAGTGATAAACCCTATAATTCTAAACTCTAACATGGTGTAATAAATTTCTTTTACGTCAGTAATAAGCCCGAATAAAATTCACTTTAACACAGTGTAATCAAGCGCTGTTAAACCAGAATCAAACCCTATCATTCTGCTCTCTAATACAGTGTCATAATCTGCAGTGTAACACAGTAGAGCAAAACTCTGCTACAATAGCAATAAACGTCATCAATCTACACTCTAACACAGGTAATGAAGTTGTGTTACACCAGTTATAAATGTTATCAATCTACACTCTAGCAGAGTGTAGTAAAACTCTGTTACACACCAGTGATGAACCCAATCAATACACACTCTAACACAGTGAAATAAAGCTCTGTTAGACCAATAATAATCCCTGTCACTCTACACTTTAAAATATCTAATAAAGTTCTGTTACACCAGTGAAACACCTTATCAATCTACACTGTAAAACAGTGTAATACAGCTTTGTTACACCTGTAATAAACCGTATCAATCTACGCACTAACACAGTGGAATTAAGCTCTGTTACACCAGGAATGAGCCCTATAAATCTACACCCCAACACGATGATATACAGCTCTGTTACATCAGCAACAAATCTTATGAATCTACACAGGGTAACAAAGCTGTTAACAATAATAAACTCCATCAATCCACGCCATAACACCATAATGAAGCTCTGTTGCACCAGTAATAAATCCTATCAATCTGAACCCTCACACAATGTAATAAAATCTCTGTTATGCCAATAATAATCCCTGTCAATCTACACCATAACACAGGGAAATAAAGCTCTGTTACACCAGTAATCATTCTGATCAATCTACACTATAACATCGTGTCTTTCAGCTCTATCACATCAGTTTAAACCTTATCAATCTACACTCTTGAAAAGGATAATAAAGCTCTCTGAGACCAATGATAAAACCTATCAATCCACACCCTAAGACAGTGTAATAAAGTCATGTTACACCAGTAATAAACCCTATCAATCTACACTCTAGCACAGTGTGATAAAGCTCTGTTACACTAGTAATAATCGCTATCAATCCACACTCTATCAGAATATAATACAGCTCTATTACACCGGTATTAATCCATATTAATCTACCCTCTAACACAGTGCAAAAAAGCTCTGTTACACCAGAAATGTAGCTTATCAATTCAAACTCTAACAGATTCTAATAAAGCTTGTTTACACCAGTAATTTACCTTATTAATCTGTACTCTAACACAGTGTAATAAAGCTCTGTTTCTTCAGTAATAGACCCTATCAATCTATAGTCTAACACAATGTAATGAAGCTCTGTTACACCAGTTATAAAGCTTACCAGTCTACACACTAGCACAGTGTATTAAAGCTCTGTTAGACCAGCAATAAACACTATCAATTTACACTCTAACACAATGTAATAAAGCTCTGTTACACCAGTAATACAGTTCAGCAATCTGCACTTAACATAGTGTGATAATACCCTGTTGCATCAGTCATTAACCCTATGAACCTACACACTAACAAAGTGTAATAAAGCTCTACTACATAAGTATTAATCCCCATAAATCCACACTCTAAGACAGTGTGATAAAGCTCGGTTACACCAATAATAAGCCCTATCCATCTAAACTCAAACACAGTGTAATAAATCTCTGTGACACTAGCAATAAAGCCTACCAATCTACATGCAGTGTAATATGGCTTTGTTACATCAGTTAAAATCGTTTCAATCAACACTTTAACACAGCATAATGAGGCTTTCTGACACCAATGATAAACCCTATCAATCTACACGGTGAAACAGGTAATAAAGGTCTGTTTCACCGGTAATGAACCTTATCAATTGACAACATAGCACAGTGTGATAAAACTGCTTTGCACCAGTAATTATCCTATCAATCTACACTCTTAAACAGTGCAATACAGCTCTGTTACATCAGAAATAACCTGTATCAATCTACAATCTAACACAGTGCGATAAAGCTCTATTACATCAGATTTAATCCATACCAATCAACATTTTAACATAGAAAAATAAAGCTGTTAGATCAGTAATAAACCCTATCAAACTAGACCCTATCACAGCATAATGAAAGATCTGTTATGCCAATAATAATTGCTATCAATCTACCGTATAATAGTGTCCTTCAGCTCTGTCTTATCAGTTAAAACCTCTAAAATGACCAATAAAGCTATGTTACACCAGTAATAAACCCTATTAATCTGCACTCTAACACAACGTGATAAAGCTGTGTTACCCCAGAAATAATCTTTATCAGTCTGCACTTGAAAATACCTAATAAGGATCTGTTGCACCAGAAATAAACCCTGTCAGTCTACACTGTAACACAATGTAATAAAACTCTGATACACCAGTAGTTAACCCTAACAATCGCCACATGGCACAGTGTCATAAAGGTGTGTTACAACAGTAATAAACTCAATCAATCCACAGTCTAACACACAGTGTAATGCAGCTCTGTAACACCAGTAGCAAATTCTATCATTCTACACCCTAACACAGGTAATAAAACTCTGCTGGACCAGTAATATATTCTGTTATTCTACACTCTAACACAATGTGATAAAGCTCATTTAGACCAGTAAGAATTCCTATCAATCTACCCGCTAAAACTTCTAATAAAGCTGTTACACCAGTAATAAACCCCATCGATCTACACCAAAATTCAATGCAGTAAACCTCTGTTACACCAGTACCAAACCCTAAGAATTGAAACTCTAACACAGTGTGATAAAGTTCTGTTACACCAGTAATAATCCCCATCAATCCACACTTTAACACAGTGTAATCAAGCTCTGTTACACCAGCAATAAACATTATCAATCTACACTCCAACACAGGTTAATAAATTTCTATTATACCAGTAATAATCTCCATCAATCACACTCAGAAATGTCTAAAAATGCCCTGCTGCACTAGGAACAAACCCAACAATATGCACCCTAACACAGTGCAATAAAGCTCCTTTGCACTGGTAATAAACTGTATTAATCCACATTCCAACACAGTGTAATACAGCTCTGTTACACCAGAAATAACCTCTATCAATCTACACTCTAACACAGTGTTAATAAAGCTCTGTTATATCAAATTCAATCCATATCAATCAACACTCTAACACAGAGTAATAAAGCCCTGTTAGACCAGTAATGTACTCCGATATTCTACACTCTAACACAATGTGCTAAAGCTATGTTACACCAGTAATAAACCCTATCAATCCATACACTAACACAGTGCAATAAAGTTCTGTTACACCAGTAATAAACCCTATCAATCTGCACTCGGAAATACCTAATACCAATCAATCTACACTGCAATACAGTGTAATAAAGCTCTGTTCCACCAGTAATAAACCCTAACAATCAATAATATACCATAGTATCATAAAGCTGTGTTACAACAGTAATAATCTCTACCAATCCACTGTCTAACATTGCATAATACAACTCTGACACACCAGTAGCAAATCCTGGGCAGAGAAGCTCTGTTAGACCAGTAATATACTGTGTTATTCTACACTCTAATACAATGTGATAAAACTTATTTGGACCAGTAAAAATCCCTATCAATCTACACTCTAAAACTTCTAATGAAGCGATGTTATACCAGTAATAAAGCTCATCAATCTACACCAAATATTAGAGCAGTAAACCTCTGTTACACCAGTACCAGACACACGAATCTAAACTCTAACACCGTGTGAAAAATCTCTGTTAACACCAGGAATAATCCCGATCAATCTACAACATAACAGAGAGTAATAAAAATAATAAACATAATAAAACAACATAATAAAAACCAAAAGAACTGCAGATGCTGTAAATCAGGAACAAAAACAAAGTTGCTGGAAAAGCTCAGCAGGTCCGGCAGCATCTGTGAGGGAGAAAATAGAGTTAACATTTCAGGTCGGGTGACCCTTCCTCAAAACTGATGGTGGCTGGGAAAACGTCAGTTTATATGTAGAAAATTGGGAGGAGGTGGGTGGGGTAGGGAGTTAACTATAGGATAGAGCCCAAAGAGGGAGAAAGACAGTTGGACAGACAGAGGAGTTGCTAACGATCAGGCTGGGAGGGTGAGTAGTTGTTAATGGGGACTGTTAGTGACTAACAACAGGGGGTGTGTAATGGCAGGCTATGTGGTAACAAGGTCTGGTGTGTGGGGTGGAGGGCTGGGACATGGAAGAGTTTAGGCCCTAAAACTATTGAACTCAATATTGAGTCCGGAGGGCTGTAGGGTCCCCAAGCGGAAAATGAGGTGTTGTTCCTCCAGCTTGCGTTGGGCTTCACTGGAACACTGTAGCAAGCCAGAGACAGAGATGTTGGCCAGGGAGCAGGGTGGTGCATTGAAGTGGCAGGCAACAGGTAGTTTGATCGTTAGCAACTGCTTTGTCTGTCCAGCTGTCTTTCCCTCTCTTTGGTCTCTATACTATCCTTTACTCCCTACCCCACCGACTTCCTTATTTCCTGCGTACAAACTGACGTTTTCCCAGCCACCATCAGTTCTGAGGATGAGTCACCGGACCCGAAACATTAACTCTGTTTTCTCCCTCACAGATGCTGCCTGACCTGCTGAGCTTTTCCAGCAACTTTGTTTTTGTTCCTGATTTACAGCATCTGCAGTTCTTTTGGTTTTTATTTAGTATTTAACTCACTGCCACATCTCTTCCAGGTATGCCCACCTTGAAGAAGTTCTGCTCCTATTTCCAACGAGATTTCCATTCCAATCTCTCTTCTTGCCCACCAACTTTAATTTCACTGTCACACCTGGTGTTTGACCGGGTATTTGCTAAAACTCGTTTCCACAGCCATATCACATTCCTCAGTGACTGCCTCCGGCTCAGACTCACCCCATGTGGATTCCAACTGAAGTTTCATCCCTTATGTTTTGAATCCTCCCAGGATCACAGATATCTCCGTGATGTTCAACGTTCCACGGACAGCTGCTCTTGCCGCATCCTGAGATCCACACTCAGTGCCATGCGGCGCCACATGCATACTCTCAACCTTTCTCTCCAACAGCATCGCTACACGCTGGCTCACGGCTGCACCACTCCACAGTTTCACTTCATCCTCCGGCTCATTCGTTGTGCTAACAAGAAATTTTTTCTTTTCCTTTCAGGCATCAAGGCCCACAAGATGCAACTATTGAAAAATACCCATGGCCCTCTGGAACCTTCTTCTCCTTTTCTTAATGAGTACTTTGCGTCAGTATTCACAAAGGAGAGGGACATGACGGATGTTGAGGTTAGGGATAGATGTTTGATTACTCCAGGTCAAGTCGGCATAACGAGGAGGGAAGTGTTGGGTATTCTAAAAGTCTTTAGGGTGGACAAGTCCCCAGGTCTGGATGGAATCTATCCTAAGGGCTGTAGATGTCCTATACATGGACTTCAATAAGGCGTTTGATAAGGTTCCCCATAGTAGGCTGATGGAGAAAGTGAAGTTGCATGGGGTCCAGGGTGTACTAGCTAGATGAATAGAGAACTGGCTGGGCAACAGGAGACAGAGAGTTGTAGTGGAAGGGAGTTTCTCAAACTGGAGAACTGTGACCAGTGGTGTTCCACTGGGATCCGTGTTGGGATCACTGTCATTTGTGATATACATAAATGATCTGGAGGAAGGTATAGATGGTCTGATTAACAAGTTTGCAGATGACACTAAGATTGGTCGAGTAGCAGATAGTGAAGGGGACTGTCGGAGAATGCAGCAGAATATAGATAAATTGGAGAGTTGGGCAGAGAAATGGCAGTTGGGGTTCAATCCAGGCAAATGCGAGGTGATGCATTTTGGAAGATTCAATTCAAGAGCGAACTATACATTAAATGGAAAAGCCCTGGGGAAAATTGATACACAGAGAGATCTGGGTGTTCAGGTCCATTGTACCCTGAAAGTGGCGATGCAGGTCGATAGAGTGGTCAAGAAGGCATACGGCATGCTTTCATTCATCAGACGAGGTATTGAGTACGAGAGTTGGCAGGTCATGTTGCAGTTGTATAGGACTTTGGTTCGACCACACTTGGAATACTACATACAGTTCTGGTTGCCACATTACCAAAAGGATGTGGATGCTTTGGAGAGGGTGCAGAGGAGGTTCACCAGGATGTTGCCTGGTATGGAGATTGCTAGCTATGAAGAGGGGTTGAGTAGATGAGGATTATTTACATTAGAAAGACGGAGGTTGAGGGGGGACCTGATTGAGGTCTACAAAATCATGAGAGGTGTAGACAGGATGGATAGCAAGAAGCTTTTTCCCAGAGTGGGGGACTCAATTACTAGGGGACACAATTTCAAGATGATAGGGGAGAAGTTTAAGGGAGATATGCGTGGAAAGTTCTTTACGCAGAGGGTGATGGGTGCCTGGAATGCATTGCCAGTGGAGGTGGTAGAGGCAGGCACAATAGCGTCATTTAAGATGTATCTAGACAGATACATGAATGGGCAGGGAGCTGAGGGATTCAGATCCTTGGAAAATAGATTTAGATAGAGGATCTGGATTAGCGCAGGCTTGGAGGGCCAAAGGGCCTGTTCCTGTGCTGTAATTTTCTTTGTTCTTTGTTTGTTCTCACCTTCCCTCTGACTCTATCCCCTCGCCCAAACCCTCCACCTCCTGTCGGGTATTCACCATCCCTCCTAGCCTTCCGCTTTCCGATGCTGAACACTCTGTACTCAGCAAAGGCCTCAGCTTTATCCCTCTGCGTCCCCACCTTAACGAATTTCGGGCACGACATGACACCGAACTCTTCTTCCGCCATCTTTGCCTCGGTGCTCCTTTCTTTGGACAAGACCCCTTTGCCCAACTCCAACACTCTTCCTCCAGCCTTTTACCTGCACTCGATCTTTTCATTGAGAACTGTCGACGTGACATTAGTCGCCTCAATTTCACTGCCCCTCTCAACAAATCCAACCTATCTCCCTCTGAACTGACTGCAATCCGTGTACTCAGATCTAACCCTGACATTGTCATCAAGCCTGATGATAAGGATGATGCTGTTGTAGTCTGGCATACTGACCTCTACCTTGCAGAGGCTGAGTGCCAGCTCTCAGATACCTCCTTCTACCTTCCCCTGGACCATGACCCCACCATGGCACATCAGGCCATTGTATCCACTACGGTTATGCATCTCATTTCATCCAGTGATCTCCCCCCATCTGCTTCCAAGTCCCCCAACCCCGCACAGCTCTTTTCTACCTCCTGCCAAAAATCCACAAACAGGACTGTCCAGGCAGACTCATTGTTTCAGCCTGCTCATGCCCTACAGAACTCATCTATTCCTACCTTGACTCAGTTTTCTTCCCCCGGTCCGATCCCTACCCACATACATCCATGATTCATCTGACACCTTACGCTGGTTTCAAAACTTCCAGTTTACTGGCTTCAGCAACTTCCTCTTTACCATGGATGTACAATCCCTTTACACATCCATTCCCCACCAGGAGAGTCTTAGGGCTCTCTGCTTCTTCCTGGAGCAAAGACCTGAACCATCCCCACCCACCACCACCCTTCTCCGCTTGGCGGAGCTTGTCCTCACCCTCAACAACTTCTCTTTCAACTCCTCTCTTTTCTTTCATGTAAGAGAGGTTGCCATGGGTACCCACATGGGCCCTAGTTGTGCCTGTCTCTTCGTGGGGTACGTGGAACATTCCTTGTTCCGGTCCTATTCCGGCCCCCACCCACAACTCATTCTCTGATACATTGATGATATTGTCGGTCCTGCTTCCCTCTCTAGTCTGGAATTGGAAAACTTCATCAATTTCGCCTCCAATTTGCACCCTGCCCTCACTTTCACCTGGTCTATCTCTGACTCCTCCATTCCCTTCCTCGACATTTCTGTTTCCATTTCTGGGATAGACTGGCAACTGATATCTATTACAAACCCACTGACTCCCACAGCTACCTGGGCTGTACATCCTCACACCCCACTTCCAGTAAAGACTCCATCCCATTCTCTCAGTTCCTCCGTCTCTGTCGCATGTGTTCAGATGAGGCCAACTTTGACAAGGGAGCCTCTGAAATGTCCACCTTCTTCCTCAACCGAGGATTCCCCAGCTTCATTATCGACAAGGCCCTCAACCAGGTCTGACCCATCTCCCGCACTTCCACCCTCACCCCTTCTCTTCCCTCCCACAACAGCAACAGGCTTCCCCTTATCCTCACCTACGATCCCACCAGCATCCACATCCAGAAGATCATTAGACGCCATTTCTGCCACCTCCAGCAAGATGCCACCACAAGACACATATTGTCCTCCCCTCCTTTGTCCACCTTCCGCAGGGACCGTTGCCTCTGGGACACGCTGGTCCACACTTCCTTCACCCCCAAAATCACCCCACAGCCGTACGGCACCCTCCCCTGTATCTGGCGAAGGTACAACACCTGCCCATTTACCTCCTCTCTTCCCAGTATCCAAGGGCCCAATCATACCTTCCAGGTGAAGCAACACTTCACCTGCACTTCCAGAATCTAGTCTACTGCAGTCGTTGCTCACTATGTGGTCTCCTCTACACTGGGGAAACAATATGTAGATCTGGTGACCACTTCGCAGAACATCTACGTTCTGCTCGCAAAAAAGACCCTGAACTACCTGTTGCCTGCCACTTCAATGCACCACCCTGCTCCCTGGCCAACATCTCTGTCTCTGGCTTGCTACAGTGTTCCAGTGAAGCCCAACGCAAAGAACAAAGAACAAAGAAAACTTACAGCCCAGGAACAGGCCTTCGGCCCTCCAAGCCTGTGCCGATCCAAATCCACTGTCTAAACCTATCGCCCAATTCCTAAGCATCTGTATCCCTCTGCTCCCCACCTACGCAAGCTGGAGGAACAACACCCCATTTTCCGCTTGGGGACCCTACAGCCCTCCGGACTCAATATTGAGTTCAATAGTTTTAGGGCCTAATCTCTCCACTGTCCCAACCACCCACCCCACACACCAGACCTTGTTACCACATAGCCTGCCATTACACACCCCCTTTGTCTGTCCAACTGTCTTTCTCTCTCTTTGGGCTCTATCTTATCGTTTACTCACTACCCCACCCACCTCCTTATTTTCTACATATTAACTGACGTTTTCCCAGCCACCATCAGTTCTGAGGAAGAGTCACTGGACCCGAAACGTTAACTCTGTTTTCTCCCTCACAGATGCTGCCTGACCTGCTGAGCTTTTCCAGCAACTTTGAGAGTGTAATACATATTTGTTCCACCAGCAATAAACCCTATCAATCTAAACCTATCCATCCTCTATCCACCTCCCCCTCTCTCCCTATTTATTTCAGAACCCTCTTCCCCTCCCCCATTTCTGATGAAGGGTTTAGGCCCGAAACGTCAAGTTTTCCTGCTCCTATGATGCTGCTTGACCTGCTGTGTTCATCCAGCCCCATGCTTGTTATCACAGGGCAATAAAGCTCTGTTACAACAGTGATAAACTCTATCAATCTACACTGTAATAGTGGGTAATAAATCTTTTTACAACAGTAATAATCCCGATCAATCTACATTCTAACAGATTGTAATAAAGCTCTGTTTGACCAGTAATAAAGCCTATCAATCCTCACACTAACAAAGGGCAATAAAGCTCTGTTATATTAGTAATAAACACTTTCAATATTCATTCCAACAGAGGATAATAAAGATCTGTTATAACAGTAATCATCCCTGTTAATCTACTCTCTAAAACAATGTAACAAAGCTCTGTTACACCAATAAGAAACACTATCAATCTGCACTCTAACAGAGGGCAATAAAGTTCTCTTACACTAGGATTAAACACAATCTATCTACACTGTAGAACAATGTATTAAAGTCCCGCAATTAAACACCAGCAATAAACTCTACTACTTAATGGACTAATGCAATGTAATAAAGCTCTGTTAGACCAGTATGAACCCCTATCAATCTAACGTCTAAAAGGTCTAATAAAGCTGTGTTACACCGGCAATACTCCGATCAATTTACAGTGCAAAACAGTGTAACAAAGTGCTCTTACACCAGTCATAAACTTGAACATTCCTCCAGTAAAGAACCCTGTAAATCTACACCGTAACAGTGTGTTATGCAGCTCTGTTACATCAGCAATATACCCACTGAATCTACACTCTACCACAGTATGATAAAGCTCTGTTACATCAATAATAATGCCTAACAATGTGCACTCTAACAAAGTGGAATACACCACTGTTACACCAGAAATAAACCAGTTCAATCCAGCTGTAACGGAGTGTAATAAAGCTGTGTTACACCAGTAATAAACTCTATCAATCTACACTGTAAAGCACTGCAATAAGGCTCTGCTACACCAGTAATGAACCTTCCTATTTTACACTCTAACACAGTGTAATAAAGCTCCGTTAAGTCAGTAGTAAACCCTACACAGGGTAGTAAGCCTCTGTTACACCATTAATTATCCCCATCAATCTAAACTCTAACACAGTGTAGTAACGCTCCATTACACCAGTAGTTTACTTTCTAATCTACACTGTAACATGGTGTAATAAATTACTGCTACACAACTAATCAATAATCAATCTACACTCAAGCACAGTGTAATAAAGCTCTGTTACACCAGTTAAAACCCAAACAAGTTACATGCAAACTTAGTGTCATATAGCTCTGTTACACCAGTAAAGCACCCTATCAATCTATACCACAGCACATTATAATGCAGCTCTGTTATATCAGCTATAAATCTACTGAATCTACACTCTAACAAAGTATGATAAAGTGCTTTTACTCCAATAATAACCCTGAACAGTCTGTACTCTAACACAGTTTAACAAACGTCTGTTACACCAGTAATCAATTCTATCAATCTACAATCTAAGAAAGTCTAGTAATAAATCCAGTAATAAATCCTATCAATCCAGCTGTAAAGCAGTGTAATAAATCTGTGTCACAGCAATAAGAGCCCCTATCAATCTAGAACATAGAACATAGAACAGTGCAGCACAGTACAGGTCCTTCGCCCACAGTGTTGTGCCGACCTATTATCCTACTAAGATCAATCTACCCTGCATACCCTACATTTTACTATCCTGTATGTGCCTATCCAAGAGTCGCTTAAAAGTCTTTAAAGTACCTGACTCCACTAACCATTGCCGGCAGTGCATTCCACACGCCCACCACTCTCTATGTAAAGAACCTACCTCTGACATCTCTCCTATACCTTCCTCCAAACATCTTAAAATTATGCCCCCTTGTAATAGTCATTTCCACCCTGGGAAAAAATCTCTGACTATCCACTCTATCTGTGCCTCTCATCATCTTGTAAATCTCTATCAAGTCACCTCTCATCCTTCTTCGCTCCAATGAAAAAAAGCCCTAGCTCCCTCAACCTTCCTCATGAGACCTGCCCTCCAGTCCAGGCAGCATCCTGGTAAATCTCCTCTGCACCCTCTCCAAAGCTTCCACATCTTTCCTATAATGAGGTGACCAGAACTGAGCACAATATTCCAAGAGTGGTCTAACCGGAGCTTTGTAGAGCTGCAGCATAACCTCACGGCTCTTCAACTCAATTCCCCTGCCAATGAAAGCCAACACGCCATATGCCTTCTTTACAACCCTGTCAACTTGGGTAGCAACTTTGATGGATCTTTGAACATGGACCCCAAGATCCTGCTGTTCCTCCACACTGCCGAGAATCCTGCCATTAACCCTGTATTCTGCATTCAAATTCGACCTTCCAAAATGAATCACTTCACATTTTTCTCTACTCTAACACAGTGTAATAAAGCTGTGTTGCACCAGTTATAAACCTAATGAATCCATACGCTAACACAGTGTAATTAATCTCTGTTACATCAACAATAATCCCTAACAATCTATACTGTAACACAGTGAGCAGCTCTTCGATTACATCAGTTAAAACCCTATCAATTTATGCTCAAGCAAAGGGTAATAAAGTTCTCCAATGCTAATTATAAACTTCTATCAATCCACACTGTACCACAGTGTAATAAAACTGTGTTACACTGGTAATTAACCCTATGAGTCTACACCCTAACAAAGTGTAACAAAGGTCTGCTACAGCAGTGATAAAAGGTACTGCAGATGCTGGAGAATCCGAGATAACAAGGTGTGGGACTGGATGAACACAGCAGGCCAAGCAGCATCATCGGAGCAGGAAAGCTTGATGTTTCGGGCCAAGACACTTCATCAGAAATGGGGGAGGGGAAGAGAGTTCTGAAATAAACAGGGAGACAGGGGGAGGTGGATAGAGGATGGATAGAAGAGAGGATAGGTGGAGAGGAGGCAGACAAGTCAAAGAGGTGGGGATGGAGCCAGTAAAGGTGAGTGTAGGTGGGGGGGTAGGGAGGAGATAGGTCAGTCCAGGGAGGAAGGAAAGGTCAAGGGGGCGGGATGATGTTAGTAGATAGGAGATGGGGGTGGGGCTCGAGGTGGGAGGAGGGGATAGGTGAGAGGAAGGACAGATTAGGGAGGCAGAGATGAGCTGGTCTGGTTTTGGGATGCGGTTGGGGGAGGGGAGATTTTGAAGCTTGTGAAATCCACAGTGATACCATTGGGCTGCAGGGTTCCCAGGCTGAATATGATTTGCTGTTCCTGCAGCCTTCGGGTGGCATCACTGTGGCATTGCAGGAGGCCCAGGATGGACATGTCGTCTGAGGAATGGGAGGGGGAGTTGAAATGGCTCGCGACTGGGAGGTGCAGTTGTTTGTTGAGAACTGAGCGCAGGTGTTCTGCAAAGCAGTCCCCAAGCCTCCGCTTGGTTTCCCCGATGTAGAGGAAGCCACAATGGGTACAGCGGATGCAGTATACCACATTGGCAGATGTGCAGGTGAACATCTGCCTGATGTGGAAAGTCTTCTTGGGGCCTGGGATTGGGGTGAGGGAGGAGGTGTGGGGGCAGGTGTAGCACTTCCTGCGGTTGCAGGGAAAAGTGCCGGGTGTCCCTCCCTTGACCTCTTCATCTCCAACTGCCGTCGAGACATCAATCGCCTCAACCTCTCTACCCCTCTCAAACACTCCAACCTCTCCACCGCAGAACGTGCAGCCTCCGCTCCAATCCCAACCTCACCATAAAACCCGCGGACAAGGGAGGGGCAGTCGTAGTATGGCGCACTGACCTCTACATTGCTGAGGCCAGGCGCAAACTCTCCGACACCTCCTCCTACCGCCCCTGGATCATGACCCCACCCCCGAGCACAAAACCATCATCTCCCAAACCATCCACAACCTCATCACCTCAGGTGACCTCCCACCCAGCGCCTCCAAACTCATCGTTCCCCAAGTCCGCACCGCCCGCTTCTATCTCCTTCCCAAAATCCACAAACCTGAATGCCTTGGTCGACCCATTGTCTCCGCCTGCTCCTGCCCCACCGAACTCATCTCCACCTACCTAGACTCCAATTTCACCCCCTTGGTCCATGAATTCCCTACCTACGTCCGTGACACCACCCACGCCCTCCACCTCCTCCAGAACTTCCAATTCCCTGGTCCGCAACACCTCATTTTTACTATGGATGTCCAGTTCCTATACACCTGTATTCCCCATGCAGATGGCCTAAAGGCCCTCCGCTTCTTCCTGTCCCGCAGAACTGACCAGTCCCCCTCCACCGACACCCTCATCCGCTTAGCCGAACTCGTCCTCATCCTTGCCCTCAACAACTTCTCTTTCAATTCCTCCCACTTCCTACAGACAAAGGGGGTGGCCATGGGTACCCGCATGGGCCCAAGCTCTTTGTAGGTTACGTGGAACAATCCCTCTTCCAGACCTACACTGGCCCTAAACCCCACCTCTTCCTCCGTTACATTGATGACTGTATCGGCGCAGCCTCGTGCTCCCACGAGGAGCTCGAATAGTTCATCCACTTCACCAACACCTTCCACCCCAACCTGAAGTTCACCTGGACCATCTCCAACACTTCTCTCTCCTTCCTGGACCTCTCTGTCTCCATCTCGGGTAACCACCTAGAAACCAATGTCCATTTCAAGCCCACTGACTCCCACAGCTACCTGGAATACACCTCCTCCCACCCACCCTCCTGCAAAAATGCCATCCCCTATTCCCAATTCCTTCGCCTCCGCCGCATCTGCTCCGAGGATGAGACATTCCACTTCCGTACATCTCAGATGTCCTCATTCTTCAAGGACCGCAACTTACCCCCAACAGTGGTCGAGAACGCCCTCAACCTTGTCTCCCGCATTTCCCGTAACTCATCCCTCACACCCTGTCCCCGCAATAATATCCAAAAAAGAATCCCCCTCGTCCTCACGTACCACCCCACCAACTTCTGGATCCAACGCATCATCCTCCGACACTTCCGCCATCTGCAATCAGACCCCACCACCAAAGACATTTTTCCCTCCCCACCCTTATCTGTCTTCCGGAGGGACCACTCTCTCCGCGACTCCCTTGTCCGCTCCACACTCCTCTCCAGCCCCACCACACCCGGCACTTTTCCCTGCAACCGCAGGAAGTGCTACACCTGCCCCCACACCTCCTCCCTCACCCCAATCCCAGGCCCCAAGAAGACTTTCCACATCAGGCAGATGTTCACCTGCACATCTGCCAATGTGGTATACTGCATCCACTGTACCCATTGTGGCTTCCTCTACATCGGGGAAACCAAGCGGAGGCTTGGGGACCGCTTTGCAGAATACCTGCGCTCAGTTCGCAACAAACAACTGCACCTCCCAGTCGCGAACCATTTCAACTCTCCCTCCCATTCCTCAGACAACATGTCCATCCTGGGCCTCCTGCAATGCCACAGTGATGCCACCCGAAGGCTGCAGGAACAGCAAATCGTATTCAGCCTGGGAACCCTGAAGCCCAATGGTATCAATGTGGATTTCACAAGCTTCAAAATCTCCCCTCCCCCAACCGCATCCCAAAACCAGCCCAGCTCATCTCCGCCTCCCTAACCTGTCCTTCCTCTCACCTATCCCCTCCTCCCACCTCAAGCCCCACCCCCATCTCCTATCTACTAACATCATCCCGCCCCCTTGACCTGTCCGTCCTCCCTGGACTGACCTATCTCCTCCCTACCCCCTCACCTACACTCACCTTTACTGGCTCCATCCCCGCCTCTTCGACTTGTCTGCCTCCTCTCCACCTATCCTCTCTTCTATCCATCCTCTATCCACCTCCCCCTCTCTCCCTATTTATTTCAGAACCCTCTTCCCCTCCCCCATTTCTGATGAAGTGTCTAGGCCCAAAACGTCAAGCTTTCCTGCTCCTATGATGCTGCTTGGCCTGCTGTGTTCATCCAGCCCCACACCTTGTTATCTCTGCTACAGCAGTGATACATCCTGTAAATCTCCACTCAACAAAATATAGTAAAGCTATGTGAGACCAGTAATAAACCCTATCAATCTACACTGTAAAGCACTGGAATAAATCTCTGCTACAGCAGTAATAAACTCTGACATTCTACACTGTACCGCAGTGTAGTAAAGCTATGTTACATCAGTAGTAAACCCTATCATGCTACACTCTAACACAGGGTAATAAACCTCTGTTACACCAGTTACAAACCTTACCGACCTTAAATCTAGCACAGTGTAATAAACCTTTGTTACACCATTAATAAATCCTGTCAATCTAAACTCTAACACAATGCGATAAAGTTCTGTTGTACTAGTAATAATCCCCCACAATCTACACTTTAACAAAGTGTAATCAAGCACTGTTACACCAGCAATAAACATTATCAATCTACACTCTAACACGCCTTAATAAAGTTCCGTTACAGCGGTAATAGTCCCTATCAATCTACACTTTAACAGAGTGTATTAAAAGTTCTGTTACTCCAATTACAAACCTTATCAAATTACATTCTAGCAGAGTGTAATAAAGCTCTGTCACGCTAGTAATGAACCTGATCAATCCACACCCTAACTCAGTAAAATAAACATCTGTTCTTCCAGCAATAAACCCCATCGATCAACCCCTAACAGAGGGTAATAAAGCTCTGTTACACCAGTATTAAACCCTATCGATCTGCAGTCTAACACAGTGTGATGAAGCTCTATTACTCTAGTAATAATCTGTATCGATCTACACTCTAACACAATACAATAAAGCTGTTACATGAGTAATATATCTTAATGGTATACACTCTAACCTACTGAAATGAAGCTCTGTTAGACCTGTAATAGTCACCATCAATCCACAATCTAACACAATGCAATAATGCTCTGTTACACCAGTAGTATTCCTAATCAATTTACACTTTAACACAGTTTAATAAAGCTCAGTTACACCAGTAATTTTCCTTCTTAATCTACACTCTAACGTGGTGTAATAAATCTCTGCTATACCACTAATGAACCCCATCAATCTACACTCTACCACAGTGTAATAAAGCTTTGTTTCACCAGTAATAAATCCTCAAAAATTACACTCTAGCACAGTGCGATAAAACTTTGCTATGCCACTAATAAACCTGTCAATCTACACGCTAACACAGAGTAATAAAGCTCTCTTGCACCAGTAGTACACTCTATCCATCTGCACTCTAATACAGTGTAATAAAACTCTGTTTCATTAGTAATAAACCCTATCAATCTACCTGCTAACAAAGTGTAGTAAAGTTATGCTGAACTGGTAATAATCCCCATCAAGCTACACTCTAACACAGTGTAATTACACTCTCTTCCAGCAATAATAAACTTCATCAGTTCAAACTCTAACACAGTGTAATAAAGAGCTGTTACACCCGTAACAAAACTGAATCAATCTACACTCTAACAGTTTTACAAAGCTCTGTCACACCACTAATTATCCCTGTCAATCTACACTCTAACACAGTATAATAAAAAATTGTTATGCCAGTAATAAACCTTATTAATCTACACCATAATACAGAGCAATAAAGCTCTGTTACACCAAGAATAAATGCTAACAGTTTACACTCTAACAAAGTGGCATAAAGCTCTGTCCACCAGTACCAATCACCAACAATCCACACTCCAACACAGTGTAATAGAGCTCTGTTACACTAGTAATAAATCCTATCAATCTACACTCAATAATGTCTAATAAAGCTCTGTTATGCCAGTAATACACCTTATAGATCTACACTGTAACACAGTGTAATAGTGCTCTGTTATGCCAGTATTAAACTCCATTGATCTATAGTCTAACACAGGGCAATAAAGCTCTGTTACACTAGTAATAAATCCTATCAATCTACACTCTACCAGAGGGCAGTAAACCTATCTTACACCAGTGTTAAACATGATCAATCTACACTCTAAAACAGTGTAATAAAGTTCTGCTACGCCGGTAATAAGCCCTATTATTCTACACCATGACACATTTTGACAAAGCTCTGTTGGGCCACTAAGAATTCCTATCAATCTAAAGTCTAAAATGTCTAATAACGTTCTGTTAAACCTGTAATATACCTTACCAATTTACATTGTATAGCAGTGTAACAAAGCTCTGTTCCACCAGTCATAAACAAAACATTCTTTCCTGACACAGTGTAATAAAGCTCTGTTACACCAGTAATAAACGCAATCAATCTATAGTCTAACACAGTGAACACAGCTTCATTACACCAGAAATAATCCCTATCAGCCTACAGTTTAACACAGTATAATAAAGCTCTGTTACATCAGTAATAAACCTTTTCAATCTACACTGGAATGCAGGGCAATAAAGCTCTTTTACACAGGACATACATGCTATCAGTCATACATGCTAACACAGACTGATAAAGTCCTGTTACACCAATAATAAACATGATCAATCTACAGTCTAACACAGTATAACACAGCTTTGTTACACCAGAAGTAATTGCTATTAGTCTGCATGCTAACAGTTTAGTACATCCCTGTTACACCTGTTATAAATCCTTTCAACCTACACATGATGGCGAGGCAATGGAATTTATACACCACAAATGAATGATACCAGTCTGCATTCTAACTCACTGTGATAAAACTCTGTTACGCCAGTAATCAACCATAACAATCTACGCTATTACACAATATCATCAGGCTCTGTTACCCCAGTAATAATCGCTTTCAATTGACACTGAAACACATTGTAATGAAGATCTGCTATGCCAGTGATAATCCCCATTAATCCACACTCTAACACAGTTTGATAAAGCTTTTCTACACCAGTAATAATATCAATTTGCAACCTAACACAGAGTAATACAGCTCTGTTAAACCGTTAATAAACCGTATCAATCTACATTCTAGCACAGTATAATAAAGCTCTGTTACACCACTAATAAACCCTGTCAATCTACATGCTGACACAGACTGATAAAACTCTCTTACACCAGTAATACACTCTATCCATCTGCACTCTAACACAGTGTAATAAAGAGCTGTTGCACCAGTAACAAAACCCTATCAATCTACACTCTAACAGTACAATATAGCTCACCACTAATAATCTCTGTCAATCTACACTCTAACACAGTACAATAAAACTTTGTTACACCAGTAATAAGCCCTATCAATCAAACCATAACACAGGGCAATAATGCTGTATTACACCGGAAATAAACGCTAACAGTTTACATTCGAAAACAGTGGTGTAAAGTTCTGTATGTCGGTACTAATCACTAACAATCCACAATCCAACACGGTGTAATAGAGCTCTATTACATTAGTAATAAACCTATCAATCTACACTCTAAAATGTCTAATAAAGCTCTGTTACACCAGTAATATACCTTATAAATCAATACTGCAACATAGTGTAATAATTCTCTGTTACACCAATGTTGAACCCTATTGATTTACAGTCCAACACAGGGCAATAAAAAACTCTGTTATACCGGTAATAGACCCTATCAAACTACACTCTAACAGAGGGCAATAAAGCTCTCTTACACAAGTGTGAAAATGATCAATAAACTGCAAAACAGTGTAATAAATATCTGCTAAGCCTGTAATAATCTCCATTATTTTACACCCCAACACAATATGATAAAACTCTGATGGACCAGTAAGAATCCCTATCAATCTGAAGTGTAAAATAACTATTAAAGGCCTGTTACACCAGTTCACCTTTTCAATTTACATTGTAAAACAGTGTAACAAAGCTCTGTTCCGCCAGTCATAAACAAAACATTTTTCCCTAACACAGTGTATTAAAGCTCTGTTACCTCAGTAAAGAACCCTATCAATCTACACCGTAACACAGTGTAATACAGCTCTGATACATCAGCAGTAAACTCTACTAATTTACACCCTAACAGAGGGCAATAAAGCTCTGTTATGCCAGTATTAAACCCTGTCAATATACACTGTAAAACAATATAATAAAGCTCTGCTACACTAGTAATAAACCCTATCATTCTACACTTTAACACAATGTGATAAAGCTCTGTTACACCAGTAATAGACCCAATCAATCTACACCAAAACCCTGGGCAATAAACCTCCGTTACACCGAACACTAGGAATCTAAATTCTAGCACAGTGCAATAGTCCCCTACAATCTACACTTATACACAGTGTAATCAAGCTCTGTTACACTAGCAATAAACATTATCAAGCTAATTCTAACACAGGTTAATGAAGTTCTGTTCAATAAATCTACAATCTAACACAGTGGAATAAAGGTCAATTATGCCAGTTATAAACCTTATGAAAGTAGATAATGGCAGACTGTAATAAAGCTCTGTTACACCAGTAACGAGCCTGATCAATTTACACCCTAAGAGAGTGCAATGAATATTTGTTGCACCAGCAATTGCCCCTATCAATCTAAACTGTAACAGAGGGTAATAAAACACTGTTACACTAGTTCAAACACTATCGATCTACAGCCTAATCCATGCCAATAAAACTCAGTTACACCAGTAATAAACATGATCAATCTACAGTCTAACAATGTGAAGACAGCTGTGTTATACCAGAAATACTCCCTGTCAGTCCACTGTCTAACACAGTATAATAAAGCTCTCTTACAACAGTAATAAAACCTTTCAATCTACACCAGAATACTGGGCAATAAAGCTCTTCACACAGGATGTAAACACTACCAGTCTACATGCTAAAACAGTGTAATAAATCTGTTACATCAGTTACAAACTACACTCTAACACACGGTAATTAATCTTGTTAGAACAGTAATAATCCAGCACACTCTAAGCCTATGAATCTTCACCCTAACACAAGGCAATAAAACTATCTTAAACTCTGATGCTGATTGTACTAAAGTGTATATCTCAGTGAGATAAGTACAGTGGAACATCAAGTTCTCTGTCATTAAATTTCTTAAAAACTGATGCTGATGGAGCCAAAGTGCATATCTCAGTGAAAAGAACATGTTGGAACATCAAAATGTATCATTCATCGAACATCTTAAAATCTGATGCTGATGGTACTAAAGTGCATATCCCAGTGAGACAAGCACAGTGGAACATCAAATACACTCAGTCATCAAACTACATAAAATCTGATGCTGTAGGTACTAACCTGTCTATTTACGTGAAGTAAGTAAATTGGAACATCAAAAAAATTCAGTTATCAAACTTCTAAACTCTGATGCCGATCGTACTAAAATGCATATCTCAATGAGATAAACACATTGGAGCATCAAGTTCTGTCCGTCATTTAACTTCTTAAAATCTGATGCTGATGGCAATAAAGTGCAAGTCTCAGTGAGGTAAGCACCTTGGAACATCAAAACGTCTCAATCATCAAACCTCTTAAAATCTGTTGCTGATAGTAATAATGTGCATATCTCAGTGAGATAACCACATTCAAACATCATATTCTGTCTGTCATATAACTTCTTAAAATCTGATTCCGATGTTAGTAAAGTGCATATCTCAGTAAGATAAGCACATTGGAACATCAAAATCTCCCAGTCATCAATTGTCTAAAAATCTGATGTTGATTGGACTTAGGTGCATATCTCTGTGAGATAAACACATTGGAACATCAAAATCTGATAGTCATTAAACTTCTCAAATCTAATTCTGATGCTGCTAAAGTTCATATCTTGGTGAGATAAGCACATTGGAACATCAAAATATCCCAGTCATAAAATCTGTTGAAATCTGATTCTGATGGTACTAAAATGCACATCTGAGTTAGATAAGCACATTGGAACATCAAAATCTTTCTGTCATCAAACTTCTTAAAATCTGATGCTGATGTCATTAAAGTCCATATCTCAGTAATATATGTGCATTGGAATATCAAAATCTCCCAGTCATCAAACGTCTTAAAATCTCATGCTGATCTCTTATATAAATCTGATTTTGATAGTGATAAAGTGCAAATCTCAGTGAAATAAGCACATTGGAGCATCAAAATTACTCAATCAGCAAATCTTTTGAAATCTGATGCTAATGTTACTGAAGGCATATCTCTCTGAGTTAAGGATATCGGAACATCGAGATCTCTCAGTCATCAAACCTCTTAAAGTCTGATGCTGATGGTGTAAACTGCACATCTCTGTGAGATAAGCACATTGGAACATCAAGACCTCTCAGTGATCTATCTTGTTTAAATCTGATGCTGATAATCCTAAAATGCATATCTCAATATGATAAGTGCATTGGATCATGAAAATCTCCGAGTCAACAAACTTCCTAAAATTTGATGTTGATTGTACTAAAGTGCACATTTCAGTGAGATAAGCACATTGGAACTTTGAAATCTCTCAGTCAACAAATCTATCAAAATCTAATGCTGATGGTACTAAATTGCATATCTCAGTGAGATAAGCACATCGGACCTTCAAAATTTCACAGTCAACAAATCTCTTAAAATCTGACGCCAATGGTACTAAACTGTATATTTCAGTTAGATAAACAGCTTGGTACATCAAAATCTCTCAGTCATCAAACTTCCCAAAATCTGATGCTAATGGCACTAATGTGCATATCTCCATGGAAATTCAAAATCTCTCATTCATCAAATTTCTTAAAATCTAATTTTCATGTGCTAAAATGCATATCTTGGTGAGATAGGCACTTGGGAACATCAAAATCTCCCAGTCATAAGGCCTGTTAAAATCTGGTGATGATGTGCATACCTCAGTGAAATAAGCTCACTGAAACATTAAAATCCCTCAGTCCTCAATCTTCTTAAAATCTGATGCTAAGCGTACTAAAATTCACGTCTCGGTGAGATAAGCATATTGGAACATCAAATGCTCCCTGTCATCAAGCTTCTTAACAAGTGAAGCTGAAACTGTAGGAAAGTGTAGTTTGCCTTCTCCCAGTTCAACACCTTCACCCGAGGACTGCAGTTATCCCCATCCAAGGGAATCTTAAAGCTAATGGTATTCTGGTCACTATTCCCAAAATGCTCCCCCACTGAAATTTCACTTACGTGGCCAGGCTTATTTCCCAAAACCAGGTGCAGTATAACCTCTTCTCTGGTTGGACTGTTTACATAGCATGTTAAGAAACCCTCCTGATTGGTCCTTACAAATTCTGCTCATCCAAGCCTCTAACATAACATAGACTGGAATATGAATATTGAAGAGTACAGGACATCCAGGGAGGAAAGGAACCTGGGAAAAATTGAAAGAATAGCTCTGATGGAATGGGATATGTTGATGCACAAAGGAACTTGAAGATTAGTTACTGAAAGCAAGCAGGTAAGTTGCAGCTTCTAAATCGAGGCTGCAGTCTCCTGATTCCCCAAAGCCTTTCCACCATCTATAAGGCAGGAGTAACATGGAATATTCCCCAGGTACCTGGATGAGTGCAACTCCAACAACATTCAAGAACCTTGACACCATCCAGGACAAAGCAGCTCGCTTGATTGGTGTCACATGCACAAATATGCACTCCCTCTACCACTGACGCTCAGTAGCAGCAGTGTGTAATATCTAGGAGGTGCACTACAGATTTTAATCAAATCCTTGGTCAGCAGCTTCCAAACCCACAGCTACTTTCACCTAAAAGAGCAGGAGATATATAGAAACACCTCACTTTCAAGTTCCCTTCTAAGCCACCCCTCCAAACCACTCAACATTCTGAATTGGAAAAGTATCACGATATCACTGTTACTGGATCAAAATCCTGGAATTCCCTTCCTAACAGCATTGTGGGTCTACCTGCAGCACAGGGACTGCAGTAATTCATGCTCACTATCACGTTCTGAATGGAATAAAGGAATGGGCAACAATTGCCGCCCATCAATACTCACATCCCATAAGAGAATTAAAGAAAAGATCTTGGTATGTAGGGAACAATTCAAATAATTGTAAAGGATCCAAAACTTGCATTGTAAACTGTGAGGAGATCGAGCCAGTGAGGGGAGGGCAAGCCCAAAGCTGCAGCAAGAGATGTCCCCTGTGTCGACAACAGTCATCCCCAGCGGCAGTGAGAGTGGTAATATGTAGCCTGAGGTGGCTGGTGGTGACAGAAGGCAGTTGCTCCTGCGTTGGAGGCAGCCCAAGGTGACGGGCGGCGAGAGTGGGAGCAGGCAGCCCAAGGTGTTCAGCCGAGGGATTGGGAGTAGGCAGCTGGAGGCAACGGTGGAGACAGGAACAGGCTACAGGGTGGTGAGAGCAGGCAGCCCAGGGGTGGCAGCAGGGGCAAGGTGGAGCTCAGAGCAATGAGGTCAAGCCATCGTGAGGATAGCAAGTTTATGGATGACTCTAAGATTGGTGGTACAATGGACAGTAAAGAAGGTTATCTAAGATTGCAAAAAGATTTTGATCAATTGGGTCAATGGGCTGAAGTGCGGCAAATGGAGTTTAATTTGGACAAATGTAAGGTGTTGCATTTTGGTAAACCAAACAAAGACAAGACTTAAAAAATTAAAAGTAGGGTCTTGAGCAGTGATGCAGAACAGAGAGACCTAGGAGTTTAGGAATATAATTCTTTGAAGTTTGCATCACATGTAGGATGGTTAAGAAGGCATTTAGTGTGCTTGCCTTCATTGCTCAGACCTTTGAGTATGGAAGTTGGGGTGTCATGTTGAGGTTGTACAGAATATTGGCGAGGCCTATTCTGGAGTAATGTGTCCAGTTCAGGTCTCCCTGTTATAGGAAGGATGTTCTTAAGCGGGAGAGGTATTATTAAGCTGTCCAGTTCTGGTCTCCCTGTTATTGGAAGGATGTTATTAAGTGGAGAAGGTTCAGAAGATATTTACCAGGATGTTGCCAGGAATGGAGGTTTAAGTTATACGGAGAGGCTGGATAGGCTGGGATTTGTTCCACTAGAGCATAGGAGGTTGACTGGTGAACTTACAGAGGTTCATAAAATAGAGGGGTATAGATAGGGATAATAGCAGGTGTCTTTTCCCGAGGGTGTGGGATTTCAAGACTGGGAGGCATATTTTTAAATGAAAGGAGAAAGACTTTTAAAAAAAGACAAGTGTGATAATTTCTTTTACACAGAGAGTGATGAGTGTGTGGAATGAACTTCAAGACGAAGTGATGGATAAGGGTACAGTTGCAATATTTAAAAGACATTTAGATATGTACTTGAATAAGAAATGTTTGGAGGAAATGGGCCAAGCACAGGCAGATGGGAGTGGTTTATTTTTGGATTATGGTTAGCATGGACTGGTTAGACCGAAGGGTTTGTTTCCATGCTGTACGACTCTATGGCTCTGAGTGCCAGCCCAGCATGGCTAGGCGCTTAAAGGCTGTGAACTGTTAACTATGTTTCTTTGTATTTCTATGTTTAGCAAGAAGGACTGTAATACGTAACTCTTCAACTTTGTTTTCTTTATTTTTCTGCTTTCTACCAAGATCTTGTGCCGAGCTATCTTTGGACCTAAATTGCACCATAAGTGGCGACTTCTAAACTTTTCCTTGTACTCATGTGAGTACATGTGACAACAAACCTAATTCAATGCAATTCAATGTAGAAAGTAGAAATGGCCTAGGAGTAAACTATTCAGTCTTTGAGTCTTAGTCATATACTGATAGAGATCCACAGATAGAGAAAGGCCTTTGCGCCCATCATACGTGCGCCGATTGAAAATAACCACATAAGTATTCTCATCCCACGTATGCCTTGGCATCACAAGCGTACATATAAATAGTACTTAAATGTTGAAATTTTCTGCTGTCATGACCTCATGCCCTGTTATGAGGATGGTGTCAACTCTTCATCTACCATTCTTACAGGCAGAGAATTCCAGTTTCCCACCACCTGAGTGTAAACATTTTTTATCACCTCTCCTCTAAACATTCTGCCCCTTAACTTAAATCTACGGTCCCTTGACATTGATCCCTCTATCAAGGGGAAAGTTTCTTCCTGTCCACGTTTTCTATGCCCCTCAATTTTATATATCTCAAATCATGTCACCTTTTAATTTGTTCAATATCAATCATAACTGAAATCTCCTCTGCACCCTCTCCAGTGCAATCACTTCCCTCCTATAAAGTGGATTGTGACTGCCCACAGTGCTGCAGCTGCGGCCCAACCAATATTTTAAATAGTTCCAGCATAACTGCCCTGCTCTTAAATTCTGTGTCTCAGCTAATAACAGCAAGTATACCATATACCTTCTAAACCACTTTATCAATCTGTCTTGACACCTTAAAGGAGTCCTGTAAATGCACACTGAGATATCTCCTATCCTTGTGCTTCCCAGGGTATGACCGTTCATTGAATATTTCCTTGCCTTATTTGTCCTGCCCAAGTGCATCACCTCATATTTATCTTGAATTGAATTTCATTTGCCGCTAATCAGCTCATCTGACCACTCTGCCTGTATCCTCAGACTAAGGCTATCCTCCTCAATATTTATCACCCTGCCAATTTTTATATTGTCTGCAAAATTACTGATCACCCCTTCTGTATTTGAATCTAGCTAATTTATATAAACTACAAACAGCAAGGGTCCCAGCATTGACACCTGTGGGACCTCACTGGACACAGACTTCTAGTTGGAAAAGCAGCCCTCAGCCACCACCATCTGTTTCCTGACATGCAACCAAATGTGGATCCAATTTGCCAAATTTCATTGGATCCCATGGGACCTTTGTTATCAAACTCCCACGTGGGACTTTAGCAAAGCCTTGCTGATGTCCAAATAGACTCATCAAAAGCATTGTGCTCTTCTACCACATCTGGTCACCTCTTCAAAAAGTTCATTCAAATTGGTCAGACCTGACAGTTTCTTAACAAGACCATGCTGACTGTTCTCAATTAATTCCTGCCTCTCCAAATGCAGACTAATTTTATCCCTCAGAATTGCTTATCACAAATATACTATAATCATAAGTAGGCCATTCAGCCCATCATGCCTGCAATCGCTGCCTAAAGAGCTACCTAGCTAGTCCCATTCTCCAGCTTTATTGCTGTAGCCTTCAAAATTGGAAGTGGCTACTCAAGTAGATGGGGTTGATAAGAAGGCATTTGGCGCGCTTGCGAGTCCAAGAGTCAGGATGTTATGTTGTGGCTTTATAGGACTTTGGTTGGGCCACACTTAGAGTATTACATTCAATTCTGGTCGCCACATTACAGGAAGGATGTGGAGACTTTGGGGAGGGTGCAGAAGAGGTTTACCAGGATGCTGCCTGGATTTTAGGATGTGAGCCATAAGGAGAAGCTGGACAAACTTGGGTTGATTTCTCTGGAGCAGTAGAGGCTGAGGGGAGACTTGATAGAAGTCTATAAAATTGAGATGCTTAGATAGCGTTGCCAGTCAGAATCTTTCTCCCCAGTGTTGAAATGTGTGATGCAAGGGGGCATGTGTTAAAGGTGAGATGGGGAAAGTTCAAAGGAAATGTAAGGGACAAGTTCTTTACACAGAGAGTGGTAGGAACCTGTAAAACGCTGCCAGGGTGGTGGTGGAGGCAGATAGAATAGGGGCTTTAAAGGGACTTTTGGATAAGCAGATGAATATGCAGGGAATGGAGGGATATGGATCAAGGGCAGGGCAGAAGGGATCAATTTAATTTGGCATCATGTTCAGCACAACATAGTACACCGAAGGGCCTGTTCCTGCGCTGTAAAGTTGTATGTTCATGTTTATCACTTTCAAATACATCCAGATCTTTTTTGAAGCTTCCTATGGAATGTGCTCCACCACTCTCCTAAACAGCACATTCCAAATCTTAATACTTCTCCGAGTAAAGAAGTTTCCCCTTATCTCACTCCTATCTGTCTTGCTGACAATCCTGTAATTGTGACCCCTAGTTACTGACATACCAACTAGTGGAAACAGAATAGCCTCTTTACCCTGTCAAAATTGAATGCCTCAATAAAATTACCTCTTAGTCTACTTTGCTTCAAGGAGAATAAGCTCAATTTCTATTAACTTTCAATGTATCTCAAATCCCTCATTCCTGGTATTTTTCTAGCAAATCTCCTTTACTATCTCTCCAGGGCTTTATCATCCTTCCTTAAATAAGGTGCGCAGAACTGAACACAATAATCCAAATGTGGTCTGACCAAAGATTTGCAGAGCACTTCCTTGCTTTTATCATCTATGTCTCTGTTTATAAATCCAGTGCTCCTGTAAGCTCTTAACAACTGTTTCAAATTGGCTGGTCACCTTCGGAGAATTATGAACTTGAGCCCTGAGGTCCCTCAGCTCCTGTACTCACCTCAAAGTTGCACCATTAAGCCTGTATTGCCTCTCCATGTTTCTTCTACCAAATGCATTACCTCACATTTCACTGCATTGACATTCTTCTGCCAAGTGTCTGTCCATTGACTTCCAATAGTTTCCCCACAACCAAAGTTAGATTAACTGACTCACCTGCAATTTCCTGATTTCATCCTTGTTGCCATCTTAAATAACAGTACGACATTGACTGATCCCCAGTCTTGTGTTACCTCTCCCATGGTGAGAGAGAAATTGAAAATTTTTGCCAGTGCTATGTCCTCCCTTACCTCAATCATTAACCTGGAATACATTTCATCCGGACCTTATGAGTAGATTCAAGTATTTTAAAGCCTACCAGATTACTCAGAACCTCCTCTCTGTCTATGCTAATTTGTTTAATTGTATCACAGACCTTTTCCCTGATTTCTATACCCATATTGCCCCTCTCACTGGCGATCATTAACACAGTGTTCACTTAGAACCCTACCTACAATCATTGGCTCCACATACAAATTACCATTGTGGTCTTTAATTGGACCTACTCTGCCTCTTGTTCTCCTTTTACCCTTAATGTACCTGTAAAACAAGTTAGGACATTCCTTTTATTTTACCTGCGTGTATTTTTTCATATCGTCTTTTTGCTTTCCTTTTTAAGTTCCCTTTTGCATATCCTATACTCCCCTAGGGCTTCTGCTTCTTTGAGCTCTCAGTATTTGCCACAAATCTGCCTTTTTCTCTTATTCCAATGTTTTACATCCCTCAATATCCAGAGTTCACAGGATTTGATGATCCCACCATTTTTCTTCATTGGAATAGAACATAGAACATAGAACAATACAGCGCAGAACAGGACCTTCGGCCCTCGATGTTGCGCTGACCTGTGAACTAATCTAAGCCCATCCCCCTACACTATCCCATCATCATTCATATGCATATCCAAGGACTGTTTAAATGCCCCTAATGTGGCTGAGTTAACTACATTGGCAGGCAGGGCATTCCACGCCCTTACCACCCTCTGGGTAAAGAACCTGCCTCTGACATCTGTCTTAAATCTATCACCCCTCAATTTGCAGCTATGCCCCCTCGTACTAGCCGACATCATCATCCTAGGAAAAAGACTCTCACTGTCCACCCTATCTAATCCTCTGATCATTTTGTATGTCTCTATTAAATCCCCTCTTAGCCTTCTTCTCTCCAATGAGAACAGACCCAAGTCCCTCAGCCTTTCCTCATAAGACCTTCGCTCCAGACCAGGCAACATCCTGGTAAATCTCCTCTGCACCTTTTCCAATGCTTCCACATCCTTCCTGTAATGGGGCAACCAGAACTGTACGCAATATTCCAAGTGAGGCCGCACTAGCGTTTTGTACAGTTGCAGCATGACATCACGGCTCTGGAACTCAATCCCTCTACCAATGAAACCTAATACGCCGTATGCCTTCTTAACAGCACTATCAACCTGGGTGGCAACTTTCAGGGATCTCTGTACCTGGACACCAAGATCCCTCTGCACATCCACACTACCAAGAATCTTTCCATTGACCCAGTATTCTGCCTTCCTATTATACTTCCCAAAGTGCATCACCTCACATTTGTCTGCATTGAACTCCATTTTCTACCTTTCAGCCCAATTCTGCAGTTTATCCAAGTCTCCCTGCAACCTGCAACATTCTTCCACACTGTCCACCACTCCACCGACTTTAGTGCCATCTGCAAATGTTGGCCAGTATTTTCCATATTTTCACCTTGAATGTATCCCTCTTTTAGATGTACCTGAAAGTATTTAGTGCCTCTATAGAAATCATATATAATCTTATTAAAATCAGCCTTACCCCAATTTAGAACTTCTCCAACGAGGATAGTATAAAGCGACAAAAGGAAATTGACAAGTTTACAGAATGGGCAGATCAGTGGCAGATGAGGGTCAATGCTGATACAGACAACATGGAGAGACAGCATAAAATAAAGTCTAGTATTCAAAAGGATGTTCAAGAGCAGAGGGGCCTGGTTGTATATCTGCACAAATCATTAAATGTGGTGGGACAGGTGGAGAGAGCAGTTAATAAAGCATATAGTGTTGTATGCTTAATTGATATGAATATAGAGTACAAGAGCAGGCTATTATGCAGAACTTGTCCAAGACACTGATTAGACCTCAGTTGGAGCATTGTGTACAGTTCTGGGTGTAATTATATAAGGATGTGAACACATTGGAATGTGTTTAGAAGTAATTTACAAGAATGGTTCCAGAAGAAGAAAAGCTTCCGGCATGAGGATAAAATGGAGCGATTGAGACTATTCTCCTTGGAGAGAAAAAGGCTGAGTAGAGATTGAAAATCTCTATCAAACATCCAAAATCATGTGTTGGTTGGATAGGGTAGATAGGGAGAAGCTATTCCCTTTCATAAAAGTATCAAGAACAAAAGAGCTTATATTTAAACTGATCTGCAAAAGACGCAATCATGAGTTGAGAAAAGTTCTGTTAAACATGGTTTACAGTTGGGTGCACTTGTATATATTCATATAGAGGTCCCCGTTCTTTGCAACCAGAACACGTGCACACACTGCACCTGTTTCAACTCAACAAAATAAGTTATAGCTATTCACTAGTTCACTTCACTTCACTTCTGATCAATGACTCAATCTACCTAGTTT
Source organism: Ginglymostoma cirratum (assembly GCA_024137785.1). Classification (NCBI taxonomy): domain Eukaryota; kingdom Metazoa; phylum Chordata; class Chondrichthyes; order Orectolobiformes; family Ginglymostomatidae; genus Ginglymostoma; species Ginglymostoma cirratum. Next base: position 81,048,523 of record JAHRHZ010000012.1, read on the forward strand.
AAAACTAAACAAAGCTGGGTAGTTAACTGTCAATCAGCATTAATGGGTGCATTCACCATGGCAATTTCTTTCCAAAATGGAGTTCACTTGCCTACCAATTCTTACTCTCCTATTTTACAGCATAAATGTTGATTTTTCTGCTAGAATTGGTATAGTTGCAAAATGCTTTGAGTGCAGGATGAGGAGCTTCACCAACATGTGTCTTTACTTTTCAGCAATACTCGCACCATTACATATTCACAAGGTTTTCTCCAATAACAAAACTGAAGTTAAACGTTAAGAAAGAAGCCATAAATTTATAAAAAGGCTAACTAAATACCAAATAAAGATCATAAAAGATTCAGTAAGCCAAGTTCCAAACTGTGTCCCAGCACTACCTATTACAAAGACTTAAATCTAGTGAAATTACAGCCCATTTCTCAAGTTGAACAATTTCTAGGTCAGACTGTGGAGACAATCTGAAGGTAGAATCCCTACAGTGTGGAAACAGGCCCTTTGGCCCAACAAGTCTGCACCAAATCTCAGAGCATCCCACCCAGACTCATCCCCCTAAATCTACACATCCCCAGACACTACAAGCAATTTAGCATAGCCAATCCACCTAACCTGCACATCTTTGGACTGTGGGAGGAAACCCACGCAGACATGTGGCAAATGTGCAAACTCCACACAGACAGTTACCTGAGGGTGGAATTGAACGCAGGTCCCTGGTGCTGTGAGGCAGCAGTGCTAACCACTCTGCCACCACACTGCCCTGATGAGTCTTATCCAAATCTGCTATCATGAACTCTTCCAGTGGTCTGAGGATGAATGCTTTCTTAGTTCTAATAACTTGCAGATTTCTAACCAAAGGAGTGGCTCAGTGGTTAGCACTGTTGGGTTCCTCCCACAGTGCTCTGGGGCTCTGGGTTCCTCCTACAGTCCAAAGATGGGCAGGTTATGTGGAGTGGTCGTGCTAAATTGTCCCATGGTGTCCAGGGATGTGTAGGTTAGATGGATTAGCTATGGTAAATGCAGGTTACAGGGATAGATTAGGCTGTGCCTGGTTAGGATGCTCTTTTGGAAGGTCAGTGCAGACTCAATTGGCCAAATGGCCTCTATCTGCATTATAAGGATTCTATGAGTTGAATAGGTACTTTGCATCAGTTTCAGTTTCCAGCAGCACGCCAGAACTTAGAGAGAGTCAGGGACGAGAGGGAGTGTAGGGGTCATTACTAAGGAGAAGATGTTGGGTAATCTGAAAGGCCTGCTCATGGATAATTCACCTGGACCAGATGGACAAAACTCCAGAATCTGAAGGAGACATCTCAAGAGATTGTAGAAGCATTGGTGATGGACTTCCAGGAATCACTGGAGTCGGGGAAGGTCCCAGAGGACTGGAAAATAGCTAATGTAACCCCACTATTTAAGAAGGGAAGGAGGGAGAAGACTGGAAACTATAGGCCACTTAGTTTAGACCTCGGTCTTTGGTAAGATTTTAGAGTCCATCATTAAGGATGAGTTTGTGGAGTATTTGGAGGTAAATATTAAAATAGGGCGGTGTCAGCATGGCTTCATCAAGATGCAGTAATGCCTGACAAATCAGTTTGAATGCTTTGAGGAAGTAATGTGCAATTTAAACAAATGATGCCAGTGGACATGATCTATTTGGATTTCTAGACGGCCTTTTTCGAGGTGCCACACAGGAGGCTGCTAAATAAAATCAGATCCCAAGATGTTAGGGGCAAGGTACTGGCATGAATAGAGGATTGGATGACTGGCAGAAGACAAGGAATGTGGATAAATGGTTCTCTTTCAGGATTGGAGCCAGTGACGAGTGGAGTTCTGCAGGGATCAGTATTGGGAGCACGACTATTCATGTTATGTATTAATAATCTTGATGAAGGAACTGAGGGTATTGTTGCTATGTTTGAAGAGGACACAAAGATAAGTGAAGGGACAGGAAGTGTTGATGAAGTGGAAGGCTGCAGAAGGACTTGAACATGCTAGACCAGTGGGCAAGAAATGAGAGATGTGGAATACAATGTGGGATAGTGTGAGGTTATGCATTTTGATAGAAAGAACAGGGGAAAGACTTTGGAAATCTGAAGCACAAAGGGACTTGAGAGTCCTAGTTCAAGATTTCCTCAAGGTTAACATGCAAGTTCCGTTGGCGGTTAGGAAGTCAAATATAATGTTAGCATTCATTTCAGGAGTGCTAAAACACAAAAGCAGAGATGCCTGCAAGATTCTGGCCAGACCTTATTTGAAACATTGTGAGCAATTTGTGCCCCGTATCTAAGGAAGGGTGTGCTGACCTGAGGGACCCCAGAAGAGATTTACAAGAATAATTCTGGGAATGAAGGGCTTGTCATATGAGGACTGGTTGAAGACTCAGGGTTTGTGTTGGATGGAGTTTAGAAGTATGGGGATGATCTGATTGAAACTTACAGAATACTGAAAGCCCTGCATAGAGTCGATGTGGAGAAGTGTTTCCACGAGTAGCAGTGACGAGAGCTTGAGGGCACAGCCTCAGAGTGAAAGGACGAACCTTTAGAACTGAGATGAGGAGGAATTACTTCAACCTGAAGGTAATTGATTTGTGGCACTCACTGCTGCAGAGGGCTGTAGAAGCCAACTCATTGAGTGTATTTAAGGAGGTGAAAGGCTCATGAAAACCAAAAGAACTGTGGATGCTGTAAATCAGGAAAGAAAACAGAAGTTGCTGGAAAAGCTCATCAGTTCTGGCAGCACCGATGAAGAAAATATCAGAGTTAATCAGTTCTGCGGAAGGCACATTGGACCTGAAACATTAACTCTGATATTTTTCTTCACAGATGCTGCCAGACCTGCTGAGCTTTTCCAGAAACTTCTGTTTTCCAGTGATAGGTTCATGATTGGTAAGGTCATCAAGACTTATGGGGAGAAGGCAGGAGAATAGGTTGAGAAAGCATTAGTTATGGTTGAATAGTGGAGCAGACCCAATGAGCCAAATGGCCTAATTCTGCCTCTTTAACTTATGGTCTTAAGGTCTCCTGTGGGGATGTCCTGGAGCTGAGATGACTGACCTCTAAAAGCAACCACAGTCTTCCTTTGTGTCAGGTATGACTTCAACCAGCAGATAGTTTTCTCTGATTCCCATTGGCTCAGATTTTGCTGGGGCTCCTTGACACCATACTCAGTCAAATGTAGCTTTGGTGGCAAGGACAATCACTTTTACTTCACCTTTGGAATTCGTTTATTTGGAGATTGGCTGTAATGTGGTCAGGACGTGACTGGCCTTTGCTGAAACCAAACTGGGTGTCAGTGAGCAGTTTATTGTGAATCATATGATATTGATGGCCCCTTCCATCACCTCCAAGCAAAATGGTGGCAGTGTAGCAGCGCAGCTTGCAGGCTCCTTAGCCCAGGAACCCAGAGCTCATCTACTCCATCCATTTTTTACTTGCTTTCTTTCTCTGCTTTTTCTTAATGTTTCCATTTATTATCTTATCTTATTTTTAACTTATTTGGCAGAAGGCATCTTATTCTGGCCCAAGCACAGTGAAGAGGAGGCTTTCAGGCTGGCATGAAGGTCTTGGCCTGGCACAGCAATCTTCTGTTGTGGCAGGCTCATTCCAGACAGGTGGTCTTGGCTTGGCATGGTCGCCTCCAGATTTTGGCAATCATGTCTCGGTGTGAAGATGGTGTGGAGGTCTTCAGCAGTTCCTTCTGAGTATTCCAGCTGCCTGGTATGGCGATCTCATACAGTTCTGGGATGGAATTGTCATCCTGGTATGTGGTCTGGAGGTCTTATATTGCACCCTGGACCAGCTGTCTCCCATTGTGGCAGCCTTGACCAAGAGGGATGGTCTCAGCTCGGCATGGTAGTCTCCAGGTTTGGTGGTCCTTTCCTGGTGTGGAGATCTTGTCGGTGTGGAGATCACCTTTGGCAATGTCTTCCTTATATGCCAGCATTTGTCATCTTAAATAACTTTCCTTGAACTGAAATTGAGATGAACTCTGTCTTAATTTTTACTTCTTTCTTTTTATCTATGACTTCTGTCATATATATAGGCACTATGGTACGGCAATTTACAAAACTTTTTACTTTTTTCTTGTAAAAATACATGTGGCAATAAATCACTATTTCTATTCTAATCTTCACTGACAATCAGGAATAGACTGGTCAGGAGTTTGCTGCAATGGTATTATTCTGATTTTTGTGTATAAGACTTGCCAATACAATTTTCTAAAATGTTGATTAGATGCCAGTTATAGTGAAACAGCTTGGCTAGGGGCATGGCAAGTCCTGGAGCTTGTATTCAGTGCTATTGCAGAGTGTTGTCACGACCCGCAGCCTTTGCAGTATCCAGTGCCTCCTACCATTTCTTGATATAGCATGGAATGAATCAAATTGATTGAAGAGTTTCCAATGCTTCTCCACCAGCGATGAGGCATTAACCTTGTCCCTCCTTAATGTCACCTCTGACCGTCTTCAGTCCTACAGCTCTCAGTGAATTCTGCCTTGTTCAATGTACGTATACTCCCCTACTTGCATCATCACACACTGATGGCAGTTCCTTTATCTATTAGTGCCTTAATGGTGAAATTCCATCCCCAATATCTGAAGGAACCAGCCAAAACTCTTTTATGATGCTATTGATATCTATCTCTTTGGCTATGCGTTTGGTTAACAGTCTTAATCTCTCCTTTGCCTTTTTGTCAAGTTTTGCCTGATTGCACTTTTGTGAAGTCATTGTGGGCAATATCACTTCACTATCAAGAAAATTCATCTTTGTACATATTTCTCAATGCTGTTATTAGTTGTAGGTATGGTAATAGATTGAACTACTTTTTGATTGTTTCAGGTTGCCATGAGAGATGACTATTCTGATCCATTTGATGCCAAAAATGTGATGAAGAATAAAGTTGTTAAAAAGCCAGAGGTGGACAGTAATGGTTACATGGAACCTTATGTGGCACAAAGGATGATAGCAGGTGAGATGAGTGTGTTCAGACTCTACATGCCAGAGGAGACATGCAACTTCATTTTGTTTTCTACATTCACAGGGGCTGTATCAGAGATGGGATAGTCAAATGTATTAGCTGGACACAATTCCTCATTCTGTTCCCAATCAAAGCCTTCCTGAGTTTCATCACTGCTATGAAATCACTCCTGAGCTAGCCTAATGAACATTTTATCTATCCATACACAAGTTGTTGTTCCAAATGGATTTCGTATTCATGGTGTAATTAGTCTCCCTAATCTAGCAGATATGCACTTTCCCTCTGCTTATCAAGGCAAGGAATCTGAATCTCTTTTTCCTAAGTGTCCCAGTCATTTCTGCAGTCTTAAACTCCACAGATTTGTCTGTTCGTGTACTCCCTTTAAAATGAGATACTGCCAAGTATTTGTTACTCAGTGTACTTGGGAAATATTTGTCGCTAATTAACCAAAAATGCTGGTTTTTGGAAAGGTGCGTTACTCCAGGCACAAGACCAAAGTGATGCAGCTCAGGACCACAGTGTCCTAAGGATCACAGTAAAACCTAGCACAACTGAAGACCGTGCTAGGCACATGACCGATATCACGTCCTTCAAATCATCTTGTTTAAAACAGATCAGCCTGTCAGTTTCACTGACCGTAGTTCTGAGCAGGCACAATGACTGAAACTGACCCATTAATTTAGTAATTTTGACATCAAACCCAAAAACAGCTTCTGCAGATTTATAATGAACTATTGTTAGTTTCTAAAGAATATGTTGTCTGAATATCTTTAGCAAGAAAGTAAAGTTGTTGAGAATTTTTATGAGAGAATTTCAGTTGGCTTACTGTTGTCTCTGTATTTGTTGCTGCTGGGGGCTCTATAGACTCTAAGAGATCCACAGCACGCAAAAAGGCCGTTTGACCCATTGTGTCTGTTGGTCAAAAACAACGATCTAACCAGCCCATACAGTCATTGCAACCAGGACTGGGTAATTGCTTCATCCTTAAAGTTTAATTCATGTGGCAGCCTGATGCTACTGTAATGAAGTACAAATTGTCTGAAAAATAGCAGATTTGAGAAAGAACCCTCAGTGTTTAACCCTCAGTGCCTCTTTAACTGCAGCCCCACTCCCAAGTGCGAGGGCAGCTGAGAGTCATACAGTAAGGAGACAAGTGGGACAGACAACTCAGCAGTGTATGGAGTGGTGAGGGGGCAGCTCATGATGACAGAAGCAGCATCAATGTGTGCCCCCTTTCCAGGTCTGATTGTGGTATTCATGTGGTCACACCATGGCGGATGGTGGAATTGGAATTCAAAAAGAAGTCTAGAATTAAGAAACTGTTGATCACCATGGAATCATTGCCAATTGTCGGAAAAACCCATCTGGCTCACTAATGTCCTTCAGGGGAGGAAATCTGCCACCTGGTATGGCCTATGTGTGACTCTAGACCCACAGCAATGTGGTTGAGTCTCAACTGCCCTCTGAAATGGCCTAGCAAGCCACTCAGTTGTACCAATCGCTACAAAGACTCAAAGAAATGAAACTGGATGGATCACCTGGGCATTGACTTAGGCACCGGAAAAGACAACGGCAGAAATGGCCCTGTCGACCATGCAAAGTCCTCCTCACTAACAGTTGGGGGTTAATGCCAAAATTGAGAGAGCTGTCTCACAGACTAGTCAAGCAACAGCCTGTCATGGTCATACTCACAGAATCATACCTTACAGCGAGTAACTCATCTCCTGACTCCTCAAAGCCTGTCCACCATCTACAAGGCACAAGACAGGAGCATGATGGAATACTCCTCACTTGCCTAGATGAGTGCAGCCCCAACAACACTCAAGAAGCTTGACACCATCCAGGACAAAGCAGCCCACTTGATTGGCACTACACCCACAAGCACTCACTCCCTCCATCACCGACGCTCAGTAGCATCAGTGTGTACTATCTACAAGATGCACTGCAGAAATTCACCAAAGATCCTCAGACAGCACCTTCCAAACCCACAACCACTTCCATCTCGGAGGACAGAGGCAGCAGATATATGGGAACAACACCATCTCCAAGTTCCCCTCCAAGTCACTCACCATCCTGACTTGGAAATGTATCGCTGTTCCTTCACTGTTGCTGGGTCAAAAGCCTGGAATTCCCTCCCTAATAGCATTGTGGGTCAACCCACTGCAGAAGGACTGCAGTGGTTCAAGCTTACCAACACCTTCTCAAGGGAAACTAGGGATGGGCAAGAAATGCTGGCCAGCCAGTGACGCCCACATCCCACAAAAATGAATAGAAAAACAAAGCACAAATTCATACTTTTAAGAAAGAAGTTGCAGGCTTTTGCAAAGGAAAATGAAATAAGCATAAGATTTGATTTTGGAGATGTGCACACAGGTGCACATAGATGAACTTAAACACTTTTGAGGATCTCAGCAACAAGTGTGTTGTATATTGGAGAAGGCAGAGCAGATTGCAGCTTATTCTCTCTGGCATATGTTGCTCAAGTCCTAGGTGCATTGGTTGCCAATGCTGCGAGCCTATCACTCCCTCCTCACAGAATCTACATTCTTCTAGTTATTCAGCTATGACTGTCTGCAACTTGAAACTTCTTTGGAGGAGATATATATCAGCATCTTTCTTCAAAAGATGACGGACATGTAGCAATCAAATCAGTTTCAGGTGGGCAGTCTCCTCAGCTGGTAGTCTCATACCCAGTGAAGATATCCCATTATTAGCTTGCACAATGTGAACTTTAGTCAATGTGGATTCTTGAATCATAGAAGCGCACAAGGCAGAAGAGGCCCTTTGGCCCATCAAGTCTGCACCAATACATGGGCCATTACCTTGAATGTAATGATGTGCCAAGTGCTCATCGAAGTACTTTTTATGAAAATGTGAGGCAATTCGCCTGTATCACCCTCCCAGGCAGCAGATTCTAGACCAACACCACCCTCTTGGTAAAGAAGTTTTCCTCAAATCCCCTCACCTTGGATTTGTGTCCTTTTGTGGCTGACCTTTCCACTCATCTCCTTATCCACTCTGTCGATGTCCCTCATAATCTTGTACACCTCAATCAGATCACTGCTCAGTCTTCTCTGCTCCAATGAAAACAACCCAAGCCTATCCAACTTTTCCTCATGATGGAAATTTTCCATCTCAGGCATCATCCTATTGAATTGCCTCTGCACCCTGTCTAGAGCAATCACATCCTTCCCGTATTGTGGAACTATTTCTGTTTCTGTTCCTGATTTACAGCATCCACAGGTCTTTTGTTTTTTTAAAATTTGATGTGGAAATCATGTTTCATCATGTCAAGCAGTCTATAACAAGAGCTCAAATTTTAGCAGAAGTGGTAGCAGATGCAAAACAGATGAGGAGAAATTAATTCTCTCAAAGAGTGCGCATCTGTGGAATTCACTGGTGTGGTAGATGCTTGGACATTGGACAATCGAAGGAGGAAATCAACAGATTTTTAATTAGTTATTGATTGAAGAGCTATAGGGAATGAGCAGGAAAGGCTGACTTCAATCAGGAAGGATTTTGTTGCAGAGTCCAACACTCGGCTACCTCTTGCTGTGTTTATCCTCATTTCCTTTCTGCACCTTCTGTTTACGTCACACTGGGGAACTTGTGACATCAGTGCGAAGGCATCTGCAAACATTTCAGCCAGACATTCTAAGTGGATGATCCATCTTGGCCTGCCCCAGTAGCACCCAGCATCACACATGCCAGTCTTCAGCCAATTTAATTAATTCCACATGATATCAAGAAATAGCGGAAGGCCATTGCTTTATGGGCCCTGACAGCATTCCGCCAATATTACTGAAGACTTGTGCATTCCCATTCAATCTATTCCAGTAAAGCTACAAACTGTCATATGCCCCACAGTGTGGAAAACTGCCCAAGTATGTCCTGTACACAAAAAACAAGACAAATCCAACCTGGCCAATAACCACCCCATCAGTCTACTGTTGATTATCAGTAAAATGATGGAAGGTGTCATCAACAGTACTGCCAAGCAACACCTGCTCAGCAATAACCTGCTCACTGTCATCGAGTTGGGTTCTGCCAGGGCCACTCAGCTCCTAACCTCATTACAGCCTTGGTTCAAACATGGACAAAAGAGATGCATTCCAGAGGTGGGGTGAGAGTGACTACACTTGACCTCAAGACAACACTTGGTTGATTGTGACCACAATAGGTCTCAGCAAAGCTGGAGTCAATGAGCATTCTGAGGGAGAGGGTGAACAGCCACAGGTCGTGGTACATATAGGTACAAATGGCTTAGGTAGGATGAGGGATGAGTGATGAGGTCCTGCAGCAACAGTTCAGGGAGTTAGGTAGAAAGTTAAAGAGCAGGACCTCCAAGGTTGTAATCTCGAGATTACTCCCTGTGCCACGTGCCATTGAGGCTAGAAATAGGAGGATAGTACAGCTCAATATGTGGTGTAGGAGGGAGGGTTTCAGATATTTGGACCATTAGCATCTCTTCCGGGGCAGGTGGGACCTGTACAAGAAGGACGGGTTGCATCTAAACAAGAGGGGCACAATTATTCTAACTGGGAGATTTGCTGGTGTCACTCGGGAGGATTGAAACGAGCTTGGCAGGGGTGTGGGAACCAAAGCAAAGGTGAATTGACTGAAAGGAAACTAGAGAATAGGGCCAGTAAGACTCAGGCAGGGTGCGGTTGCTGATCAAAGTAGGTCTAGTGGACTGAAGTGTATCAGTTTCAATGCAAGGAGTGTAACAGGTAAAGCAGATGAAATTAGGGCTTGGATTAATACTTGGAACTATGATGTTGTTGCTATTACAGAGTCTTAGTTCACGGAAGGACAGGATTGGCACCTTAATGTTCCTGGATACAGATGTTTCAGGCAGGATAGAGGGGGACGTAAAAGGGATGAGGGAGTTTGCACTACTTGTTATGGAGAATATCACAGCTGTACTGCGGGAGGACACCTCGGATGGCTCAGAAAGTGAGGCAAAATGGGTAGAGCTCAGGAACAGGAAGGGTGTAATCACAATATTTGGGGATTACTACAGACCTCCCAACAGCCAGCAGGAGATAGAAGAACAGATATGTAGGCAGATTTTGGCATGATGTCAAAATAACAGGGTTGTTGTCGTGGGTGATTTTAACTTCCCATATATTGACTGGGACTCACTTAGTGTTCGGGGCGCGGATGGGGCAGAGTTTGTAAGGAGCATCCAGGAGAGCTTCTTGAAACAGTATGTAGATAGTCCAACTAGAAAAGGGGCTGAACTGGATTTAGTATTGGGGAATGAGCCTGGCCAGGTGGTCGCTTGGGAGCAGCTTGGGAATAGAGATCACAATTCAGTAAGCTTTAAGGTACTGATGGATAAAGATAGGTGTAGTTGGCAGGTGAAGGTGCTAAATTGGAGGAGGCTAATTACAACAATATTAGGCAGGAACTGAAGAATCTAGATTGGAGGCATATGTTTGAGGGCAAATCAACATCTGGTATATGGGCAGCTTTCAAGTGTAAGTTGCTGGGAACTCAGGACTGGCACATTCCTGTAAGGATGAAGGATAAGTATGGCAAGTTTAGGGAACCTTGGAGAATGAGAGATATTGTGAGCCTAATCAAAAAGAAAAAGGAAACATTTGTCAAGGCTAGGAGGCTGGGAACACATGAAGCAAGGGTAGAATACAAGGAAAGTTGAAATAAACTTAAGCAAGGAGTCAAGAGGGCTAAAAGGGGTCATGAAAAGTCATAGGCCAACAGAATTATGGAAAATCCCAAGGCTTTTTATACATATATAAAGAGCGAGAAGGTAGCCAGGCAGAGGGTTGTCCCACTCAAGGACAGGGAAGGGAATTTATGTGTAGAGCCAGAGGAAATGGGTGAGGTATTAAATGATTACATTGTGTCAGTATTCACCATGGAGAAGGACTTGGTGGATGATGAGTTTGGGGAAGGGTGTATAGATAGTTTGGGTCATGTTGAAATCAAAAGGGAGAAGGTATTGGGAGTCTTGAAAAACATTAAGGTAGACAAGTCCCCAGGGCCTGATGGACTATACCCCAGAATACTGAGAGAGGCAAGGAAGGAAATTGCTGGGGCCTTGAGGGAAATCATTATATCCTCATTGGCTACAAGGGAGGTCCCAGAGGATTGGAGAATAGCCAATGTTGTTCCTTTGTTTAAGAAGGGTGGCAAGGATAATCAGCTAATTATGGGCTGGTGAGACTTACATCAGTGGTAGGGAAATTATTGGAGAGGATTCTTCGAGACAGGATTTACTGCCAGTTGGAAATAAATGGGCATATTAGTGAGAAGCAACAAGGTTTCGTGAAGGGGAGATCGTGTCTCACTAACTTGGTTGAGTTTTTTCAGGAAGTGATGAAGATGATCGATGAGGGTAGGGCAGTGGATGTTGTCAACATGGACTTGAGTAAGGCCTCTGACAAGGTCCCTCATGGCAGGCTCATACAGAAGGTAAAGTTGCATGGGGTCAAAGGTGAGCTTGTAAGATGGATAAAAAACTGGCTTGGTCATAGAAGACAGAGGATAGCAGTGGAAGGGTGCGTTTCTGAATGGAGGGCTGTGACTAGTGGCATTCCTCAGGGATCAGTGTTGGGACCTTTGCTGTTTGTAATATATATAAATGATTTGGAGGAAAATGTAATTGGTCTGATTAGTAAGTTTGCTGATGACACAAAGGTTGGTGGAATTGCGGATAGCCATGAGGACCGTCAAAGGACAGCAGGATATAGATCGGTTGGTGACTTGGGCAGAGAGATGACAGATGGAGCTTAATCCGGAAAAATGTGAGGTAATGCATTTTGGAAGGTCTAATCCAGATGGAAAATATACAGTAAATGGTAGAACCATTAAGAGTACTGATAGGCAGAGGGATCTAGGTGTACAGGCACACAGGTCACTGAAAGTGGCAACGCAGGTGGAAAAGGTCATCAACAAGGCATACAGCATGCTTGCCTTCATCGGCAGGGGCACTGAGTTTAAAAGTTGGCAGGTAATGTTGCAGCTTTAAAGAACCTTAGTTAGGCCGCACTTGGAATATTGTGTTCAATTCTGGTTGCCACACTACCAGAAGGATGTGGTGGCATTGGAGAGGGTACAGAAACGATTTACCAGGATGTTGCCTGGTATGGAGGGCATTGGCTATAAGGAGAGGTTGGAGAAACTTGGGTTGTTCTCACTGGAATGATGGAGGTTGAGGGGTGACCTGATGGATGTCTACAAGATTATGAAGGGCACGGACAGTGTGAAAGAGTCAGTTACTAGGTGGCATAGGTTTAAGCTGCGAGGGGCAAGGTTTAAAGGTGATGTACGAGGCAGGATTTTTTACGATAGGGTAGAGGGTGCCTGGAACTCGCCGATGGGAGATGTTGTGGAAGTAGATATGATAGTGACTTTTAAAGGGCGTCTTGACAAATACATGAATAGGGTGGGAATAGTGGGATACGGTCCCCAGAAGGGTAGGAGATTTTAGTTTTGACGGACAGCATGTCAGTGCAGGCTTGGAGGGCCGAAGGTCCTGTTCCTGTGATGTGATTTTCTTTGTTCTTTGTTCTTTAAGAACTCAGCACTGGTTGAAGTATTACATGATGGAAAGGAAGATGGCTATAGTTGTCACGGATCAGTCATCGCCGCTCAAGGAAATCACCGCACAAGGTGTGCAAGTAACTCAGTACCTCAGTCCTCAGCCCAATAATCTTCAGCTGATTCAATGGTCTGCCCTCCACCAAAAGATCAGAAATGAGGCTGTTCACTGATAATTCCAGTATATTCAGTAGTATCCATAACTCCTCTGATACTAAAACAATCCTTGTCCAAATGCAGCAAGACTTGGACAAAGTTTGGGTTGACAAGTTGCAAGTAACATCCCCGTCACACAAGTGCTAGTCAATGCCCATTTTCAACAAAAAAGAATCTAACCATTGGCCCTTGAATTTCAGCAGCATTTTCATCACTGGATCCCCCACTATTAATACCTGGGGTTACTATTGACCAGGACTGAACTGACCCAGCCACACAAATACTGTGGCCAAAAGAGCAGGTCAGAGTGTAGTATTTCTGTGGCTGGTAACTCACTTATCGACACCTCCTGAATTGGCATTGCTCCAATAACATTTAAGAAGCTCAACACCATTTAGGATAAAGCATGTTGCTAGACTGGTACCACAACACTACCTCCATCATTCAATCCCTTCAAAATTGACATATTGTCGCACAAGATGCACTGAAGAAATTTATTCAAGCTTGTCCAACAGCACCTTCCAAATCTGTGATCACTACCATTGGGAAGGACGAGTGCAGCAGATACATGGAAACACCACTACCTGTAATTCACTCTCCAAGCCTCTCACCATCCTAACTTGGAAATATATTGCCACTTCTTCAATGTCATTGGGACAAAATCCTCGAATAGCCTTCCTAACAGAATGGACGTTTGTTTATCCTGAAGGACTGCAGCAGTTCATGAAGGCAACTCACCACCACATTCTCCAGAGCAACTAGGAATGGGCAATAGATGTTGGCCTTGCCAGTGACACCCACATGCCCCGAATAACTCATATGTTAAAAACTGCAATAGTTTGACGTATGACAAAATGGCAGTTAAACATTTGTAAAGAGAACTGACAGCCAAATTATATATTCATGGCCCATTTTCAAAACATTAACGAACAACAAATGTGTTGCCACATATTTCCATTTTGACTAAATGTATATCAAATCCAACTCAGTCTGAATGATAAGAGTGGTCAAATAGTTGACTTCAGTTGAAGAGTTGGCACCACTCTCATAACAGGACAAGAGGTCATGAAGGCAGACACCCTAAAAACATTTAAAAACCTGGTTGTTTTTGACTGACATGGACACAATGGGCCAAAGGGCCTTTTTTTGGGCTGCAGATCTCTACAATTCTATGATACCACAGATACAAAATGAGATGAATGACCTCGTCTGTTTTTATTTTGGTAATATAACAAATAGTTTTTCTTAAGCTCGTTCAATCATTCAAAACAAAAATGTTTATTATGCATCACCAGCAAGGTCAGTTTTTATTGGCCAGCTACGTGGTTGCTCAGCATTTTGGAGGATATTGCTGCGGGTCTGGAGTTACATTGGCCACACCCACCCAGCAGCTAACAACAACTTCAGTGCATGTACTAGGCCTTTATCATAATTAACCCATTCAAAGTGTTTTACTGGGGCATAATTAAACCAAACTAAGCCACATAATGAAATATCAGTGACCTATGTCCTAAGGAATGTTTCAAAGGAAGGAATAGAAGGAATCCCTGGCACTGTGAGGCAGCAGTGCTAACCACCGAGCCACCGCTAACTCTCTTGGGCGGAACCATTAACTAGAACCTGAACCAGGGCAATTATTTAAATAGAACAAAGAACATAAAGAACAATACGGCACAGGAACAGGCCCACCAGCTCTCCAAGCCTGCGTCAATATATTTTGCCCTTCCATACTAAAACTGTTTTCACTTACAGGATCCATATCCTTCTATTCCCTTCCTATTCACATATTCATCCTGGTGTTTCTTGAATGCTGCTATTACATCTGCTTCCACCACCTCTTCTGGCAGCATGATCCAGGCACTCACTACCCTTTGTGTGAAAAACGTGCCTTGTACATGTCTTTTAAACACCCCTCCCCCGCACCTTGAACCTGTGTCCTCTGCAATTGAGCCTTCCACTCTGGGGGAAAACCTTCATACTTTCCATTCTATCCATACTATTCACAATCCTATAAACTTCTATCAGGTTGCCCCTCAACCTCCTGCATTCTAGTGAAAATGAACCCAGTCTATATAAACTTCCTTCATAGCTGAAATCTCCCATGCCAGGCAATATCCTGGTAAACCTTTACTGTACCCTCTCCAAAGCATTCACATACTTCCGGTAGTGTGGTGACTGTACGCAATATTCCAAGTGAAGCCTAGTGACTAGTGGTGTGCCTCAGGGATCGGTGTTGGGACCGCAATTATTTACAATTTATATTGATGATTTGGAGTTGGGGACCACGTGTAGGGTGTCAAAATTTGCAGATGACACTAAGATGAGTGGCAGAGCAAAGTGTGCAGAGGACTGTGAAACTTTGCAGAGGAACATAGATAGGTTGAGTGAGTGGGCAAAGGTCTGGTAGATGGAATGCAATGTAAATAAATGTGAAGTCATACATTTTGGTAGGAATAATAGTAAAAAGGATTATTACTTGAATGGTAAAAAGTTGCAGCATGCTACTATGCAGAGGGACCTGGGTGTCCTTGTGCATGAATCACAGAAGGTTGGTCTGCAGGTACAACAAGTAATTAGGAAGGCAAATGGAATTTTGTCCTTCATTGCTAAAGGGATTGAGTTTAAAAGCAGACAGGTTATGTTGCAGCTGTACAAGGTGCTGGTGAGGCCACACCTGGAGTAGTGTGTGCAGTTTTGGTCTCCTTACTTGAGAAAGGACGTACTGGCACTGGAGGGGGAGCAGAGGAATTTCACTAGGTTGATTCCGGAGTTGAGGATGTTGGTTTATGAGGAGAGACTGAGTAGATTGGGATTATACTCATTGGAATTCAGAAGATTGAGGGGGGATCTTATAGAAACATATAAAATTATGAAGGGAATAGATAAGATAGAAGTAGAGG
>JAHRHZ010000012.1:81064215-81090154 GCA_024137785.1 Ginglymostoma cirratum
AAGGGCCGGACGGCCTACTCCTGCTCCTAGTTCTTATGTTCTTATGTTATGTTCTAACTAAGTAATATAAAGCTGAAGCATAACTTGCCTATCCTTATACCCAACGCCCTTTCCAATAAAGGCAAGCATGCCATAGGCATTTTTTACTGCCTTATCTACCTGTGCTGCCACCTTCAGTGATTTGCGGACCCGCACACCAGATTCCTCTGCATATCAATACTCCTAAGGGTTCTGCTATTCACTGTATAATTTCCACCTGTATCTGACCTTCCAAAATGCATCACCCCACATTTGTCTGGATTAAACTGCATCTGCCATTTTCTGCCCAGGCCTCCAACTGATCTATATCCTTCTGTATCTTCTAACAATCACTATCCACAACCCCACCAATCTTTGTATCATCTGCAAGCTTACTAATTAGACCAGCTATGTTGTCCTCCATATTATTTATGTAGACCATGAACAGCAGAGATCGCAGCGCTGGTCTCTGTGGAACACCATTAATCATAACCCTCCATTCCAAAAAGCATCCTTCCACCACTCTCCAATGACTAAGCCAGTTCTGTATCCACCTTGCCAGCGCACCCCTAATACCATGTGACTTCACTTTTTGTACCAGTCTGTAATGAGGGACCTTGCCAAAAGCTTTACTGAAGACCATGCAGACAACATCAACAGCTTTGCTCTCATCAACCACTTTAATCAAGTTAGTGAGGCTTGACCTCCCCCATATAAAACCATGTTGCCTATTGCTAACCAGTCCATTTGCTTCTAAATTCATGACAATCATTCCCTACCACCTACGTAAGGGACACAGGCCTTTAATTTTCTGGATTATTCCTGCTACACTTCTTACACAAAGGGACAAAAATTGGCCATTCTCCAGTCCTCTGGGACCTTAGCTGTGGCCAAACAGGATACAAAGATGTCTGACAATGTTCCAGTAATTTGTTCACTTGCCTCCCTCAATATTCTGGGAGAGATGGACCTGTGGACTTAACTACTTTAATACTTTTTAAGATGCACAACACCTCTTCCTTTTTAATAGCAACTTGGCTTAGAAATTCAATACTCCACTCCCTGAGATTATCCTGCACCAATTCCTTCCTATTGGTGAATATTGACACAAAATATCTGTCCAGGGCTCAGCTACCTCTTCTGGGTCCACACATAGATTCCCTCCATTGTCTTTGAGTGGGATAACCCTCTTCCTGGATACCCTCTTGCTTTTTATATATGTCTAAAAAGCCTTGGGATTCTCCTTAATCCTGTTTGCTAAGAAATTTTCATTACCCCATTTAGCCCTTCTAATTCCCTGTTTAAGTTCTTTCCTACTTTCCTTATATACCTCAAGGGCTTCATTAGTTCCCATCCTCCTAGACCTTGTGTATGCTTCCTTTTACTTTTTGACTAAGGCCATTAAATACTTGGTCGCCCAAGGTTCACGTAACTCTCCATACCTATCCCTCATTTTTACAGGAACATGCCGCTCCTGAACTCTTTATCAACTGCCATTTGAAATACCCCCACATATCATAGAGACATAGAGATGTACAGCATGGAAACAGATCCTTCAGTCCAACTCAACCATACCGACCAGATATCCTAAATTAATATAGTCCCATTTGTCAGCATTTGGCCCATATCTCTCTAAACCCTTCCTATTCATATACTCATCCAGATGCCTAGTATATGTTGTAATTGCACCTGTCTCCACCACTTTCTCTGGCAGCTCATTCCATACATGCTCTACCCTCTGCGTGAAAACGTTTCCCCTTAGGTCGCTTTTCAACCTTTCCCCTCACACTTTAAACCTATGCCCTCTAGTTTTGGACTCCGCTACCCTGAGAGAAAGACTTTGGCTATTAACCCTCATGATTTTATAAATTTCTATAAGGTCAACCAGCAGCCTTGACGCTCTAGGGAAAAAAGCTCCAGCCTATCCACCCTCTGCCTATAGCTCAAACCCTCCAAGATCCTTGTAAATTGTTTCTGAACACTTTCACGTTTCCCAACATCCTCCTATGTCTGATGTGGATTTACCCGCAAATAGCTGCCTCCAATCAAAATTCTCCAATTCCTACCAAATATTTTTGTAGGTCGACTTCCCCCAATTTAACATATTCACCCAAGGACTGCTGTTAACCTGATCCATGAGTATCTTAAAAATCACAATATTATGCTTACTAAGCCTCCCAATGAAACTTCACTCACCTGGCTGGCTCATTTCCCAAAACCAGTTTCCGTATTATCCTTCTACAGAAGGGTCTAGGCCCGAAACATCAGCCTTCCTGCTCCTCTGATGTCGCTTGGCCTGCTGTGTTCATCCAGCTTTACACCTTGTTATCTCAGATTGTCCAGCACCTGCAGTTCCTACTATCTCTCTCCTTCCGTATCATCCCTTCCCTGGTTGGACTGTTTACATACTGTGTGAAGAAACCATCCTGAATAGTCCTTACAAATTCTGCCCCATCCAAGCCCTAGCATGAAGAGAGTTCTAGTCAACATAGGGGAAGTTGAATCACCCACCATAACAACACTGCTGTTCTACATTTTTCAAAAATGAGTCTACATATTCTCTCTCCTATCGCCAGCTAGCTGTTGGGAGGCCTGTAGTATACTCCTCACATTGTGATTTCACCTTTCCTACTCCAGAGTTTTACCCATATTGCATCGCTGCATGCGTCCTCTGACGTGTCATCCCTCAGCACAGCTGTGAGATACTCATTTACCCAAAATACAATTCCCCCATTCCTTTTACATCCCCTTGTATTACACCTGAAACATCTAAATCCTGGGACATTCAGCTGCCAGTCCTGTCCCTCCTTCAGCCAAGTCTCCCTAATCGCAACAATGCCGTTGTTCCAAGTAATAACCAAGGCTCTAAGTTCATCCACCTTGCCTATTCTACTTGTTGCACTGAAACACATGCATTTCAGACAACGTGCCCTACTCTTTTCAGTAGCATTTCCCTGCCTGTTCTTGTTCTCAGTCATGTTTGCCTTGGTTTCTGCCTCTCCCTCAATTTCTGCATCTACTACCCTACTCTTCTGGTTCACAACCCCTGCCACACGAGTTTAAACCCTCGCCAACCACTCTATCAAGTACTCCTCCAAGGACATCAGTCCCCATCCTGCCCAGGTGTAACTCGTCCAGTTTGTACAGGTCACACTTCCCCAGGAACCGGTCCCAATGCCGCACAAATTTGAAACTCTCCATATCTTTGGAGCCACATGTTCATCCTATATACCCTGCTGTTTCTATTCTGACTAGTTCATGGCACTGATAGTAATCCTGAGATACTCTGGCAAAAAGAGCAGGTCTGAGCCTGGGAGTTTTACATTGAGTAATTCACCTCTTGTCTGCCCAAAGTCTGTTGGCATGGTGGCTCAGTGGTTAGCACTGCAGCCTCACAGCACTAGGGACCTGGGTTCAATTCCAGCCTCAGGTGACTGTCTGTGTGGAGTTTGCACATTCTCCCTGTGTCTATGTGGGTTTCCTCTAGGTGTTCCAGTTTCCTCCCACAGTCCAAAGATGTGCAGGCTAGGTGGATTGGCCATGCTAAATTGCCCATAGTGTTCAGGGGTGTGTGGGTTATAGGGGGATGGGTCTGGGTGGGACGCTTCAAGGGTCAGTGTGGACTTTTTGGGCTGAAGGGCCTGTTTCCCCACTGTAGGGATTCTAATTCATGTACAAGGTGCAAGTCAGGAGCATGATATCCCCATTTACCTGGATGAATGCACCTCCAACAATACCCAAGAAGTTTAACATCATCAAGGACAAAACAATTCACATGATCAGAACTCCATCCACGAGCTTAAATAATTACTCCTTTCATTATCGATGCAGCAATGTATATCATCTACAGGAAGCACTGCAGTAATTCACCAAACTTCCTTTGACAGCACCTTCCAAACCCACAACCACTTCCGCCCGGACAGATAATGGCAGTAGACACATGGAAACACCACTATCTTCAAGTCTTCCTCCAAGCTAATCAATATCCTGACTTGGAAATAAATTGCTGTTCTCTAGTGTTGCTGGATCAAAATCCTGGAACTCCTTTCTTAACAATATTATGTAAACTTTAAGGCTGCGATGATTCACGAAAGCAGCTCACTAACATGTTTGCAAGTGCAATTGAGGCGGACAGCAATATGGCCCAGCCAATGAAACCTGCATTCCATAAAAGAAATTTATAATAATTCTACTGTTGTTTTACAAACCCTCCATGACCTCACCCCTTTCTGTCTCCACCAAGAACTTAACCTTCTGGTTTTCCTCCATTCCTGGATTCTGAAGCTCTCCTTTATTGAGATGAAAACTATTCCCTGTATTTATTACAAGTTTAGATATTGAATTAAAAAGCCCTACATCCCAATTTGCTAACCATAGCAAAGATTGGTGGGCAATATTGTAAGCAGTGTGGATGTGAGTATAAAATGATGAAGAGTTATTGATAGGTTCAATGAAACAACACAACAACAGCAAATGGATTTTAATGCACGCAGTGGGTGGGGGGAAGGGGTCATCCATGTTTCATCTAAAAAGTATAGAGCAGGGTACTTTGTAAATGTTGTTAAGTTCAAGATAAGTGGAGGTTCAAAGAGACTTGCAGGCCCAGATACACTGAAACATAGAAACAGATA
This sequence comes from Ginglymostoma cirratum, assembly GCA_024137785.1. NCBI lineage: Eukaryota > Metazoa > Chordata > Chondrichthyes > Orectolobiformes > Ginglymostomatidae > Ginglymostoma > Ginglymostoma cirratum. The sequence goes on from JAHRHZ010000012.1 coordinate 81,068,865, forward strand.
AAATAGGAGTAGGAAGTAGGCCATTCAACTCTTTTAGTTTGCTTCAACATTCATTATGATCATTGTTGATCATTCAACTCAGTAACCTGTTCTTGCTTTGCACTCATATCCTTTGATCTGTTTAGCTCCAAGTGCTATATCCAACTCTGAATTGAAATTATACAATATTTTGGCCTTGACTGGTAATAAGTTCCATCAGCTCACCACTCTCTGGTTTAAGATTTTTTTTCCTCATCTCAGTCTTAATTTGTTTATCCCTCATATCCCAGTGACCACATGCCTGGACTTCCCTGCCATCAGGAACATCTTCCTATCTCTACCCTGCTAGAATTTGTCCTGTTAGAATTTTATGGGTTTCTCTGAGATCTGCCCTTATTCTTCTTAACTCCAGTGAATATAATCCTAACCAATCCAACCTCTCCTCACATGTCAGTTCTTCCATCCCAGAATTTAATATTCAGTCGGGGCTCGCCTGTTGGGAAATGATGTTGCTGACCTCAAACACCTTTTTGCTCAGGTGGCTGGCACACTGGATGTAATGATGGATCTTTTTGTCAATATCTGCTTTGGCCAATAGGACTCTTCCAAGGTATTGGAAGTGATCAACGTTCTCTAAGGCTTCCCCGTGGACCTTGATGATCGGGGGTTGCTCCACAATGCCAAGCCAGGTTGGTGGAGGAACCTCATTTAGCACATATTCAGGGTAAGACCCATGCTCATCAAGAGGATGGTCTGGAGTACATCCACTGAGATTGTGCATGTACAAACATCATCTGTGCACAGCAGCTCAATGACATTAGTTGGGTGACTTCGGTTTTGACTTGAAGACAATGGAGGTTGAACAATTTCCCAGAGATTCTGTAAGTTAGCACCACGCCAGCGGGGAGCTTGTCGGTGGTGAGGTGAAATGGACAGACGAAGTCCTTCAATGATACCTTCAAGGACTCACTGGCAAAGTACATCACTCACACAGACACATGGGAATCACTGGCTCAAGACCGTCCAAAGTGGAGGAGGAGCATCCAGGAAGGTGTCAAACGCCTCAAGACTTGCTGTTGGGAAATAGTGAAAGCCAGGTGAAGACAGCGAAAGTAACATGTTGCCACACCAACACCCCACTCACTCCTCGTAACCGCCAATTGCCCCAAGTGTAAGTTAGCCTGTTGTAGCCACACTGGTGTACTGCCACATATGGTCTCACCCTGAGAGTGGAAGAGACTCATCCTTGTCTGTGAGGGACTACCAATGAAATGAATATATTTCAGTTTGAGAGTGAGAAACATGGGTTGGAAACAACTGTGTTTAACCTAAATGAAGCACATTTCAATGAAATGATGGCTGAGTTAGTTAAAGTGAACCGGGCTAGTAGATTAGGAGGAATGACAGGAAGCGAACAGTGGCAAACATTTAAGGAGATAATTCATGACTCTCAGCAAAAATCCAACCCAATAAAGAGGAAAGATTCTAAGAGAGGGATAAACCAAACTTAACTAACCAAGGTAATTAAGAAGAGTATTAAGTTGAAAGAAAAAAACATAAAAATATGCATAAGTCAGCGACAGCCATGAAGACTGGGATAAATTCAGAATCCAGCAAAGGAGGACAAAAAAAAAGAAAGAAACTAAACTCTAAGGGCAAACTAGCAATGAACAGAGAAACTGACAATAAGAGTTTCTTTAAATATATAAAAAGGAAGACAGAGGTCAAAATGAATGTAAGCCACTTAAAAAATGAATCTGGGGAAACGGTTATGGGAGCAAGGAAATGGCAAAGGAGCTAAACAGATGCTTTGCATTAATCTTTACCAGAAAAATATTTCAAACATCCCAGCAACCCTAATGAATGCTGTGAGGAACCATCACCATCACTAAGGAATAAAATTAGAGGGCTATGGTGATGGGGCTGGAGAATGGGACTAGTTAGGTAGCTTAGTCAGGAGCCAGTAAAGGTTTGATGGATTGAATGGCCTCCTTCTTTACTGTAAAATTCTACGATTCTATGTTTCTAATTTGGCTAAAGGCATATAGGTGGTTTGGCTAACATCTATTGTTGGAGAATTATTGGATAAAATTATGATGGGAGCAGCAGAAGAATGCTTGGAAAATCATAATCTAATCAAGCTGTCTCAGCATGGCTTCATGAAAGGGAAACATGTCTAATTAATTCATTAAGTGTTTCAAGGATATCTCCACGAGAGTGGATAGAGGGAAGCCAGTAGATGTCTTATATTTAGACATTCAGAAGGTGTTCAACAAGGTACTTCACAAAAGCGTGTCATAATAGCCCACAGTATTGGAGATAGTATGTTGGCATAGATAGAAAATTGGCCAATTGGCAGTAAATAATGAGTGGAGATATTGGGTCCTTTTTCAGGCTGGCGACTTGTGACTAGTAGGGTTCCACAGAAATCAATTCTGAGACTGTAACTGCTTACAATGTGTATTAAAGACTCGGAGAAAGAAAGTGAACATACTGCAGCCAAATTTGCAGATGACACAAAAATGGGTGGAAAGGCAGGTTGTGAGAGGGACACAAACAGTGTACATAGAGGTATTGATAGGTTCAGCAGGCAAAACTTTGGCAAATGGAGTATAATGTGGGAAAATGTGAAGTTGTTCATTTTGGGAGGGAGGACAAAACAGCATTATTTAAATGGAGATTAAAAAACTGCAGAAAGCTACAACAGGTAGGCATTTGGGTGTCTTTTTGCATGACACACAGAAAGTGTAGCAAGTAATCTCTATGTCTCATGGAATAATGGCCTTTATTTCAAGAGGGTTGGAGTATAAAAGTAGGGAAGTCTTACTGCAGATGTTCAAGGTGCTGGTGAGACCATATCTACAGTAATGTGAGCAGTTTTGATCCCCTCATCTAAAGAAAACCAAATTATTTCATAGGAGGCATTTCAGAGAAGGTTCACTGGAGTGATCCCTTGTGTAGAATCATAAAATCCCTACAGTGTGGAAGTGGGCCATTCAGCCTATCGAGTCCACATCAAACCTCCAAAAAGCATCGAGCCCAGATCTATTCACCCCATCCCTGTAACCCAAAATTTCCCATCGCTAATCCACCTAGCCAGCACATCCCTGGACACCAAGCGCAATTTAACATGGCCAATCCACTTAATCTGTACATCTTTGGACTGTGGGAGGGAAAAGGAGCACAGGTAGAAACTCACGCAGACACAGGAAGAACATGCAAACTCCACATAAACAGTCACCTAAGGGTGGAATTGAACTCAGGTGCCTGGCACTGTGAGGCAGCAGTGCTAACCACTGAATCACTATGCCACCCCATGGAAGGATTGTCTTATGAGTACACACTGGAAGTCTACTCATTGGAATTCCTAAGAATAATTTGTGATCAAATTGAAGCATACAGGATTCTTAAGTGGCTCGACAAGGTAATGCTGAGAGGATGTTCTCCCTTGGACCAGGAGGCATAGTCTCAGAACCAAGGGGTGCCAGTTTAAGACTGTATTGAGGAGGCATTTTTTCCCTCCGAGGATTGAATCTTTAGAACTCCTAGCCACAAAGACAGGTGACAGAATCCTTGTGTATATTTAAGCCTAAGATAAATAGATTTTTGATCAGTCAGGGAATCAAAGGTTAAGGAGAAATGGACAGGAAATTGGATATGAGGAATGTCAGATCAGCCGTGATCCTATTGAATGGTGGAGCAGGCTCAGGGGCTGAATGGCCTACTCCTTTCCTGTATGTTATGGTCTGCTGAATAAGTCTAGTAAACCTTCGCTGCATTCACTCTACAGCAGGAACATCCTTCCTCAGATATAGAGACTAAAACTGCACATAATAATTCAGGTGTAGTCTCACAGAGGCCCAGTATAATTGCAGCAAGACATCCCTGCTTCTGGACTTGAATCCTCACACACTGAAGGCCAATATACAATTTGCCATTTTTTCTGCCTGTGGCACCTACATGTTTTCCTTCAATGACTGGTGTATGAGGACACCTGGATCATTCAAGTTTAGGTATCAAAAAGGTATAGAAAGTATTTAAAAGTGGAATGCTAGTCTTTATGTCTGGAGGACTAGAGCTGCAGGAATATGGAAAGTCCTTGTAGGTGTGACCGGTTACAGAGTCATACAGCATGGAAAAAGATTCTTTGGTCCAACTGGTCTATGCCAACCATGTTCCCAAACTGAATTCATCCCACCTGCCTGTTCTTGGCCCTATGTACTGTGCCTATGCTCTGACTTGCTCATGCCACATGTAGACAGGTGGGTTAGTAAGTTTGCAGACGATATGAAAATTGTTGGTATTATGTATAGTATAGAAGGTTGTCAAAGAATACAGCGGGATATAGATCAGTTGCAGATATGGGTGGAGAAATGGCAAATGGCATTTAATCCAGGCAAGTATGAGGTGCTGCACTTTGGGAGATCAAATTATAGAATCCCTACAGTGTGGAAACAGGTCATTCAGGCCAATAAGACCGCACGGCACCTCCAAAGACCATCCCACCCAGACCCATTCCCCTACCCCTGCATTTCCCATGTCTAACACACCTAACCTAAACATCCCTAGGCACTATAGGCAATTTAGCATGGCCAATCCACCTACCCAGCACATGTTTAGACTGTGGGAGGGAACTGGAGCACCCAGAGGAAACTCACACAGACATGGGGAGAATGTGCAAACTCCACACAGACAGTCGCCCGAGGGTGGAATTGACCCCAGGTCCTTGGTGCTGTGAGGCAGCACTGATAACCACTGAGCCACCATGCCACCCGTTCCTCTTACAGTCTTGAATATTTTGTTCAAAACACCTCTTAATCTTTCAAATTCTAGTGAATACGGCACTAACTTTGTTTAATCTCTCCTTAGAGTCCAGGTATCACTTGAGGAAATTTAGGAAATTAGGAACAGAAATGTTGAGGAAAAGTATACAGTTAATAAGACCATAAGACCACAAAACATAGGAGCAGAAATTAGGCCATTCGGCTCATCATGTCTGCTCTGCCATTCAATCATGGCTGATAAGTTCCTCAACCGCACTCTCCCGCTTTGTCCCCGTAACCCTTGATCCCCTTGATAATCAAGAACCTATCTATCTCAGTCTTAAATGTACTCAATGACCTGGCCTCCACAGCCTTCTGTGGCAGTGAATTCCATAGATTCACCAGTCTCTGGCTGGTGAAGAAGTTTCTCCTTATCTCAGTTCTGAAAGGTCTTCCTTTTACTCCAAGGCTGTGCCCTTGGGTCCTAGTCTCTCCTACCAATGGAAGCATCTTCCCAATACCCACTCTGTCCAGGCCATTCAGTGTTTTGTAAGTTTCAATTATATCCCACCCCCCATCTAAATTCCAATAAGCATTGTCCCAGAGTCCTCAAACTTTCCTCATATGTTGAGCTTTCCATTCCTGGGACCGTTCTCGTGAACCTCCCCTGAACCTAATCCAGGGCCAGTACATCCTTCCTGAGATATGGAGTCCAAAACTGCACACAATACTCCAAATGTGGCCTGACCAGAGCCTAATAAAGCCTCAGTAGTACATCCTGCTTCTATATTCAAGTCCTCTCAAGATAAATGCCAACATTGAATTTGCCTTCCTGACTACTGACTCAACCTACAAGTCTACCTTGAGAGAATCCTGGACTAGAACTCCCAAGTCTCTTTGCACTTCAGACTTCTGAATTTTCTCCCCATTTAGAAAATAGTCCATGCTTTTGTTCTTCTTACCAAAGTGCATGACCTCACACTTTCCCACGTTGTACTCCATCTGCGACTTCTTTGCCCACTCTCCTAACCTGTCCAAATCCTTCTGCAGCCTCCCCACCTCTTCAATACTACCTGTCCCTCCACCTATCTTTGTATCATCTGCAAACTTCTCACAGCCAGAACATTGAAAAGATCTTTGATCAATGTGAGCAAGTTGGTGTGAAGTGAAACAGATTAAACAAGTGATTCCCTTCCCACACACACGGGTGCTGAATGCTCTGTCCCCAGTGCAAACTCATTGGTATCTCAGCAGAGTTCATGATGTAGTGAAACTCTTTCCATATTTGAACATGCTGATGTTAAATGAGGGCTGAGCACCAAATGCTCGCTTCCTGTGGTCGGCAATCCAACAGTGACTCCTCACTCTGAAATTACAGTTCAGAACATTTCTGGTGCTTTTAAAGCTCTTCTCACACTCAGAATATTTTAAAGTATTCTTTTTAATCTGCGTGAATCCATTCATAGATTCATAGAATGTTTACAGCACAGGAAAAACACTTGACCCATTGTGTCTGTACTGGTCAAAAAACAAACATCACCCACTTTGTGAGGTTGGGTCTGCAGTCCTGCAGGTTCCAGCACTCGAGCCGCAGATCCAAACACCTTTTAAATGTGTTCAGGGTTTCTACCTCCACTCTCCTTTCAGGTAGTAACTTCCAGACCTGCTGAAATTTTCCAGCAATATCTGTTTTTGTTTTATCCACTATCTGGCTTATCACAAAATGAAGTGCTTTCACTAAGAAACTGATGAGGTTCCGGAAGAGGAGGATCCTATGATGTAATACATTAGAGAAAATATATCACTTTCAACAGTTCAAGAAGACAGCTCACCATGACCTTCTCAAGAACAATTAGGGATGAGCAATCAGTATTGATCAGCGACGAGGGACTGAAATAAAATAGCTGCTAATGGGGACTATTAGTCACAGTCAATAGGTTGTTTGTGATAGCAGCCCTAGTATACGAGGGTTGGGGTAAGGACATGGGGAAAGGTACTCAAGCCCGGAAAGAGGAGACTACTTGCCCTTTAGTCTGGGTCTAACTGAAATTCTGAGCAATCTGAAAGGGGCTGAATGACCTACTCCAGTTGTTCTGTACATTCTCCCTTGCTCACAAACTTTGCTTAGGGTCTGGTTTCCCGTTGGTGTGTCTTGTCCCCAGCTCTTCCATGCCTTTCTGTTCATCAGTTGTATTTGTGTCCAGGTTTATTTGGAATAAAGGAACAGGAGGGGCCATTGAATCACTCAGGTCTCTTCTATCAGAATTAGAATTAGCTTTATTGTCCCATGTACACAAATGAATACAATGAAATAACAAATAAAAGCCAAGAGAAATGTGAATGCTGTCAATCAGAAACAAAAGCAGAAGTTGCCAGAAAACCTCAGCAAGTCTGGCAGCATCTGTGAAGAGAAATCAGAGTTAACGTTTTGGGTCCGGTGACGCTTAAGTGTATAAGTCGCTGCTTACAGTGCCATCTTAGGTACAAAGGTCCCTAAAGTACAGGTTTTCAGTTATGTGGCTTCAGCTCATAGTTCATGAGACCAGGAGAATGCTCTGGAATCACCTCGAGACAGAAGTGCATTCTGAAGACATGCTGGGCTGGCAGAACATCGTAACAGCCTGAGAGGATGCCTCGTTGGGTCTGTGCTGAGGCTGGGAATTCTGAGGCTGAGAGTTCAGAAGCGGTGAGTCGGAGGCAGTGAGATCCAAGGCTGGGAGGTCTGAAGCCACAAGGTCGGAGGCCAGGAGATCAGAGGTAATGGTTTAGCTGATTCAGGACTCTCAACAGCACTGACGTACAGAGGGATCTTGGGGTTCAAGTCCATTGCTCCCTGAAAGTGGTCATGCAAGTAGATAGGGTGGTAAAGCCTTTATTGGTTGGGGAACTGAGTACAAGAGTCAGGATGTCAAATTGCAGCTTTATAACACTTTGGTTAGGCTACACCTATAGCATTGTGTTCAGTTCTGGCCACCATATTATAGGAAGGATGTGGAAGCTTTGGAGAGTGTGCAGCAGAGGTTTACAGGATGCTGCTTGGATTAGAGGGTATGAGCTATAAAGGAGGGGCTAGAAAAACTTGGGTTGTTTTCTCTGGAGCGGCGGAGGCTGAGGGGAGACTTGATAAGTCTATAAAATCATGAGATATATAGATAGGGTTGACAGTCAGAATCTTTTCCCCCGAATTGAAATGTCTAAAACTACGGGGTGTGCATTTAAGGTGAGAAGAGTGAAGTTCAAATGAGATGTAGGGTGCAAGTTTGTTTTAGACAGAGTGGAGAACGTGGTACCAGGAGTGGTGGTGGGACAGATACAATAGGGGCATTTAAGGGGCTTTTAGATAAGCACATGAATTCGCAAGGAATGGAGGGGTATTGACCAAGGGCAGGCAGAAGGGATTAGTTTAATTTGGTGCCATGTTCAGTATAACATCGTGGACCGAATGGCCTGTTCCTGTACTGTACTGTTCTATGCATATCCCTCCAAACGTTTTCTATTCATGAACAAATCCGAATGTCTTTTAAATGTTATAACTGTACCTACATCCATGACTTTCTCTGGCAGTTCATTCCACACATGAACCACTCTCCACGTAGAAAAGTTGCCCCTCATGTCCTTTTTAATCTTTCTCCTCTCATCATAAAAATATGCCCCCTAGTTTTGAGCTCCCCCACCTTAAGGAAAAGACCCTATCATTTACCTTATCTTTGCCCCCTCATGATTTTATAAACCTCAACAAGGTCGCCGTCAAACCTCCTCCCAGTGAGAAAAGGTCCTGGCCTTTCCAGTCTATTTCTATATCTCCAATTCTCCATTCCCTGGAGGGTAACCCTCTCCAGTTTAATAATAGTCTTCTCATAACAGGGCAACCAGTGCTGCACACAGTATTCCTGAAGAAGCCTCTCTTTCTGAGGAGGAGGAAGAGAACAGCCATGGAAGGTAAATTTCCTTAAATGGTACCTGGACTCTAAGGAAGATTAAACAAAATTAGTGCCAGATTTACTAGAATTTGAAAGTTTAAGAGGTGTTTTGAACAAAATATTCAAGACTGTAAGAGGAACAGGAGGCATAGGTTGAAAGAAACTATTTGCACTGGTGGAAATGATAGGACTCCGGCTCAGTTTAAGAATTTGAGTCAGACCTTTCAGGAAGGAAATTAAAAACACTTCTTCTTGCAAGGATTGGTAGATGTTCTTTCACAAAAAGTAATAATGTTAATAAGTTGCTCATTTTAAAAGCTGTTGTTAGGAAAAATTAAGATGATATATGGGGCAAAGGCAAGCGTTAATTAAGGAGTTAGGTCATTGGTCAGTCACTGAATGACTGAATAGGTTCAACTTTTAAATCGTTTACCTGACTTCTTACATTCCTCAGGTGAGAATTGAAAGTAAACCTAGAATATTGCTTGAAATAGATTGCAGGAGGAAATTTATGGGCTTAGGGACAAATAATAAAAAAATCTTAGCACAGATGTTAATAAATTCTTCATTTCACAGATATTTCAACAGGTGAATGAAATAGAGTAATGGAAATAAATATGATTAAATCATTTGAAGGCAAATTGAGGCACTCAACTCTAATTATTTTATGATCTTATGATCAGAAGACTTGTGAACTAGCTTTGAGCGCTAGAAGAAATATCACAGATTAATAGGTTTACACAATCAGTTGTGGCTCAACTGGTAGTATACTTGGCTCTGAACTCCAAGGTCATGGGATACAATTCCCACTTCAGGGCTAAAGCGCATAAAAATAATGTTGATGCTCCAGATGTAACATTAAATCAATGTCATGTATGTTTGTTCAGCCAGAAGGTGAATGATTCCTTGGCACCGTTCTGAAAAGAACAGGGGCGCTATCTCTGGTGTTATGGCCTCGAGCAAAACCAGATGATTATGTCTGCATCATCTTTCTAACCATATTTGTAAACGTTGCTGGAATTTGAATGTTTGTGACGCAACAGCTGATTGAAGGAAGTGTTCTCTAATCCTTCATTGAACCTGGATGCACATGAGTAGATATGATAAACCAAATTACCTGATTTATATTAATGGTCTGGAACTAGGGGACAATTTCCAAGTTTGCGGATGATACTTTTGTTTTAATTCCCTCATGGAATGGGGGCTTCATTGGTTGGACAGCATTTATTGCCTGTTCCCAGTTGCCCTTAAGAAGGTGGTGGTGAGCTGCCTTCCTGAACTGCTACAGTACATGCGCTTTAGGTTTACCCACAGTGCCGATAGAGAGTTTGGGTATTTTGACTCCGTAACACTGAAGGAATAGTGATATATTTCCAAGTCAGGATGGTAACTGGCTTGTCGGGGAACTTGCAAGTGGTGGTATTTCCATGTGTCTGCTGCCCTTGTCCTTCTCAATGGAAGTGGTCATGGGATTGGAAGGGACACTCTAAGTGAATCTGGCTTTTGTCTATGTTTGAATGAAGGCTGTGATGAGGTCAGGAGCTAAATGGCCTTAGCAGAACCCAGGTTTGGAAGAACTATAAACTCTGAGCAGGATAGTGTGTTACCTCAAAAGAACATTGACAATTTGGTGGAGCGGATGGTCTGGTGTCAAATAGGTTCAATGCAGAGAAGGGTTGAGAGAGGGACAGGTTTAGCTGCTCAATGTTCCAGGGTTTTGTTGTTTTAGATGAGATAGGGAGGAAGGTAAAAGAGGTGGAGGAGTTGCATTACTAATCAGGGAGAATGTCACATTTGCATTCAGAGAGGATATACTGGAGGGCTCATCCACTGAGGCAATATGGGTAGAGCTTGAAAATAAGATGGGTGCAATCATTCTGATAGGAATATACTATTGGCCCTCCAACAGCCATCAAGACATTGAGGAAAAAACATGTAGGCAGATTATGGAAAGATGCGATAACAGCTGGGTTGTCATAGCGGGTACGTTTCCCAATATTGACTGGGACTCCCTTAGACCGAGAGGCTTAGATGGGACAGAATTTGTTAAGCGTATCCAAGAGGGTTTCTTGAAACAGTAACTCCTTAAGTTTTAAGACCATTATGAATAATGAGGAGTCAGGACCTTGAAGGAAGGACTAAACTGAGGGAGGGCAAATTCAGTATTAGGCAGAAGCTAGGGAGTGTCAATTGGGAGGAGCTGTTATCAGGCAAGTCCACACTTGATATGTGAGAGTTGTTGAAACACCTGCTTATCGGAGTTCAGGACCGGCACGTTCCAGTAAGGAGGAAGGACAAAGATGACAAGGTAAGTGACCCTTGGATAATGAGGGAAGTTGTGAATTTAGTCAAAATGAAAAAAAAAGAAGCATATGTAAAGTTTAGGAAGCTAAAATTGGATGGAGCCCATGAGGAATATACAGAAAGCAGGAAATAATTCAAGCAGGGAATGAAGAGAGCAAGAAGGGACCATGAAATGCTTGCCTTTATTGGTCTGCGAAATTGAGTACATGAGTCAGCTTCACAGAACTTCAGTTTGGCCACACTTAGAGTATTGTGTTCAATTCTGGTCGCCACATCACAGGAAGGATATGGAGGCTTTGAACAGGGTGCAGATGAGGTTTACTAGGATGCTGCTAGATTAGAGAGTATGGGCTATAAGGAGAGGTGAGAAAAACTCAGGTAATTTTCTCGTGAGCAGCAGAGATTGAGACTGAGGGGAGACTTGATAGAAGTCTATAAAATCATGAGATATATAGATAGGGCTGACGAGCAGAATCTTTCCCCCAGAGTTGAAATGTCTAAAACTAGGAGGCATGCATTAAAGGTGACAAGAGTAAAGTTCAAAGGAGACGAGAGGGACAAGTTTTTTTACACAGAGAGTGGTAGGAGTCTGGAACGTGCTGCCAGGAGTGTGGTGAAGGCAGATACGATAGGGGCATTTAAGGGACTTTTAGATAAGCACATGAATTCATAAGGAATAGAGAGATTATGGACAGGAAGAAGGGATTAACTTAATTTGGCGTCAGGTAAGGCACAACACTGTGGGCCCAAGGTCCTATTCCTGTTCTGTACTCTTCTATATTCTATAAGTGTGAGATGATGAACTTTGATCAGAACACTGCAAGACAATATAAAATAGGGGTATAATTCTAAAAGGACTGCAGGAGCAGAGGAGCCTGGATAGATATTTTTAAAGCAAAGGTAGATAATTCTTGATTATCAATGGAATGAAAAACTATCCATCTGCAAGATTGTCGAGTTTAGGTTAAAATTAGAACAGTTATGAATTATGGCCTTTTCACAGATGGTGTGCACAAATTATTGAAGATGGCAGGGCAGGAGGAGAGCAGTTAATAAAACATACAGTATTCTCAGCTTTATTAGTAGGGCCATAGAGTACAAGAGCAAGGATGTGATGTTGATCTCGTATGAAATGCTTGTTAGACCTCAGCTGGAGTCTCATGTATTGTGTGGAACAATGTGAATACATTAGAGAGGGGGCAGAAGTAATTTACAAAGATGGTTCCAGGAATGAGAAACTTCAATCATGAGGATAGACTGATAAAATTGGGACTATTCTCCTCGGACAGAAGATTTGTTCAAGGTTTTCAAAATCATGGGTGGGCTAGATACAGTTGATAGAAGCTTATCTCCCTTGTATAAGAAAAATGCATGAGAAGGCATAGATCTAAAGAAGTTAGGGTGATGTAGTGAGTATCAAATTCACTGCCTGAAAATGTGTTAGAGACAGTTTCACTTGAGGTAGTCAAGAGGGCATCGGATTTTTTTTGGGCAGTAAAGTTGCGCAGGAATATGAGAAAAAGCAGGAGATTGGTACTAATTAAAGAGCTGGTACAGTCAAGATGGGCTGAATGGCCTCATTTTTGCGTCATTCAGTTCTGTGATTCTGTGAAATTGCCAGGACCTTATTGCTTATTTTCTTCTTCTGTTCACAATGTTTGAGTGTCAGTGCTATAACAAAGATTGTTGTTACCTATTATAGATTTCAGTTTATTGACTATAATGCAATTAGAAGGATATCATTATAACCCAAAGCCCCATCTGTAAAACTGGAACTGATTTCTCAGTCACTTTCCTAAATCCTATATTTTTGAACCTGGAAAGATGCTCTTACTATGCTGTACATTGTGCATTTTTTACGCAGTTTCAAATATTAAGGGAATTGAGCTTTTTGTGTTTTAGTTACCATAATTCATACCTTAACAGCACAATTTTCCACTGGTAAGGTGGACAGTGTACTTTCCGGAATAATTCCCCAGCATTCTCAGAGAAAAGTCAATTTTTAACAATACAGCCAATTTTTTTACTTGGCAGAATTATTAGGTTGCCTACTAATTATACTAATTATACTAATTATATAAGGTTCATCATGCCAATGCTCAGTAAACCCTTTGGTGAGATCACAATTATCCACACACAATACAAGTAAACTGGAATGAGGTGAAGAGTAACTCGTACCTGTGGAAGCACAACCCAATTACAGCAAGATCAAACGTCAACATTTCCCTGCTGTGTACTCCTCACCTTGACCATCAGAATCATGTTAAAACATAATTTAGTGCAGAAGATTGAAAATTAGGAGCCACGCCTCTGTAATCTTTCCTAATGGTAGCCCTGGCATAAAGGGCAGAATTAGGAAAAATATCATCATTCAAATTCCTGAAAGTGGGAAGGAGAGAAAAGAAAACAAAAATTTAAAGGCAATAAGCTCCAAAATATTTATATGTACAGCCTGAACTTGGGTTATATGTCACCACATGGTAGCTTACCAAATATCTTAATCTGTTATTTTAGTAAATTTATTAAAACAAACACCTGCTTAAATAATCCAGAAAGGAATGCCATGTAAGCTTGTGGAAACGTTGGAACTGATGTTCAGGTTGAATTCGTCTTGAAACTGAAGATTCAAAGTTCATCTAAAAGAGAGGATGTCACATAAATTTAGCATTTTGACCTAATGGAGGTCTTTAAAATGATGAAGAGGTACAATGGTATACAGACACGGAAAACGTTTTTACTTGTGGGAAAGTACTTTTACATGATTGATACCAGGGCACTCGCTGACCCACTGCAGAGAAAAAAGTCCATAGTTATAATATGGAAATTAATTATCTTTTCTTGAGGTTTTAGGACAATTTTGAATCTTGCACGAGTTTTCTAAGCTTTGTTAAGCTCACTAGTGAAACAGGGGTATTGTGGTCAGCTGTTCTGTGTTGGATTATATCAGTTTGTTGTTATTGATGCCTACTGTGCTTGATTGATTACACCTTGGTGTGGATTCAGAACAAAGTTCACAAATTAAAGGAAGGACTGGAAGTCAAGCACTGATGTATGGAACAGACATTTTAGATCCTATTGCAGAAATAGAAACCAGTGTCATTTCTGCATGACTCCAATAAAATAAAACTTTAAAATGCCAGATAATGAGAATAAAGGAGTAAAGTTTAGGTTACTAACTCCAACACTTTATCTTTCTTCACCAGGAGATCCAGCAAAATGACAATGGACAATTGTGTTGTCAAATGGCTCTCCCTCAGCAATAGCCAGTTCGCTGACACTGTTTTTGGGTTCAGCCAGGGCTACTCAGCTCCCGATTTCATTACACCCTTGGGTAAGACACGGACAAAAGAGTTTGAGGTGAAAAGCAGTGCCTTTAACATCATGATATTGTTTATCCAACTGTGGCATCAAGAATCCTAGCAAAAGTTGAGTCAAAGGGATTTGGGGGAAACTCTCCACTGGTTGGATCATATCTGTCACAAAGTTATTGCAGGCCCATCATCATAGTCGTAGGACATCCCTGCAGGAGTCGTCTACCTTCAAGACAGTGTCCTAACCATTTTTAGCTGGCTCATCAATGACCTTCCCTCCGTTATCAGGTCAAAAGTAGGGATGCTCCTGATGATTGCAGAATGTTCAGCTCCATTCAGGTGATAGGGTGGCACAGTGGCTTGAGTGTTGCCACAGTGGCAGGGAGCCCGGGTTCAATCCAGCCTTGGGTGACTGTCTTTATGTCACAGTCCAAAGTTATGCGGGTTAGGTGGACTGGCCATGGTAAATTCCCCGTAGTGTCCAGGGATGTGCAGGCTCCTTTGCTTGGCCATGAGAAATGTGGGTTTATGGAAATAGGTTGGGAGGCTGGGTCTAAATCTCAACAAGATTAATACTATCCAGGATAAAGCAACATATTTGCTCAACATCAACCATCACTTTCACCAATAGTAGAAAGTGGCATCAATGTGAAAGAATGAATCAATGTGACTGTGACTCAGAGAATCAGGGCATCTTACAAAACAATCTCTACCACCCAGGAAAAGGAGGACAACAGAGGCAGAGCAGAGGAATAACCAAACCCACACACCCCATTTTTTCATTCACTACCTGAGCCAAAATCCTAGAACTCCCTCCCCACCAAACTGCACCTACAACCTATTGGTTCGTCACAGTTCAAAAAGGCAGTTCACCATCTGATACAAAAGTTAATTAAGGATTAGCAACATTTTACCTCACCAGTGACGCTCACATCACAAGAATAAATAAGGAAAAATTATCATATTTTCTTCCTCAATATATTTGGCCTCCTAATTTGTTTCCTTTGGGTCGTTTTGAGGTAGTACATACTTCATTCTTTTTTCCTTGGCATACAGGCATATTGGTATTTTGGGATGCCAACCTCTTAATTGCAAACAGGCTGTGACACTGATAATAACTTAAAGGCAAAAACAGTGAAGGCTGGCCTATGAAGTACTGCTTCAAAAAATAAGTCTTCATGATCTGAAGTATCAAAGATCCCAAAAAAAGAGTAAAGTAGCAGCTTGAAGAAATGAAAAACTTTCTTTTCCCTTGAAGAATTCCCCAGCTGTACCATGCACTGCTACAGTGATAATGAAAGTGTTCTCCACCACCTCATCCAGCAATGAATCAGATAGATGAAAAGAAAATGAAGACTATTCTGAAGGTGAAGGATTGATCATTTCCTTGCTGCTACTCGTGCAAGAGTTTCTCTGTCTGCAGGTACTGTGATATTTCCACACTCTGCACCAGACTGCTCTTGTCCAGATAATGATATCTCAGCAAGCCCTGCAGAATGTATGATTTCACCATCTGCGGCAACAGAATGAGATTCAGGAAAATTAGACCTTCTTAGACATCAAGATTGGAAACTATCGGAAACTCCTCTGTAGTGTTATGAGCCCAAGACTTAAGTAGAAATGTAACATTGATGTCAAACATTTCCTCCTCAAGAGCTATGCTGGTGATAGGAGCGGCATCAAGATATTTCTTCAGATACTCTGTAGCCACTGAGATAATAGTAACTGCAGATGCTGGAGAAGCCGAGATAACAAGGTGTAGAGCTGGATGAACACAGCAGGAGAAGCAGCATGATAGTAGCAGGAAAGCTTGACGTTTTGGGCCTAGACCCTTCATCAGAAATGGGGGAGGGGAAGAGGGTTCTGAAATAAATAGGGAGAGGGGGGAGGCAGATAGAAGATGGATAGAGGAGAAGATAGGTGGAGAGGAGACAGACAAGTCAAAGAGGCAGGGATGGAGCCAGTAAAGGTGAGTGTACGTGGGGAGGTAGGCAGGAGATAGGTCAGTCCAGGGAGGACGGACAGGTCAAAGGGGCGGGATGAGGTTAGTAGGGAGGAAATGGGGGTGCGGCTTGAGGCGGGAGGAGGGGATAGGTGAGTGGAAGAACAGGTTAGGGAGGCGGGGAAGAGCTGGGCTTGTTTTGGGATGCGGTAGGGGGAGGGGAGATTTTGAAGCTTGTGAAATCCACATTGATACCATTGGGCTGCAGGGTTCCCAAGGTGAATATGAGTTGCTGCTCCTGCAGCCTTCGGGTGGCATCGCTGTGGCACTGCAGGAGGCCCAGGATGGACATGTCGTCTGAGGAATGGGAAGGGGAGTTGAAATGGTTCGTGACTGGGAGGTGCAGTTGTTTATTGCGAACCGAGCTCAGGTGTTCTGCAAAGCGGTCCCCAAGCCTCCACCTGGTTTCCCCGATGTAGAGGAGGCCATAAATGGGTACAGTGGATGCAGTATACCACATTAGCAGATGTGCAGGTGAACATCTGCTTGATGTGGGAAGTCCTCTTGGGGCCTGGGATTGGGGTGAAGGAGGAGGTGTGGGGGCAGGTGTAGCACTTCCTGCGGTTGCAGGGAAAAGTGCCGGGTGTGGTGGGGCTGGAGGGGAATGTGGAGCGGACAAGAGAGTCGCGGAGGGACTGGTCCCTCCGGAAAGCAGATAAGGGTGGGGAGGGAACAATGTCTTCGGTGGTGGGATCAGATTGCAGATGGCGGATGTGTCGGAGGATGATGCGTTGGATCCGGAGGTTGGTGGGGTGGTTCCTGAGGACGAGGGTGATTTTTTTATGGTTGTTATTGCGGGGATGGGTGTGAGGGATGAGTTGCGGGAAATGTGGGAGACACAGTCGAGGGCGTTCTCGACCACTGCGGGGGGGAAGTTGCGGTCCTTGAAGAACGAGGACATTTGTGTTGTACAGGAGTGGAACGCCTCATCCTGGGAGCAGATGCGGTGGAGGCAAAGGAATTGGGAATAGGGGATGGCATTTTTGCAGGAAGGTGGGTGGGAGGAGGTGTAATCTAGGTAGCTGTGGGAGTTGGTGGGCTTGAAATGGATATCGGTTTCTCGGTGGTTACCTGAGATGGAGACAGAGAGGTCCAGGAAGGTGAGAGAGGTGTTAGAGATTGTCCAGGTGAACTTCAGGTTGGGGTGGAAGGTGTTGGTGAAGTGGATGAACTGTTCGAGCTCCTCGTGGGAGCACGAGGCTGCGCCGATACAGTCATCAATGTAACGGAGGAAGAGGTGGGGTTTGGGGCCAGTGTAGGTATGGAAGAGGGATTGTTCCACGTAACCTACAAAGAGGCAGGCATAACTTGGGCCCATGCGGGTACCCATGGCCACCCCCTTTGTCTGTAGGAAGTGGGAGGAATTGAAAGAGAAGTTGTTGAGGGTGAGGATGAGTTCGGCTAAGCGGATGAGGGTGTCAGTGGAGGGAGTCTGGTCAGGCCTGTGGGACAGGAAGAAGCGGAGGGCCTTTAGGCCATCTGCATGGGGAATACAGGTGTATAGGGACTGGACGTCCATGGTAAAAATGAGGTGTTGGGGACCGGGGAGTTGGAAGTTCTGGAGGAGGTGGAGGGCATAGGTGGTGTCACGGACGTAGGTAGGGAGTTCCTGGACCAAGGGGGAGACAATGGAGTCGAGATAGGTGGAGATAGGTTCGGTGGGGCAGGAGCAGGCAGAGACAATGGGTCGACCAGGGCATTCAGGTTTGTGGATTTTGGGAAGGAGATAGAAGTGGGCGGTACGGGGTTGGGGAACGATGAGGTTGGAAGCTATGGGTGGGAGGTCACCTGAGATGATGAAGGTGTGGATCCACAACCTCATCACCTCAGGTAAACCATCCACAACCTCATCACATCAGGCAAACCATCGACAACCTCATCACCTCAGGTGAATCATACACAACCTCATCACCTCAGGTGAACTATCTACATCCTCATCACCTCAGGTGACCAATCCACAACCTCATCACCTCAGGTAAACTATCCAAAACATCATCACCTCAGGTGACCTCCCACCCACAGCCTCCAACCTCACTGTTCCCCAACTCCACACCGCCCACTTCTGTCTCCTTCCCAAAATCCACAAACCTGAATGCCCTGGTCAACCCAATGTCTCGGACTGCTCCTGCCCCACCGAACTCATCTCCACCTATCTCGACTCCATTTTCTCCCCCTTGGTCCAGGAACTCCCTACCTACATCCGTGACACCACCCACGCCCTCCACCTCCTCCAGAACCTCCAATTCCCCGGTCCCCAACACCTCATTTTTACTATGGATGTCCAGTCCCCATACACCTCCATTCCCCATGCAGATGGCCTAAAGGCCCTTCGCTTCTTCCTGTCCCGCAGGCCTGACCAGTCCCCCTCCACTGACACCCTCATCCGCTTAGCCGAACTCGTCCTAACCCTCAGCAACTTCTCTTTCAATTCCACCCACTTCCTACAGACAAAGGGGGTGGCCATGGGTACCCGCATGGGCCCAAGCTATGCCTGCCTCTTTGTACGTTACGTGGAACAATCCCTCTTCCGTACCTGCACTGGCCCTAAACCCCACCTCTTACTCCGTTACATTGATGACTGTATCGGCGCCGCCTCGTGCTCCCACGAGGAGCTCAAACAGTTCATCCACTTCACCAACACCTTCCACCCCTACCTTAAGTTCACCTGGACCACCTCTAACACCTGTCTCACCTTCCTGGACCTCTCTGTCTCCATCTCGGGTAACCACCTTGAAACCGATATCCATTTCAAGCCCACCGACTCCCACAGCTACCTAGAATACACCTCCTCCCACCCACCTTCCTGCAAAAATGCCATCCCCTATTCCCAATTCCTTTGCCTCCACCGCATCTGCTCCCAGGATGAGGCATTCCACTCCCATACATCTCAGATGTCCTCGTTCTTCAAGGACCGCAACTTCCCCCCACCCTGCAGTGGTCGAGAACTCCCTCGACTGTGTCTCCCACATTTCCTGCAACTCATCCCTCACACCCCGTCCCCGCAATAACAACCAAAAAAGAATCCCCTCGTTCTCACGGAGCACCCCACCAACCTCCGGATCCAACGCATCATCCTCCGACACTTCCGCCATCTGCAATCCAATCCCACCACCAAAGACATTTTTCCCTCCCCACCCTTGTCTACTTTCCGGAGGGACCACTCTCTCCGCGACTCCCTTGTCCGCTCCACACTCCCCTCCAGCCCCACCACACCCGGCACTTTTCCCTGCAACCGCAGGAAGTGCTACACCTACCCCGACACCTCCTCCCTCACCCCCATTCCAGGCCCCAAGAAGACTTTCCACATCAAGCAGATGTTCACCTGCACATCTGCTGATGTGGTATACTGCATCCACTGTACCCATTTATGGCCTCCTCTACATCGGGGAAACCAGGTGGAGGCTTGGGGACTGCTTTGCAGAACACCTGTGCTCGGTTCGCAACAAACAACTGCACCTCCCAGTCACGAACCATTTCAACTCCCCCTCCCATTCCTCAGACGACATGTCCATCCTGGGCCTCCTGCAGTGCCACAGCAATGCCACCCGAAGGCTGCAGGAGCAGCAACTCATATTCACCTTGGGAACCCTGCAGCCCAATGGTATCAATGTGGATTTCACAAGCTTCAAAATCTCCCCTCCCCCAACCGCATCCCAAAACCAGCCCAGCTCTTCCCCGCCTCCCTAACCTGTTCTTCCACTCACCTATCCCCTCCTCCCACCTCAAGCCGCACCCCCATTTCCTCCCTACTAACCTCATCCCGCCCCCTTGACCTGTCTGTCCTCCCTGGACTGACCTATCTCCTGCCTACCTCCCCACGTACACTCACCTTTACTGGCTCCTTCCCTGCCTCTTTGACTTGTCTGTCTCCTCTCCACCTATCCGCTTCCCCCCTCTCCCTATTTATTTCAGAACCCTCTTCCCCTCCCCTATTTCTGACGAAGAGTCCAGGCCCGAAACGTCAAGCTTTCCTGCTCCTATGATGCTACTTGTCCTGCTGTGTTCATCCAGCTCTCCACCTTGATATCTCTGTAGCCACTGATGCTCTTTTAATTAGATGTGTGGATTTTTGCTTTGACTGCAATATGTTCATTTTTGTCTATTACACCATTTCTAATGTGTGAATCCCTGTCTGTTGTTTAACAGCGCAATGTGACTGCCATCTGCTGTGATGGCAAATTCCCTCTGTTCCAGACAAAGCACAGATTTTCTGCTGAAATCCTTTTGTCTCCTTTTGAACTGCTGCATAAACAGTTCTGTGGTGATTGCATGAAAATGTATCAGTTTAAATTGAGAACATACATGACACAGAATGTCCTTGATACATCTCGCCGAGGCATAAAGAGGCACCATGTCACACAGTGATGTGGACAAGTTACTTGCAACATGATCTAGCTTCTCCCAAATCTCTTCAATTTCCAGTTGCTCTGGAGCTCTTGAAGGAATTGTGGCTCTTTGGCATTTTCACATGTCACATGACTGTATAATCCAGTCATTCCTTCCCTTAATCCCTGCCTTTCCGTTTTGGTTGCTTGCTTCGCAACATGCCCAGGGTGAAATTCGAAGACACCTGTGAACCCCCATTGTTTTTCTTTTAAAGTAAAATGCAGTCCTCTTCCTCAAGCCAAAGCAGTGTGCTTCTGTGAGTTTTTCGTTTCCTATTTAAGACTCAGAGTCACAGTCACACAGCACAGAAACAACTTGTCCACGCCTACCAGCCATCCCGATCCAACCTGGTTCCATTTGCCAACGTGTGGCCTATATCCTTCTAAACCCGTATCAGAGATAAAAGGTACTGCAGATGCTGGAGAATCCGAGATAACAAGCATGGGGCTGGATGAACACAGCAGGTCAAGCAGCATCATAGGAGCAGGAAAACTTGACGTTTCGGGCCTAAACCCTTCATCAGAAATGGGGGAGGGGAAGAGGGTTCTGAAATAAATAGGGAGAGAGGGGGAGGCGGATAGAGGATGGATAGAGGAGAGGATAGGTGGAGAGGAGGCAGACACAC
>JAHRHZ010000012.1:81090862-81110456 GCA_024137785.1 Ginglymostoma cirratum
ATTTACTAACATCATCCCGCCCCCTTGACCTGTCCGTCCTCCCTGGACTGACCTATCTCCTCCCTACCCCCCTACCTACACTCACCTTTACTGGCTCCATCCCCGCCTCTTCGACTTGTCTGCCTCCTCTCCACCTATCCTCTCCTCTATCCATCCTCTATCCGCCTCCCCCTCTCTCCCTATTTATTTCAGAACCCTCTTCCCCTCCCCCATTTCTGATGAAGGGTTTAGGCCCGAAACGTCAAGTTTTCCTGCTCCTACGATGCTGCTTGACCTGCTGTGTTCATCCAGCCCCATGCTTGTTATCTCCTTCTAAACCCTTCCTATTCATATACCCATCCAGATGCCTTTTAAATGTTTTAATTGTACCCACTTCCACTGCTTCCCCTAGCAGCTTGTTCCATACAAACACCACCCTCTGCGTGAAAAAAATTTACCCCTCAGGTCCTTTTTAATTCTTTCCCCTCTCATCTTAAACCTATACTCTCTAGTTTTGGACTCTGCCACCCCAGTAAAAACACCTTCACTATTCACCCTATCCACGCCTCTCATGATTTTATAAACCTCTAAAAGGTCACCCGTTAGCTGCCGATGCTCTAGGGAAAAAAAGCCCCAGCCTATTCAGCCTCTCTCTATAATTCAAACCCTACAGTCCTGGCAACATCCTTTTCTGCACCCTCCGAATTTTAACAAAATCCTTGCTATAGAAATGTGACCAAAATTTCATGCAGTATTCTAAAAGCGGCCTCACCAATATCCTGTAAGCCACAACATGACACCCCAACTCTTAAACTCAATGTTGTGACCAATGAAGACAAGCATGCCAAATGCCTTCTTTATCACCTTGTCTACCTGTGATTCTACTTTCAAGAAACTATGCACCTGTTCCCCTAGGTCTCTTTGTTTGGCAACACTCCCCAAGCCACACAATTAAGTGTCAGTCCTGCCCTGGTTTGCCATTGTACTCTCAGATAATCTTCTTCACTGTCCACTACAACATCTATTTTGATGTCATCCGCAAACAATATTAACCATGCCTCCTACACTCACATTCAAATCATTTTTGTAAATGATGAAAAGCAGTGGACCCAGTGCCGATCCTTGCGGCACACTGTTAGTCACAGGCCTTCAGTCCGAGAATCAACCCTTGACACTTTTAAACGAAAGATATAAACAGAAAAAAGCAAGACTCCCCTGACACTGCCCCCATCAGACACTCCCGAGATAGAGACAGCATCAGGCGAAAGACAGAGTGAAGTCCATTCTACTACTTTGAGACGTTGATTCTTTGATTTGTTAAATGAAAATAAAGTCCTTATTATTGCGGGGAAAAGACAAAAATAAAGAAGCCAACAAAAACATGGTTCTCCCTTGGCTCCATCTCCACCAAACTCATGGGACAGTAACTAGAAGGAGCGACAATAAAATAAACTCAAGTGAAATCAAAGTGTGGGGGGGGGGGGCGAGAGAGAGAGACAGAGACAGACAGATAGATAGATAATAGACAGACAGACAGACTGATAGATATAGATAGACAGATCCCCTCCGGTACATCCCCACTGCATGTCTTGTGTTGGGCACCATGTCCGTCAAGCTCTAGATGACTTGGGTCGTGAACCAGAGGGGGACCGACATCCTCTTGGCAAACTACACAGGTGTCATCTAGCCCATTCGTCCGCCATCCAGCGTATGCCAGACTCCAGTCAGCTCCGCATCCTGAGCTCACTCCTCTCATGGCCAGCACAAACTGCACTCAATGAGGAACCTGCTCCTGAGTAGCAGCTCCCTAACAACAGCCACCACTCCCATAGACAGAGCACTCTGGCACGAGCCAACCATGTCCCAGACTATGATCAGGTCCAAATAGAAGACAGGCAATTCCTGGAAGTAGACATGAGGCTGGGACCACTCCACAAACTGGAATTGCATGTCATAATGGAGGCCATGCACTTGATGGAAGAAATAAATCATCAGGTGTACCACCTTGGAAGGTATCGCTGCAGGGTCTGAAGGCAGAAAATCGCTATCTGGGTGCGAAAGCACAGACATGCCTGACTGCCCTCCTCAAGCGGGAGACCCAGAACCGTAGCTTGACCCAACGTTGTCTTTTGTACCAGAAAACCCTGATAAGCCTTTTCATATGTTTGTGACAAAGGGGAGGGACCAAAGTGACCAGCTGGTACCTCAACATGTGCCACCAGCTGGTTTATGACCAGCACTCATGCCCTGCAAGACGATACTCTGTGCAGTCCTGTCCAGTGTGCTAAGCAAACGGTCACCTTGGTTTCCAATTTGTTGCACCAATTCGTTGGCCAGGATTCATCAGCAGGATAAAGATCAACTCCCAGGTAGAGGAGGAGAGTGGTACTCCATGTGAAGCAGCGGAGCTCCTCTGGCAGGGTATCCATCTGCCATGGCCCGACCAGAAGTTCTGACCACTTGCTCCAATTGATCCTCATGGAGCATACCACAGAGTAGACTACGCATCCTCCATAAGTCAGCTAGATCTGTGAACATGAGGCGTATGCCAAAAGGACCACCTCCAGCCCAAGCCTGCACAAAGCCAAACCCGACAGCCGCTTATGCAAGAATGGCTCCATGTAAAGTGAATATAACTGGCCGGACAGGGGGCAGCCCTGACGCACTCCTCTCCCAAAGTGTAGGGGCACCATCATGGGACCCGTTAACCTTCACTAGGCAGTCCATGGCAGCATAACGAAGTCGTATCCAGGTGACAAAGTGTGTCCCGAACCCAAAAGCTCACAGAGTCTCAAGCAGATACTTGTGATCCATTCTGTCGAACACCTTTTCCTGATCAAGGGAGAGAAAGGCGTTTGACAGGGCAGCCCTCTGACAATCAGGGATCACGTCCCACACCAGGTGGATGTTGTTGTGGATGCTCTGGCCCGGGACGGTGTAGGACTGGGCAAGGTGGATCATGTGGTCCAGCACAGTGCCAAGGTGAGTTGAAAGTGCCCTGGTGAAGATTTTAGTAATTTGTGCTGAGGAGGGAGACCGGACGTCAATTCTTTAACAAATGGAGGTATCCCTTCTTCGGCAACAGAGTGATGACTGTCCTGCACCAAGGGGCATCTCTCCAATCACAACACATTCTCCCTGGACCCGCATATTGTCGCCCCCCCCAGGACATGCCTGAACGCCCTGAAGAACTCTAGAGATAACAAGCATGGGGCTGGATGAACACAGCAGGTCAAGCAGCATCATAGGAGCAAGAAAACTTGACGTTTCGGGCCTAAACCCTTCATCAGAAATGAGGGAGGGGAAGAGGGTTCTGAAATAAATAGGGAGAGGGGGGAGGCGGATAGAGGATGGATAGAGGAGAGGATAGGTGGAGAGGAGGCAGACAAGTCGAAGAGGCGGGGATGGAGCCAGTAAAGGTGAGTGTAGGTAGGGGGGTAGGGAGGAGATAGGTCAGTCCAGGGAGGACGGACAGGTTAAGGGGGCGGGATGATGTTAGTAGATAGGAGATGGGGGTGTGGCTTGAGGTGAGAGGGAAAACAGGTTAGGGAGGTGGAGATGAGCTGGGCTGGTTTTGGGATGCGGTTGGGGGAGGGGAGATTTTGAAGCTTGTGAAATCCACATTGATGCCATTGGGCTGCAGGGCTCCCAGGCTGAATATGATTTGCTGTTCCTGCAGCCTTCGGGTGGCATCACTGTGGCATTGCAGGAGGCCAAGGATGGACATGTCATCTGAGGAATGGGAGGGGGAGTTGAAATGGTTCGCGACTGGGAGGTGCAGTTGTTTATTGCGAACTGAGCGCAGGTGTTCTGCAAAGCGGTCCCCAAGCCTCCGCTTGGTTTCCCCGATGTAGAGGAAGCCACAACGGGTACAGCGGATGCAGTATACCACATTGGCAGATGTGCAGGTGAACCTCTGCCTGATGCGGAAAGTCTTCTTGGGGCCTGGGATTGGGGTGAGGGAGGAGGTGTGGGGGCAGGTGTAGCACTTCCTGCGGTTACAAGGAACCTACACTCACCTTTACTGGCTCCATCCCCGCCTCTTCGACTTGTCTGCCTCCTCTCCACCTATCCTCTCCTCTATCCACCTCCCCCTCTCTCCCTATTTATTTCAGAACCCTCTTCCCCTCCCCCATTTCTGATGAAGGGTTTAGGCCCGAAACGTCAAGTTTTCCTGCTCCTATGATGCTGCTTGACCTGCTGTGTTCATCCAGCCCCATGCTTGTTATCTCGGATTCTCCAGCATCTGCAGTACCTTTTAGCCCTGAAGAACTCTACTGTCCAGCCCCAGGGACTTGCCCATTGAGAGACAGTCAAGGGTGCTGGTATGCTCCTCCAAACTCAAAGGGGCACCCAGCCTCTTAGCATCCTTGGGACTGAGCCGTAGCAGATGCTCCCACAGAACTTTGCAAGCTTCCTCCATGGACAGATCTAGAGAGAAGAGAGCCATATAATAGTCCCTCACTTGGGCCCTGATGTCCTCTGGATCCGAGATGAGGGATCTGTCATCACCTAGCAGACCAAGGAGCTGCTTGTGGGCCCCGTGCCTTTTTTCCAGCAAGTAGAAGGGAGAGCTACGGTTCAGATCACAAAAGAACAGGACCCACAACCTCAAATACTCACTCTAGGACCTGATGAGATGCCGCTCCTGGACTGTGACCTTCCTCTCTTTTTATGCCTTCACAGGGACGGGTCTATATCGGGCTGACTGAGACTTTGCTCCAGGTTGCGCACCTCCTTCTCCAACTCCTCAATCCTGGATTTCCGCTTCTTCATTGACACCCATGCATATTGCTGACAGAAAAACACAGACATGAGTCTTGCCCACATCCCACCAGAGCATAAAGAAGGGGAAGCCCCCCTGCTTCCTCCTCCAGCCAGTCCAGAAGTCATGAAACGAGTCCTGGAACCGTTCGTCCTCCAGCAGCTGGTTGTTAAAGTGCCAGTATGCCAACTTCATTCTGGCAGTGAACGGAACGAGCTCCATCCATAAAAGGTTGTGATCAGGAAATGGCACGTGCTGCATGGAGGCCTTTGGAGCACAGGAGGTGTATGCCCTGGAAATGTAGAGGTGGTCAATTCTAAACATTCCAACTCCAGACCTCACAAAAGTGAGGGCAGTGCAATCAGGATGGAGATTTCACCAGACGTCTACCAGGCAAAAGGTCTTAATGAAGTTGCTCAACGTCCCCACCCACTGATGCTGAGCTCTTCTGGGTACTGCTATGGTCCTGCTTCTTGAGGGTGTCACTGAAATCTTCCCCAAGAAGGATAAGTTCTCCCCCACCAAAGAACGTAAGAAGAGTAGACACTTCGGAGCCCGTCTGCTCAGATTCAATTCAAGATGCATATATGCCCACAAAGTGAAGTACCATGCCTTCGATATGAAATATGAATTGGAGCTGATGGCCTGGCACCTACTCCTTGACCCACAGAGTTTCCTGCCACTCCAGGTGCCACATGGCTTTGTCTCCTGAAAGTGTATAAGTTTCTTGCAGAAGGCTCATCGCATATGTTTCTTTCCTGAGAGTAAGAGGATACGAAATCTGCTCTGGGTCTTCCTGCTGCCACTGATGTTGAGGCTAGCTTTCATGTCTTCATGGCTGCAGTACGTGTTACACCAACAGTTATAACAATGAAAACCAACTTACTGAACATGGGTGGGAGGGGAGGACATTTTTTCCCCTCCACTCCCCCAGGACCCTGCAGAGGAAACCCTGGCACCACCGCCTCATGATCTTGTCCACTCTCAGGGCTACCAATAACTGCTGAGCCGACAAGACCACAAGGTATACAGAATTCCACCTGTCCATTGCCATAAAAGATAATTTGATAGAACATAGAATATAGATCTGTACAGCACAGGAACAAGCCCTTCGGTGCACAATGTTGTACCGAATATGACACCAAATTAAATTAATTCCTTCTGCCCTGCCCTTGATCCATATCCTTCCATTCCTTTAGGGCGGCATAGTAGCTCAGTGGTTAGCACGGCTGCCTCACAGCACCAGGCATCCGGGTTTGTTTCCACCGCTGGGCAACTGTTTGTGTGGAGTTTGCATATTCTCCCAGTGCCTGCGTGGCTTTCCTCCAGGTGCTCTGGTTTCCTCCCATAGTCCAAAGATGTGCAGGCTCGGTGGATTGGCCATGCTAAATTGCCCACAGTGTTCAGGGATGTGGAGATTAGGTGGGTTATCGGGGGATGGGTTGGTGTGGACTTGTTGGGCTGAATGGCCCATTTCCACACTGTAGGGATTCTATGATCTATGATATTCATGTGCTTATCTAAAAATCCCTTAAATGCCCCTACCGTATCTGCCTTCACCACCACCCCTGGTAGCACGTTCTAGACTCCTACCACTCTCTGCATAAAAAACTTGCCCCTCACATCTCTTTTGAACTTCATTCCTCTCACCTGAAATGCATGCCCCCTGGTTTTAGACATTTCAACTCTGGGAAAAAGATTCTGACCATCAACCCTATCTATGCATTCCATAATTTTAAAGATGTCCATCATGGGTCCCCACAGCCTCCACCGTTCCAGAGAAAACAACCAGAGTTTTTCTAGCCTTTCCTTATAGCTCATACCCTCTAATCCAGCAGCATCCTGGAAAAACCTCTTCTGCACCCTCTCCAAAGCCTCCATGTAATATGGTGACCTGAACTGAATGCAATGCTCCAACTGTGGCCAAACTAAAGTCCTGTAAAGCTGCTACACAACATCTTGACACTTGTACTCAATTCCCTGACTAATAAAGGCCTTCATTAGCACCATATCTATTTGCATGGCCACTTTGAAGGAGCTATGGACTTGAACCCCAAGATCCCTCTATACATCAATACTGTTCAGGTTGCTGCCATTAACTGTATACTTTTCCTTAACATTTGATTTCCCAAAGTGCAACACCTCAAATTTACACAAATTAAACTCCATCTGCCATTTCTCTGCCTATACTTGCAACTATGTCTTTTGACAACCTTCTACACTATCCACAACTCCATCGATCTTTATTACATCTGTAAGCTTACTAACTCATCCATTTACATTTTCATCCAAATCATTTATATATATCCTGACCAGCAGATGTCCCAGCATGATCCTGGCAAACACCACTAGTCACAGACCTCCGGCCTCAAAAACCCCTTCCACTTCTACCTTCTATAGGCGAGCCAATTTTGAATCCGCACCGCCAAGTCACCATGGATTCCATGCATCATAGGGGAAGGCGAAGGGGCTCGTTGAGAGTGGGGACGGGCAGAGCTGGCGAGGAAGGGGGGAGAAATGGGGAAAGAAGAGATTTGCGGGAGAGAAAGAGGGGCAGAGTATTGTGGGGGAGAACAAAGGAGACTCAGCGTTGGAGGGTGTTTCAGTGTTGAATGGGTGGTGGGAGTTGAATAGTTAGAGGAGCGATGTGGTGTCGAAGTTGAGTGGAAACGCTAAATTGGAGGAGGGGAATCCGAGTGGAGGCGGGTTATTTGGTTGGGTGAGGGAGTGATTGGGTTGGAGCATTTGGGTGCAAAGACGCAGGGAGGTGGGGGAGGGTTGGGAGCGAGGAAATCGCAGTGAGGAAGTGAAGGGGATGGGAGGAGCCTCGTTGCTCTTACTGGTTGTGGAGTAGATGAAGTGTGAAGTGGCAGTGTGTGTCGTTTGGAACGGAGCGAACAGGAGCTGACTGAAGTGGTGGAGTTTAGGGCCCACGGTTATGGCCAAGTGGCTTCGGGAGTACCTGAACTGGGGTAGGCACAAGGGGCGCAGCTCTCCGCGGGCAGCGAAGTCGGAGTTTGGGGGGCGGGAAGGGGCCAGCGGGACTCCGGCTCGGACTGACACCGAGTTCATGCTCAGAGCCTACCGACTGCAGAAAGAGCGAGACTTTGAGGATCCTTACAGCGGGTGGCAGGCGTTCAGCCTGCGGAGAGTAAGGACTGCCCGGCAGAGCCAACGGCCCGAAGAGCCGCCCTTTTACCGTAGCAACAGTGAGAGAGCCGAAACTAGCAACTGCAACTCCACAAAACATCGGCTCGTTAAAGTCGACAGTCCCTCCCCGGCACGCAGCGCAACCAGCAGCTGGAACCACAGCAGCAACGGCAAGAAAGTGCAAAAACCCCAGCACAACGACCTCACGAAAGATCGGGTGAGTCTCACTTTGCAGATTGTCAGCTGCTATCCTGTGAACTGGTTTGTTACACACTCTTACGCTACTTTTCTACCCTTAATTTCAGCACATTCTTAAATACGTCAATCACGTATTCTCCACCGCCGGAATACTTTTCATAATATATGTAAACAAAAAAAAATTAACTTGAATGTTACACCATTTGTAGGAATTGTTTCCCAGGACAACAGTCGATTGTAATATTTACAAAATACTTTCTGAACATCGAGGTCTGACTTCGTTTGCCATCAATGATTCTGGACTAAACCGGACTGTTGTCTTAATACAAATCCTCGATGATACAGTGAGTCATTTTTGGAGCTGATATTTCACTTTAGCAGGGTGTGAACGACTTTTTTGCCGATTGTTCCCCTCCCCTTCGTTTTTTTCCATGTGTTTTTGAGCAAGTACTTTCAAACATAGAATGATTTGCGTTAAGGATTGGTCTCGCAGAAATATCAGGGGTTCCTATGATTTCTGTGATTTGCCAAGGTCTAGGATTGCCACTATCCAGAGGGACAGTGATGTAGTCGGAATGTCGCTGGACCCGCCCTCCAGGGAGACTAGGTAAGTATGGGGACAAAAGTCCAAATCTTAAGAGGCGACTTGACAGAACTTGAATTCCACCCTCGGGCGACTGTGTGGAGTTTGCACGTTCTCCCTGTGTCTTCGTGGGTTTCCTCCCACAGTCCAAAGATAACAAATCTGCACTATAAAGTGAGACGCTGGTTGTAGCTGTTCATGAGGTTTTGAACATTTGGTTGCAGAGTTGCGTAGGGTTTTCATTACAGCAAAGGATGAGCTGTTTTTTACTGGTATTGTGGAAGATTGTGTGAATTTGGAATTGTGACCAGTATCATCTTTTGGCAGGAGATAGAATCAATGCAGGCATGTTGGGCCAAATGGCCCACTCTCTGCACCATAACAATTGTGATTTTTTTTTTTTTTTTTTTCTTTGAGATTTGAACCCTGGTCCCCAGAACATTACTTAGGTTTCTGAATTACTCTTCAAGTGACAATATTAGGAGGCCGTACTTTTCTCGTGACGTCTTTAGGAGGCAAGATCCCAAAATAATTTAATTTTAGCACTAAACAGGACTTTAATCCTACTAATGCTTACAAGTGGAGAGAGAGGCAAGTTTGGGGAGACTGGAGGACTCCGTGCGTTGTCTGGAGCATTTTTGTCTCCTAGGTCACAAGGAGTTCTCTCAAGTTTGCATGTGTGTCCTTTATAATGGCCCAACTAGTGCATTCCAGACAATACAGGCATTACCAACCTGGTGTTCAGTAGCAGTAATGTATACCATCTATGAGGTGAGTTGCAGAAATTCATCAAGGCTCTGCAGACGGCACCTTCCAAACCCACAAACACTTCCATCTAGAAAGATAAGGACAACAGATACATGGGAATTCCTTCATTTTGCAACTTCCTTTTCAAGCAACACTCTGTTCCTGACTTGGAGACGTAGAACCCTAGAATCCCTACATTGTGGAAACAGGCTCTTCAGCTCAACTAGTCCACACCGACCCTCAGACCATCCCACCCAGACCCATCTCCCTAAAACCCACCTAACGCACACATCCTGAACACTACAGGCAATTTAGCATGGCCAGTCCACCTAGCCTGCACATCTTTGGACTGTGGGAGGAAACCAGAGCACCCAGAGGAAACCCACGCAGATGCAGGGAGAATGTGCAAACTCCACACAGACACTTGCCCGAGGGTAGAATTGAACCTGGGTCCTTGGCGCTGTGAGGCAGTAGTGCTAACCACTGAGCCACCATGTTGCCGTTCCTTCAGTGTCATTGAGTCAAAACCCTGGAATTCCCTTCCCAATGGCATTGTAAGTCTACCTGCAGCGTATGGACTGCAGTGGTTCAAGAAGGCAGCTCACTACCGCCTTCTCGGGGGAAACGAGGGATGGGCAATAAATGCTGGAGCAGCTAGTGATGCTCACATCCCACAACTGAATCTTTTTTAAAAAAAACAAGCTGCAATATCATTAAAGTGCTGATTAAGTAGCAGCCTGGTAGTTGCTCCCTTCATTTATGCCAACATCTGGTTTCCCTTGCATTGGCATTATTAGGTGTTGGCTCTTTTGCAATAAGAGGGTTCCTGATTATTTTATAAAATGTAAGCCAAGAACTTCTCAAATGTCAGTGTGAATATCACGCCTGTAAATCAAGTTTGTACTGTCCACTGTTGGCATGGAAAGTAATTTAGCACTGTAAAGGAGTTGTAGTGAAATGTCTTGAACTTGAGCTCTGGAAATCTAGTTGAGCAATATTATTACTGTACTGTCAAACTGAGAACTGTGCGCCATATATGATTTTAAATATAGGTTTAATGACAAATGAATTAGTTAATAGGGGCAGGGTGAAATACATCCTTGACTTTCATATTGGCCATCATTTTTGAACTCACTAAAGTTACCACTAAATAAGCAAGCATCGTAATGATCAATGATTCTCATTATGTCAGTAAATTAAAACTTATATATTTTTAGATGAAAGTTAAATAAAATGTTATAAGTAACCTCCTTTATAAAAATAAATGCATGTTGGTAGAAAGGATCAGTTAATTGCTGAGTCTTCATGTATTTAAATAGGGTTTTACAGGCCAACAAACTGACCCTACAGCAGGATAACCTGAATTTGTGGCGCACATTCTATTTTATGTGGGAAGTTTTAGAATGGTTCTCGTGTCTTGGGTAACTGTGTATTCAAGAATTCAGTTGCAGGAACTCAAATTCTGGGTTTTGGGGTTTGAGCAGCATGTGACACCCCTGCGCCGTATTTACAATCTGTACACGTGGTTGCTTCGCAACTTGAGGGTTGTAGGAACAGGGCAAATATGTGACGGCCAGGCAGTTAACGAGGACTATGTGGGATCATTGTGCTCTCCAACAGGTACTCTATTCTGAATGCTGTAGGGATTCTGGCTTGTGATCAGTAAACTACTGTTTTTTATTTTTTTTTTAATCACTCCCAGATCCCTGGTTCTGACACTGGACTTAAATTAGGAATGTGAAATGAAGAAAGCAGTAGACAGGTGTTTCAGGGCAAAGAATCTCTGCATTTAATAAATGCAAAGGCTAGTGTATCACAATAAATAATAAGGCAAAAGTAATAAATAGGGAAATAAAACAAAGGTGAATACTAGAGTTAAAAAGGCAAATTCAAAACAGTGAAACTGACACTCAGTTATTAACTTAACACAGGCTAATTATTATTAGAAACTAAACAGTAGTCTCAAACAGACATTTTAATCAGACTTTGACCTAGGGCTTCCCTGCACTGTCACCAAGCCACCTTCCCCTCCCTGCTAGCTAGGTTGGATACTTTAGGTCTCTAGGAAATAGGCTCCCCACTGGGGATAAACAAAATTTTGAAATACAGCTGGCTGTTCCCACTTGCTGTAGCCAGTGCTTCATTGAAGACTTCGGATGGCATTCGGTCTGATTGAAAACTTGGGTTTTCTTACTTTCTGGTGGTTTCACGAGCCGTTTTTCACCTCAGGACATGTCTGAGGCCTTGTCAGTTATGGAGGTCGTGGTTGGTTGCCACTGATTCCCCTAGTACAGACCAGCCCAGTGACAGTAGGTTTCAGGGAGATAGCTGTGCAGAGAGTACTCGGGGAGAGTAGCTATTTGGGATCCTCTTTCTGTTGGTAGCCGTGGGGATGGCGCTCTCACTCCTAGATCAGGGCCAGCAGTTATACTGTGTCCTTCATTGTGTTTCTGTTGTCCCCTTTGTGGTGAATTGGCTTCCTAATAGTTTAGATTAGGTGTAAACATGTTTTGATTCAGTGGAATGTCCAGTATTTCTGCAAATGAATATTAATACAAGTTGAACGCCTTGGTACCTCTGATTCCAAGATGTCTGAAGTTGTTGTCTTCGGTCTAGTTCATTGTTTCCATAGGGCCAAGAGATGAATAGGATTTCTAACTGAACCATGGTTCCAGACAGCTGTCGCTGTGATATTGTATTCCAGAGCACAGCCTAGCTGCTTTTCTTTTTGTTTTAAAAGTTCTGTTTAAAAATCCAGGGACTTTCGTCCAGTATTCTAAATGACGGGGATATTTGCTCCCTCCTACGATGCTGAAAAGAGTGACAGTCCTCTGCAGCCAGAGCCAAGTCCATGGTACAATGGCTGGCTAAGCTGTAGATTGTTACTGCTTTCCCAGTCTTTTTAATTGCCCAATGTTCAAGTAACCTATATATGTCAAGGATACTACAACATACCTTGCCCTGTACTCTCTGGTATATATGGCACAGTGGTGGAATCCTTATCTTTGAACTAGAAGGCCTGGGTTCAAGTCTCGCCTACTGTGGAGATGTCATAAGATGATAAAGTAAAAATTACTGTCTCTCATCTTAAAACTCATTGTTTTATGGCTCTTGAGCTTTGAAACATTGGGAAGAGCTTGTTATTTTGCTCTGTTTCCAGTTGAGCTGAAAGCAAGTATCGGGGGAAGTGAATTATTTGCGTCAAAATGCCATGGATTCAAGGATCGTGTTTTTTTAAATGATTTGTGTTGTTGATCTAACACCTAACCCAAAGATCAGCTGAATGAAAGTGTTCTCAGTTGTATGTTCCCTGGTGTGAATTCCTGTTTGAAAAGCTGCCCTCTTCCACTGTATTTGGCAGCTGCCAGTGATGTACACACCTCATTCTTTCACCAGTTGTGTGCACTTTTCTTTTGCTTCAGTCATCTCTTTTTCTTCACGCTGCCCCATGTTCTTGAATGTGCATGTATAAGACATCCTTAGAAATACTCTTCATTTTCCTTGCTCTTTGTGGGTTATTTTTGTCCATATTTTGTGATTTGGAGACTGCTCTCCTGTATTGGGTACTTGTAATGGAGTTCCACGTACAGCATAATTAACGATATGACATCTAAGGCACTCCACAAGAACTTCAGCAAACAAAGTATGATGCCCAATACACGCTGGCGACAGGGGCAATAAATTACTGAAGAACTCTGGCAAATACTTTGTGGCTGCTGGGTAGAATTCAATATGTCCAAGTGTGAGGGTGTCTGGTTTTGAGAATGATTTTAGTACAAAGTTTAGAACAGCAAATGCTAAAAGAGATTGAGGTCACCTAGCTGTCATTAGAGCAAGCTTGAGAGGTTGCCTAAACCTGTTTGTGCCATCCTGTTGAAACTAAGGAAATGGAAGAAGGTAGCAGAGTGGTGACGCTGATTGGCTGACGTGGGGAAGATCTGCATCAGTGCTTCTGGAAGGTCGTTTTGCGGACAGGCTATTGTCAAGTGTAACAAGTAAGGCAGATGAGCTTGTAGCTTGCATTAGTACTTGGAATTATGGTGGTGGTGGTGTTGCTATCACAGAGACTTGGTTAAGGGAGAGACAGGATTGGCAGCTTAACATTCTAGGATATAGATGTTTCAGGCAGGATAGAGGGGTTGTAAAAAGGGCGGAGGAGTTACACTATTTGTTAAGGAGAATATCACAGCTGTACTGCGGGCGGACACCTCGGATGGCTCATACAGCGACACGATATGGGTAGAGCTCAGGAACAGGAAAGGTGCAATCACAATGTTTGGGGTTTACTATAGGCCTCCCAACAGCCAGCAGGAGATAGAACAGATATGTAGGCAGATTTTGGCAAGATGTCAAAGTAACAGGATTTTTGTCATGGGTGATTTCAACTTCCCATATGTTGGCTGGGTCTCACTTAGTGCTTGGGGCATGGATGGGACAGAATTTGTAAGTAGTGTACAGGAGGGTTTCTTGAAACAGTGTGTAGACAGTCCAACTAGGGAAGGAGCCATACTGAACATAGTATTGGGGAATGAGCCTGGCCAGGTGGTCGATGTCTCAGTAGGGAAGCAGATCATTAACAATGATCACTTTTGAGCTTTAAGATACTGATGGATAAAGATAGGTGTAGTTGGTATGTGAAAGTGCTAAATTGGGGGAAGGCTAATTACAACAATATTAGGCAGGAACTGAAGAATGTAGATTGGAGGCAGATGTTGGAAGGAAAATCAACATCTGGTATGTGGGAAGCTTTCAAGTGTAAGTTGCTGGGAACTCAGGACTGGCACATTCCTGTAAGGGTGAGAGATAAGTATGGCAAGTTTCGAGAACCTTGGATAATGAGAGATATTGTGAGCCTAATCAAAAAGAAAAAGGAAGCATTTGTCACGTCAAGGAGGCTGGGAACACATGAAGCAAGGGTGGAAACAAGGAAAGTAAAAAAGAAACTTAAGCCAAGAGTCAGGAGGGCTAAAGGGATCATGAAAAGTCATTGGCCAACAGGTTTAAGGAAAATCCCAAGGCTTTTTATACACTTATAAAGAGCGAGAGGGTAGCCAGGGAGACAGTTCGCCCACTCAAGGACAGGGAAGGGAATTTGTGGAGCCAGAGGAAATGGGTGAGGTATTAAATGAGTACTTTGTGTCAGTATTCACCATAAGAGAAGGACTTGGATGATGAGTCTGGGGAAGAGTATGTAGATAGGTTCATGTTGAGCTCAAAAGGGAGAAGGTGTTGTGGGTCTTGAAAAACATTGAGGTAGGCAAGTCCCCAGCGCCTGACGGGATATAACCCAGAATACTGAGAGACAAGGGAGGAAGTTGCTGGGGCCCTGAGGGAAATCTTTGTATCCTCACTGGCGACAGGGGAGATCCCAGAGGATTGTAGGATAGCCAATGTTGTTCCTTTGTTTAAGATGGGTGGTAAGGATAATCCAGCCAGTTTTGGGCTGGTTAGCCTTACATCAGTGGTAGGGAAATTATTGGAGAGGATTTTTCGAGACAGGATTTACTGCCAATGATCAGTGAGGGTAGGGCAGTGGAGGTTGTCGACATGAACTTGAGTAAGGCCTCTGACAAGGTCCCTCATGGCAGGGTCATACAGAAGGTAAAGTCGCATGGGGTCGGAGGTGAACGTGCAAGTTAGATAATAGACTGGCTTGGTCTTAGACAGAGGGTAGCAGTGGAAGGGTGCGTTTCTGAATGGAGGGCTGTGACTAGTGGCATTATTCAGGGATCAGTGTTAGGACCATCTGCTGTTTGTGAAATATGTAAATGATTTGGAGGAGAATGTAACTGGTCTGATTAGTAAGTTTGCTGATGACACACAGGTTGATGGATTCGCAGATAGCGATCAGGTCCATCAAAGGATACGGGATATAGAACAGTTGGTGACTTGGGCAGAGAGATGGCAGATGGAGTTTAATGTGGAAAAATGTGAGGTAATGCATTTTGGAAGGTCTAATCCAGATGGAAAATATACAGTAAATGGTAGAACCCTTAACAGTATTGATACGCAGAGGGATCTGGGTGCTCAGGTACACAGGTGGAAATGGTTATCAACAAGGCATCCGGCATACTTGCCTTCATCGCCTGGGGCATTGAGTTTAAAAGTTGGCAGGTAATGTTGCAGCTTTATAGAACCTTAGTTAGGCTGCACTTGGAATATTGTGTTCAATTCTGGTCGCCACACTACCAGAAGGATGTGGTGGCTTTAGAGAAGGTACAGAAAAGATTTACCAGGATGTTGCCTGGTATGGAGGGCATGAGCAGAGGTTGGAGAAACTTGGGTTGTTTGAACTAGAATGATGGAGGTTGAGGGGTGACTTGATAGAGATCTACAAGATAATGACGGATGTGGAACGAGTGGACAGTCAGAAGCCTTTTCCCAGGGTGGAAGAGTCAGTTACTAGGGGGCATAGGTTTAAAGTGCGAGGAACAAAGGTGATGAATGAGGCAAGTTTTTTTTTTACGCAGATGATGGTAGGTGCCTGGAACTCTCTGCTGGGGGTTGGGGAGGGGTTAGCGGAAGTAGATACGATAGTGAGTTTTTAAAGGGTGTCTCGACAAATACTTCGATCGTGTGGGAATAGAGGGATACGGTCCCTGGAAGGGTTTTAGTTGTGAAGGGCAGCATGTGAGTGCAGGCTTGGAGGGCTCTTCTTTGAAATGGCAATTTCTTAATGGACGTATATCTATCTTCGATGGAGATAAAGAAGAAAAAGTGCCAGAGGGACAACTACAAATAAATCAAAGGGTTGGAATTCACTAAACTAAATTCAACTAAAAATAGATAAAACAATAAGACCGAAGTTGGACAATCCTGAAGACTGGTGGTTTGCACTGAAGGGAGCTAAGGAAATGAAGAATGTACAAAATACATGAGGAATGCTGTTGGTTTGATCTTCCAGGTTTTTCTTTCAAGAGTTGCCTCCTTGGATTGAAAAGTTTCTGATGACACTGATTTACAGTGGGGTTGGTGAGTGCAATCAGGGAGTTATGGATTCACATCTCTTATGGGTTGGTTACAAGAATTTGCAATTGGGACCAGGAAAACTAGTTATGTAGGCAAATATTAACTGGTCAGAGAACACCAGAATAGATTTGTAAATGACAGTTTTGTCTAACGAGTTCAATTGAATGAAGCCACTCGTGTAAATGAAGTTTTCTTTTTTAAAAACTCATTAATGGAATGTGGGTACCACTGGCAAGATTGACATTTCTTGCCCACCTCCAATAGATTGAGAAGATGGTAGTGAAATCCCTTCTTAAATTGCTGCAGTCCATGTGATTGAAGTTCAGCCGCTGTGATACTGGGGAGGAATTCCAAGATTTTGGCCCAGTGACAGAGGACCATACCTTCACTTTTTCCAAGGCAGCATGGTGTGTGAATTAAAGGGGATCTTGCAAGAGGTGGTTTTCCCATGAATCTATTGCTGTTGGCCCTGTGGGCAGTAGAGGTTGCTTGTCAATGTGCAGTTGCAGAAGCTATGATGTAGTGAACAAAGTTTGTAGTCTGCAGAGTGATGAACTGTGCAGT
Organism: Ginglymostoma cirratum; assembly: GCA_024137785.1. Taxonomy (NCBI): domain Eukaryota; kingdom Metazoa; phylum Chordata; class Chondrichthyes; order Orectolobiformes; family Ginglymostomatidae; genus Ginglymostoma; species Ginglymostoma cirratum. Next base: position 81,107,818 of record JAHRHZ010000012.1, read on the forward strand.
AGTGATATCTTTGTTCTTGAATCTGCCTTTATCCATGCAATGGACAGTTTTTTTAATCAAACTTCTGACCCATGTCTTGTGGATAGTGGAAAGGCTTTTGAGGAGAGGGCATCAGGCGGTGAATCATTTGTCACAGAATACTTAGTTTCTGACCTGCTCTGATAGTCATTGTTTATTAGACCAAGCAGGCTATGTTTCCTGTTAAGTGACTACAGGGATATTTGTTGGAGCAGCACCTGGTGTTGAATGTCGAGGGCAATGGTTAGATTGTCTTTGATTGGAGATGATCATTGCACTTGTATGGTATGAATGTTACTTGCCACTTATCGCTCCAGAACATAGTCCATGTTTTACTGCAAGCAACACTACTCATTGATTAGCTAAGAGGTTGCCCTTATCAGTCAAGACATAGGTTATAAGAGCAGGAATATAATGTCGCTGTACAAGATGTTAGTTAGGCCACAGCTGGAGTACTGTACAGTTCTGGTCACCACACTACAGGATGGGTGTGATTACATTGGAGAGGGGGCAGTGGAGATTTACAAGGATGTTGCTGAGGATGGAACATCTTAGCTACGAAGCGAGGCTTGATAAGTATGGGTTATTTTCTTTGGAGCGTAGAAAGTTAAGCAAGAATCTGATAGAGATATATAAGATTGAGGGGTGTGGACAGGGCTGCTAGAATGCAGCTGTTCCCCTTTGCTAAAGATTCAATAACCAGGGGATGTAACCTTAAGGTGAAAGGCAGGAGGGCAAACAAGGCATGGGAGTACACAATGACCTGTAGTACCCTGGAAAGCACTGAGGATCAGAGGGACCTTGATGTGTATGCACAGTGGTCACTTAAGGTATCAATGCTAGTGGATAAAGTAGTTCAGGAGGCAAATATTCCACTTGCCTTTCTTAGTCGAGTCATAGTATTTAAGAGCAAGGAGGAGTTGTTTGAGATTTCCACCACCCTTGATATAAAAGCTTTTGCTCATATCTCCTTTAAATCTTCTGCCTTAAATCTTTTTACCTTAAATCTATGCCCCATGGTCTTCGATCCCTTCATCAAGTGGAAAAGTTTATTTCTGTCCACCTTATCTATGCTCCTCATAATTTCATGCATTTTAATCCTGTTCCCTTTTAATCTCCTCTGCTCTAAGCAAAACAAATCCCAATTTGTCCAATCTTTCTTCATAACTGAACTTCTGCAGTCCTGGCAAATTTCCTACGCCCCTTCTCCAGTGCTATTGAATTGCTCCTAAATTGTAGATTCCGGAACATCTCACGATACTTAGCTGTGATCTAACCAGCGTTTTATTCATTTCCAGCGCAACTTCCCTGCTGTTAAGCTGTGTCTCGGCTAATAAAGGCAAGCTTACCATATGCCATCTTAACTACTTTATCCACCTGCCTTCGTATCTTAAGAATGGTGTACATGCATATCAATATCTTCCCAGGGTCCTAGTATTTGTCATGTATTCCCTGAACTTATTTGTCCTAGTTTTTCCAATTTATAACTACTTTTTTGTCCTCTGAATCCTCTATTATATGTTAACTTTAATGTTTCTCATGATGTAATCAAAAGGAGAATGTACAGGCATTTCTGTGACCATAAACAAAACTCGGGGTATGTTGCCTCCCTGGTTCTCAGGTCATGAATGTCTCAAGGTATTAACAGAATGTTCCGGACGGGTAGGTGAGCAGCCGGTGGTTGTCATCTACATTGGTATAAGCAGAATATAGGGAGTGAGAAAGTAAGCTTAAAAATTAGGACCAGCCTGTAGTTTCCTCCATTATCCCTTGCTCCTTTCTTGAAAACTGTCCTCCAGTCATCTGACACCTGAGAATTTTTTGCCAGTACCCCTGCTATTTCCTCCCTTGCTTCACTGAACAATCTGTGATACGTTTTATCTGGCCCTGGAAATTTTATCTACTTTCAAGCCTTCCAGACCACTCAGAACTTCCTCTGTCCATGGTAACTGATTACAGACTTTCTCCCTGATTTCTATACCCACTCTGTCCTTCCTATTAGCCAGAACCAACACAAAGTATTCATTTGGAACCCTACCTATATCTGCTGGCTCCACCCACAAATTACCTCTGTTGTCCTTAATGGGTCCTATTGTTTCTCTTTGTTATATATTTACCTGAATGTGTGTGTAACAAAAATTAGGATTTTTCTTTATTTTACCTGCCATTATCATTTCATGCCCTCTTTTTAGCTCTCCTACTTTCATTCTAAGTTCTCTTTTGCACATTGTAAACCCTTCTAGGTCATCTGTTTTGAGCCCTTGATATCTGCCATGAGCCTCCTTTTTTTATCTTTAGTCAATCCTTTATATTCTCAACGTTCAGGGTTCACAGGATTTGTCAGTCCCATCATTATCTTTGTTGATAACTGTCAGAACAGTTGACCCTATACTGTTCTGACGTAGATGTACCAAAAGTATCTGCTCCCAGTCCACTCTGACCTACTGATATCTGATGTTATTAAAATCAGCCTTTCCTATTTCAGGACTTTGATTTCAGGCCCATCCTTGTCCTTCTTCTATAATGGTCTTGAATCTAATGGAGTTATGATTACTGTTTGCAAAATACTCTCCCACTTGCCCACCTTTATCCTTCACTACCTGATATTAAGTCCAGGGCTG